>VWZY01007776.1:324-14119 GCA_013399075.1 Chloroceryle aenea | reverse complement strand
AGAATAAGAAACAAACAAATTAGGCACTGAGAACCACTTGTCAATGGCTTGGACAGTGCACTTTAAGTTACTGACTCCCCACAAACATCCAGTCTACTAAAAAATTCATAAAGAGACAGATGGCACAACAGCAGCTCTTTGCAGGAGAGCAGGGTTTAGCAGTGAACAAAGGACTTTGACTCCCTAGGACAAGAGAAGGGATCACTGTGGGTTTTGGAGGCTTGGAAGGGGGGGACTGGAGCACTGGAGCATGCGGGGAGCTGCGGAGGGCTGCCTCTGTCTGTGGCTCCCAGTTTCACCCCACAGCAGCAGCAGATTTGAGGTGTCTCTTCTACCTTGGCAGGCTTACAAGGAGCAGAGAGAACAGAGCAGAACGAGAACAATCCAACTCTGCCATGTAGATAGATGAAAAATGAAAACTCCTATTTGAGGATCTGCATCCACTTTCCAGAGCAAGGTAATTGCTAACACTTTGCATTAGGGGGGAAACTGAGGCACGGGGTTGTGTGACTTGTTTAAAGTGACAGGACAACTTGGTATCAGTGAGAATTTGATCCAGTCCTCTCCATTCCTGCATTTAAGCATTAGGAAATATCCTTGTGTTACCTTGAGATCCATCTGAAAGGGAGATGGAAGGGATAAAGTCCTTTTTAGGTGGTTGAAATTAAGAGAAGAGGGGAAAGAAATCCAAACCAACCACCAAAATCAGGATAACCAGAAATCCTCCTTTACTTCAAGCCAGATCCTTCAAAATGAAAGATAATCTACACTTGTTTGCCTTTTTTAGTCAGAGGGAACAGGAGGGGGAATACAAAAAGACATAAAGCCCAGTGTTATTAATGTGGACACCTCACACAGAGCACTTTAGCACACAGCATGGACACTATAGGGGCACACTCAAAATGTTTAAGCCTGGCAACAGCTGTCTTTCCTGAAGGGAGTTTTAGTGCTTGTGAAATGTGCCAGGCAGCCGGCCCGGGAGAGTGCAGTCCTCTGGTTATCTCCAGAGCAGGTAGGGCAGGAGCATCAGCAGGGAAGAAAAGCTCTGTGTGAGCTCATTTCTGCACTGAAGGGCCAGGCCCCTATGGCACAAGAACATAATCCAGCCTCTTCAGCTTCTCTGTAGAGATGCCGGCAGGCGTGCGAGCTGTGCTGATGCTTTGGGGTTTACTTTAAAAATAAAAATAATAAAAGTCTCAGTGTTTACAGCACGTGTCAGCTGACCAATACCGTACTTGTCACCGTCTATCGAAACCACCGTGCCAAGTGCTCAGCTGGTGCAGGTCCATGGGGTGCTGCTGACCCGGCTGCAGAGCTGGCCCCATGCCTCCACCCGCTGGTTAGTGCGTGACTCGACCCAAGGAGACAGCCCTCCAACCCCAGCCTGATACCACTGTGGCCACTACCCCACCACCAACTAATGGGGGGCAACAAAACACGTTAGATTCTTTACAGGACAAATAGGAAGAGTTTAGATTAAGAGCAAGAGGAATTGAACCCAGGATCTCAGATTCTTAAAGCGTCTGAGCTAAATGTCCTCATTGCATCAGCTCAAAGACAGCAGAGGACTTGAGCCTCCACACAGTAAAACCATAAGGACAGTGAGCTACACACAGCACAGAGCTTCCACTTACATGTTGCAGTGGCATTCTGAGTAATTTCCTCTGTGGTAACAAAAAAAATCTGTCCCATCCCAACTGCATTGCACTGTTTAATTGAATTAAGATCTTTTATTTGAATTGTATAGAAATTTCTTTTATTTATCTCTTATTAGAAGAAAACAAACAAACAACACAAAACCCAAACCCAAAACCATAAATAAACTGATCAGACAAAAAAAAAGTCACCCAGTTCACCCCAGTACCCTGCTGGCTTCAACTAGATCACAGCTTCAGTAAACTGTGTAAAGCATTGAGAGTAACAAGAGCACGAAATAACCTGTTCTAAAGAACTTAATTCTTCACTAAACACAAAGAATAAAACTCACCTAAAATGAGAGAGAAAAACTGTAGTGAATTGAGGAATTAAATTCTTTTGTGGCATCCACATCAGAAGACTAAGTTTCTTTTTATTTGCATAACTGGGGTGAGAAAGGTAGCAAACTAAGTAAGCATAATGTAGGGTGACAAAATACAGCTTTCATTTGGGGAGGATCATCTTCAAAAGAACAAACTTCCCTTCTCTGGCTGAAAGTCACCCAGACCCCTGCACTGCCCACCCCTGCCTATGCTCTCAACAAAGAAGGAAATGTCCCTATGTGAAGTTCACACTCTGATTTCCAGGAACAAGGCCCATTAGGAACCAGCACTTCAGCCAGGAGAAAAACAAACAAAACCGTTTACACTTCTGAAGTCTCAGAAACCTACTAATTCCACAGGTAGTAACTTCAACAACTAAGCAGGAGGACAGGACAAACAGAAATTAAGGTCACTGGGCATCCACCAGTGCTGTGATCCACCGTGGGATTAATTAATTAAACTTTGATGAATTTTGATTTTCTGCACAAAGTTAGAGATTGCTCTCACGTTTTGAGAAGTAACCATGGCTTGAGTTACATTAGAGTTAAGAATCCTAGAATCATAAAGGTTGGAAACGACCTTCAAGATCATTGAGCCCAACCAGCTACTAAACATGATCAGGCCCTCTAAACCATGTCCACGGATCCACGTGGTTATTTAATCACCTTCAAGGATGGTGATTCCCCCACCTCCCTGGGCAGCCTGTTCCAATGCCTGACCACTCTCAGTTCTGACTCAGAACGTGGCAGGAGCCTAAATACTCCAGTTCATCTTACAGATCTTTGTCAGAGGGAGAGGGTACAATCATTTCAGTGAAGAAGCTCCCTTTGTATAAAAAGTGCTGGTTTCCAAGAGCGAACGGAAAAATCACTGCAAGATCCTTCAGATCTAAATCTAGTCCCCAGAGCAAAGGTCACAGCAGAAATGTTTTATTCAGCGTAAGGACTTTTGGAATTCATTCAAGGAGAAGAAAAAGCCCAACAACAACAACATGGCTGATATTTTTGTTCCCACTGAACTATTCCTTCCTCTTTAAACAGGGATACAAGTTTCCATGATTTCACAAACACCAGTGGATTGTGCCTCCCTACGGCAATAAACAGGTAAACCAACCTACAGGCAGCAGCCTGAGCATCAGTCTTTGCAAGCATCAAAAGCAAGAAAGCAGGGAGAAAAACAAACACAGGGAGCAGCACTGTGACTGCCGATGGGGTTATGTTCATTTGCAGCAACTTATGGAAGTGCCTGAACTCTGTTAAATGTGGGGAGTGTTTAGTTGAGTGCAACACTGGATGGCAGGTTACAACCTCAGCCAGTCTGAACGCTTCATTAGTCTCACGAGGTTTGTCAGATGCGTCTCCAGCGTGGCCAGAAGTGTGCAGCCCCAGCACAGACCATCTTTTGTAGAGAAAAGCCCCCAGGAAGGCAGCACCGAGCTGAAACTCTGACCATATAGATTGGCCTGCGTGACTGCAGATGGTTGCACTCCCCCTGCTACCAAGTTGTTAAGCATAGATGCTTTCCTCTAAAGAAGCCATATAAAGAGACCCTAAATAAATAAGAACCCCGCTGCCCAGATTCCCGAGCTAGTTCAGAACACACAGGACACTCCAGCATTTTCTGCTTGTTTGCAAGACAGGAGGATTAGCCCCACTGAATGTAGCTTGGGAGGGCAGGCACTGCTCAGCTCAACTCCTAAGCAGTTGTACTCACCACTGTGGAGATGTCTGAGGGTGAGGGACTATGCAACAAATTCTTCTGTGCACAGACATGCAGAGCATAACTTTGTTATTATATTTGCATTATGTGTGTTGATTAAGATGCAGTACACAGGATTATCCATCACTCCCTAAACCTTAAGTGGGTAAAGTGGTGGATTAAAAATAACTGTACAGAAGAGGGAGTCATTTGCTAGATGCAGCACTACAGTCTGGCAGCAGAACACAAAGTTTTAGCTTTGACTTTAGCTTCTACCACCCCACTGTTCACTAAACCAGGCCACTTCCAGACAGCAGTGCAGATCTGTAATCATATCTTTCCTCTGTGGCCTAAATCTGGTTTAGTGACTGCCTTTAAAACCAAGTGAAACAGCTTCACCAGGCTTATTACCTTATCATTACCCCTCCTGAAGTCCAGATTTCACTTGCAATTTTGAGAGATGCACACAGAGAAAAAAGGGAAGAACTGACACTAAACAAGAAACTGCCAGGCTGAATGTACAAGATGCTTCCGCACGAAGGGAATGCCTGCTGCTGGTAGCAAGGGAGTTAGAAACAAACGTCCTAGGGTCAGAGCAAGTTAGGAAAGGTTAGGACTCACTGACCACACAGATGACTTGCGATGCACGTTTTACACACAGTTGTTAAAAAGAATAACCCTGTTGTTTCTAACAGTTTCACTTCTGTTGCCTTTTACATCAACAGATCTCAAATCCCCACAGAAAGCACCAGCATCTTTGTTCTGTGTGAGAATGGGCAGCTTGCTGGAGATGACAAATTCAGTCGGTGGTAGGAGCTACCCCCATAACTCATAGGCTACTCTACTGCCTGACATCACGCTGCTTCTCCGGCAGTAAAACAAGCTTCAGAAAACACAGACTTCGGCTTGGAAGGTTCCCAAAAGCAGATTCATACCAAACATCAACACGGCCAAAAATAAGCTAGAAATTTCACAGGAAAGGTCAAGATGGCACATCTAGGACTTCTGCTTCTAGTCAAGAAGCTGCCCCTCCCCACAGCAACCCAGTTTGCTGGGACTTCCAACTTTCACCCCAAATACGACTTGTAGGAACAGTATTAATGGGAAAACCATAGGGAGAAGGGAGTGGAAGAACCCCATCTCTTCAACGTTCCAAAATTATTGACATTAACTCAGTGATGGAAAAATGAAGGAAATAATTGTCGATCTTTATTCAAACCAGCATCCCTGTTCTGAATGCCAAAACAAATTCACAAGCAATGCTATGACAAACAGCACTTATTAGAATGGAGATAGAACACACCAGACACATACAGACATAAAAACTGAATCCACAATCCATCCACTTCAGCATCAGCTCTCCACTGGCCCCTCGTACCAGCTGCTTCAGGGAAAAGAAACTCTTTAAGCAGTTACTATAAAATAACTGGGGGGGAAGGAGGTTTCTTCCTGACTTTTCCGTATTTACTGTTCTCTCCTGGAGATCTTGGTCATGCACACATTGTGGATACAGCTCTGTCTATTGTTATCTTTTCTTTTTGAATCTTCCTGACCTCCAAATCTCAAACAACACTTCAAGTCAGTGAGTTCCACAGGCTAGTTTTCTAAGCCTCCACAAATACTCTCAATTTTTAATGTACCAGATTTAACCAACTGCTTCTCTCTCCTATTTCTGTTATCTACCTGGAAAATGGCAAACAAAACCAGTACCTGGAACTGAGTAACGTATGAAGCTCCTGTTCTACATAAAATTGCTCACAATCCCCAAACCACCAGTTTTAATCCTGTCTAACACGTTGCAATTCCTTTCTCCCTACTTTTCTACAAAAATACCATTATTTGTTAAAGAATGTTACTGAAGCTGCCAGGTTGCTCAAAGCTTTATCTGTCTCAGTCATCCAGTTGGATCATATCCCTGGTGAACAGAAAATATTCCAGACGCATACATGGAATACTTGGTCACAATGAAAGTGATACATAGAGAACTTAACTGAAAAGTTATCAACATCAGCAATTTGGTCAAGGTGAGCCCAGATGGACCAAAGCAAATCAACTCCTAGGCAGGCATTTTTGTAAAGAATCATAAAGCACAGACACCCCCAAATGGCAGGCACAGACAGATAACCAGCAAGAAAAACCCTCCGTCGCCTCAAAATGCAAACAATTTGGGCTTTTGTGGGAAAATGAGAATTTGTTTCCTACCTGTCAATGATCACGGGGTCAGATGGAGTCTCATTTCTGTTGCCACAACTTTTCTTCTCACAGCACCGACTAGAGAGAGAAAGAAAACCAAAATTCAGTAATTACGGGGAGAGTTGACAGCAACACAGCAAACTAAAACTCTTCAAGACTCAATATATGCCTAGAAGAGTGACTGAATGAATTCCAGCTAGGCTTTCTGGAAGGGAGAAGAATGAAGGGAATTGGGTGCCCAAGTCCTGGCTCATTCCGTCTGGAGTCTGGCGGTTGGCTCCCCATAGGTTCTTGTTTAGAAATTCCCAACCAAAAATGAACAGCATTATGGTCACACTTTAGACTAAAGAGCTATTTATAAAGGCTTAATAAATGATGAACTGTTGTCATAATGACATTACAGGCATGAGTATTATGTCTTATGTTAGGCTAAAAGCTCATCAGAAGAAGGTGTTGGGACTATAAGCAACC
The DNA here is from genome assembly GCA_013399075.1 of Chloroceryle aenea. Classification (NCBI taxonomy): domain Eukaryota; kingdom Metazoa; phylum Chordata; class Aves; order Coraciiformes; family Cerylidae; genus Chloroceryle; species Chloroceryle aenea. Next base: position 7,739 of record VWZY01007776.1, on the reverse strand, counting down.
TGCTGGTTTGTTATATTCCAATAACTGGTTTGTTCATTATCTAGTAAGCCCCAAATCTCAAACACCCACAGAACGCTTCAACACCAATGAAAAAACAGAAACTGAACATACTGAGATCCTACTAAGGATCTGAAGAGATCTTTTTCACTTGGTATTTCATCTGTAAATCCCTTTGCAACTGCTTCAGTGATGATGAGCCCTTAAGTTTAAGCATCTATTTATACAGGGTTTTTACTGTGGGGCTGCCAACATGATCGTATAGAAATTAGAACCCTCTCTGATGAGCTCACAACATAAAATAGATAGATTTATCTGACTTGGTAAGAAAATTAAAGATAATGTTGCAATTAAACTTTCTTCAGGGAAGAACTATTGCTTTCCTTTTCCCATTTTTAATTATAATAAACAAATTAATAAGATTTTTTTTTAAAAAAAAGAATAAAACAAATGAAGAGGCATGTCATTACTTGACTGATACACTCACTGACATGCTCCTTGCATATACACGAGCTGAGTACTTGGAAAAGAATCCTTACTCTGAAATTCTCAGTGTTAAAAATTGGTGGCAGCGTAGAAATCTGTGAGAAGATTTAATCTGTCCTGATGCTCAGACTGTTCCAACCAAACCAAACATGGGAGCGAGAGGATGAAGGCTTCCAAAATTTGAAATAAACTGTATCAGAAGTTCCATGTGCCTCAAAAGTCACCAGATCAGATTCTGCCTTAAGTTACACAAATGCTTTTCCAAAGTATGTTCTTCAAATTCTGCTGAGGTTGTTCAAATTTACACATATGGAATGAAGAAACTGGTTTGGGTTTTGTACGGTGGTATTCTAAGTGATGAATACATTTGTGAAATCCTCAAGTCAGTCTGAATCTCACAGTTTTCCAACTGGGGAGCAATTCAAAGCAGCAGAATTAAAAGGAAAATAAATATATATAAGCCTTGAATTCACTGATGGCAGTTTAAAATATGAAAGAGCACCTTTTTTTTTTCTTTAAATGACTAATATTTAATTAAAAATATCCAAAATACTCATTTAGACAAAATGTCTTTTTTCAGATATGAAGAATTTCAAGTGCTTGTACTTCCTGTGTAAGTTACAGTGCGTGTGCCAGGAAGGTCCTGTCTGCAAGGTGAAATTGCCCCGCAAGATAAGAGACAACCAGCCGACCCATTTGAATAGCAGCTCTAACTGTTTCAACATTTCTACATTCTCTTTGCCTCAAACCTGCACTTATTCATCGATGCTAGTCCTTTTAAAATAAAAGGATACACTAAATATTTAAAAATCCCTGGGGCAGCCCCTCTAGCTGCTGTAAATTGTCATAGCTCCATCGACTTCAGTGGAGCTGTGGTAATTCACACAGGCTGAGAATATCCCACTCCCTCCTTCTCCCAACTTTGTTTTAAGTGCATCTTTTATGCATTTCATTACCTAATGATTGTTTATAAAGAATTGCCTATTTTTGTACTAAAAGCCAAGATGTGAGGTATTAAAAAGAAAAAAAAAAGGCAGGAAACTCTCACTCAGAAGAATATAAATTTGGTGCGTGGTTCTGACATGTCCAGTACAACAATGCATTGCAATAACGCCGGGAATAAATGCCTTGCTGATTTACATACTGCCCTAATAAATCAATAAAAGGAAGTCAAATTAACCAAAATATTTTGGTAGTGTTGTGTCTGGGTTTCTTTTCACAGCTAGCTGAAACGGCAGGCGTTGCCTCTCTCTGCAGTACTAGTCAATGAGATGTCCTTTACTCATCAAAAATATTTCTGATTTGCACTACGCTAGAGTAACTCCAAGCAAAATAAACCAGCAGTACCTCCACATCTCAGCAGCTCATCTGCTCTTCCCAGAGGTTGCCATTTCTTGGCATAGTAGATGGCTCTGAATGGGGAATTATTGGAATACAACATGGCTGGGTTCTGAAATAAATGCATCTTGGTTTATCTTAGTTTGCATCGTTATTGCAGTCAGGAGCTTTAGGTTTGTAATACTTCAAAATTTTCCTTCTAAAACTGTGGCTTACAGCTGAAGTTCTCCAAATATTTTGCAAATATCTACATTCTTATCACAGATTTTTGTTGGAGAGATAGATTTTTTTGCCTTTGACCATAATAGTTTTTGAGCCCAAACATGTATGAAAAAAAAACCTTGATTAGGGAAAAGAGTCACTTCCAGTAGACTGAGGATGTTTCAGCCCAGCATTTTATGTCTCCATTTCCAAGTATTTCATCAGAGTATCCAAGCACTAACATTTCAATTGGTTTGCTTTTTTTGTTTTGTTTGGATTTTTTGGAGGTTTTTTGCAAGTGCTGCCTGTAACAGGATTGACTTATTCCGGTTCAAGTCAATGTCAAACATCCCAAACTCTGGTGGCCCGGGATCAAGCCTACAATATCCACTTAAAGCAAATCACTGGCGTGACTTCAGCAATATTTACACTTCTGCTATGATGTTGTGCTAGGAGCATGCCTTTAGAGATGCTCCTTTGCCTGAAACGAGAATATCAAGGCCTAAGACTTCTATTTTCTGCACGCATTCTTATTACAGTTTTTTATTCCTTTTCTTATTATGCTTTCCCCTCTAACTAGATCTATATGGAAGAAAATAATGGTTTACATTACAACAGTAATAAAATAAAACCCCCAAAACAAACACAGAACCCAAAATCTACCCCGGACAACCCCAGATCTACAAACGGAATACTGCAGAAGGCCTATGTCGAAGGCAAACTTACATCTTTTCCCTCCCCACACTTGACTAAAATGGTTTTAAAATTCAGCCCTCAACTTCCCCCCCTCACCCCCCAGCCAAAAAATAAAAAAATCTGTCTCTAATTTCAAACTCAAATAAGCTCACAGCATGGTGGCCTTTGTTTTGTTTTCTTCTCCCCAACTCCTCCCTGCAATTGCATAACAAAAGTGTCTAAATTCACACCATCTGGCCGATAAAGAGCCGGGCCCCAGTGGCCGCCTGGCCCAGCTGATTAGAGCTCCCGTCCTGTCTGAGCCTTGTGGCGAAAGTCACAGCTGTGGGGCTTGCTCGCACTCAATACAACTCTGTTATTAGCCAGCTGTAGGCCCTGAGACTACTTCTGTTCAAATTATAATACCTTTTAACCCTCTGAGCATTGAGGGCATAGGGGGTTGCTGGCAGCAGCATAACAACGAGTTTCCTCTTAGTCGATAATTGGAAGAAAAAGAAGAAGGAGGGGGGGGGGAAGAAGTTCTTCCAGGAGAGGAGACTGTTTACCTTGATTTGCAGCCATTGGGGGGAAAGGCTGGGTGTTTAAGATAGACCTGCCTAATAGGAACAGTTCCCATTAGGCCGTAATAACCCAAATGAAAAATTTCAGATCCGCAAATAAATAAATAGAGCCTCTCACTGAAAGCACTAATTATTGAGAGTTTAACTTTCCCTTGCTATGACAGATTGTTGCAGCCGTATCAATATTTAGACAACTTTCCTGCTAAGCATGCATCTGTCACTGTCTGAGAGGAAGCTGCGGAGTTTCGGATGCACTTGTCTCTCTACAGCGAGAATATCTGCGCCTGTGATTACAGCCACACAAAAAAATAAATAAAAATACCAAAACAAAAGCCTGCCTTCAACTAGCGGGGACTGGGAGAAGCAGAAAGACAGAGAGACCCATCTTTTTAAAAACGGTAGGCATCAATTTGGACAGCAGAGTGGGTACAGTGCATTAAATTTTTATATACTGTTGCTAATGCAAACTAAACTAGGGGCTTTAAAAATTGATGCTGCCACTTAAGCAGCACACAATGAGGAAGATTGGATTATTGTACTTAAAAGAAATAAAATAAAATGTCAAGTTTAACTAGAGTTGGATCCATTCCCTTGGTATTATTCAAAGTGATACGTGCAATGCCTCTGCAGAATCGCAGCATCCTCTTCAGAGATACTTTAGCAAAACACGACATTTAAAATCAAATGTCTTGATTAGGTTACAGAGAGCTTTTGATTTCGTTCACTAATCTGTGGTTTACATGGGAAGGACGTCCCCGAGTTGTAATTCCTCCTTGGCTAATCTATCAAGCAGGAGAGTTCAGTATAATCGGAATAATGGCTTACATTTGCAGAACACCACCTTAAATCAAGCGCAGAAGATGCTCACGGGCATCAGTAGGAGGCCAGGTATATAAAAGCTGAACAGAGCATTTCACACTATAAAGGCACGGAGAGGAAGCAGGGGAAACAGTTGAATTAATTTTAAGAAGTACACTTGGATGGGAAGGTGCTGGTGTTTGCTGAAGAATTTTAACCTCCAACACAGAACGGTGCTCTCTCTATGCAGGCAGAGAGGATGAAGTGTGCGACCTGGTGTCTTGGTGTCACAAACCAGGACCCAGCTGCAGAGCAAGTCAGAGATTTTTCCTCGCTGACATTCACCGAGTTACAGTGAAAACTTTCCCCTATATGGGCAGCACATATATTTGAGGCACAAGGTTAAGATGCACCAGAAAGTAACCTATATACCTTTGATCTCTGCTACTACACGTACAGGTCTAGGTAAAGTACAGTCTCTCACACATGCTATACTCTTTGTGCACGTATATGCCAATGCTGCTCAAAAGTAACAATGCTCATTTTGTTAATTAATGAGAGCAAAGCAAAACAGATAAACACTGGACATTGACTTGAATCTTATATTTTAAATGTAATGGTGTAGTTGACATAATGAAGCACTGAAAGTAAGACTTGGCCTTGACAAGAAGCCTGTCCAAATAAGCTGCTCTTACTACTACAGTAACCCAAAAGGCCACTAAAAATAACATATACACACAGAGAAAAAAAAACTCAAGTAGCAAACTGCAGCATTAAAAGAAGCAATGTTCAGTCCAACAGCTTAACCCCCTCCCACTAATACAATAAATCACAAACTGTGTTTAATAAAGGTCAAGATTGGTTTTGCCTTCCATTTTATGAAAGAACATCCTATGCACAACTTAACACATTTTAATATAAGAACATTGTTTGCATCAGTATACGTATTGAAAAAAAAATTTAATTACACGAGACAGGAAAAGTAATAAGTTACCATGGAAGCACGATGTCCATACATAGGGTACATGTAACTTCAGCCTTATACAAATGTTATTAAAAACATCCTCAATTCATTCTATCTTCCACTTTATAACTTTACATGCTAAAAATAGTGTCTTTTTTAATTAAAAGACTATTGCTTACACGATATAGAAAAGAAGGATTTCTGGTTTGACTTGAGTTACTTTTTTGGTTGGGGTGGAACGAAGCAAAATTAAAGAATATTAATGAAGATAATGTCATTAAGAAAATGAAAATATTTCACCAGAGAAAATTACGTGAAGAATGCCTTTTAGTTCCCAGGTAAAAATCTGTCAGTCCAAGAGCTCATTCTCCAGAAGTGAACAGGAATTTTGTGAGAAATAAGCACGTGAAAGGTCTCGATTGAAACACCACGTACCAAGGCCTAGTTTAAACACAAGCAGTGCAGCTCAGATTGAGGACCTGGGGTTATTATATCTCTTGCAGTAAAAAACAGAGCAAAACAAACTAATCAAAGACAAATCCCAAATATCTTCATTTAACCCAGATAAATAAAAACCCAATAAAACCAAGTATTATCCACACAGAAAGTCTTTCTACCCAAAGAATCTGACTCAACAACAAAAGAAATAAACCTCCTCCCTCTCAAAAAAAAAAGTGAAATCAAACTCTTCCTACCTACTACTTCATTCAAAGGGCCATTTTGTCATCTAGGGAAACAAACTTAACGAAGATACACTGTTGATAAAGTCACCTTACCTGCACATGACTTCGTGGGTAAGCAAGACTCTGCACATTTCGGGATTCTTGTTCTGTCCTTCATAAGTTATGGGCTACAAAAATTAAGAATAGGGGTAAGCCAGTAGTGTCAGGGGGTTCCTTGGTTGTCATATTGTTCAGATCTGATCTGAAAGCTGTTTACTAATGATCACCATCAGCATAAACAAATATCTTCCCCCCCAGCATTTGTGAGCAGGGAAAGCAGCTTATACAAAAATACTGATAAAACGTGGATAAAAACCTACAACCCATAGAGGAAGAAAAGGAAAAAAGAAAGAAAAAAGAAAGGTACTTGAGATCATTCCTTTTCAACTACCCTTCTAAATAAGGTCTGCAATACAGATGAACAAGAGACAAAAATGACCAGAGAAGAAAATCATGCAGGGCAATGTTAAGAAAAGAGGAAGGACGAGGAGGGACAGGATAGCTTAGCACATATTCGCTCTGCTCACCTGCTTAGTGACTGAATCGATGAGTCTAACATACAGATCCTGTTCAGTCCTGACACCTAGAGCGAGAGGGAAGAGTCATAAATCATCCTGTTACACGCATCTTTCCCTAAACATCCCAGCAAAACCATTTAGTTTCAACTAGTGCCTTACTAAACGTGCTCAGAAAGACTATTTATTTTTGTTGCTGTGTTTCCCAAGCCCATCCACACCAGGTAAACTTCAGAGCCCATGCCTACACCGGAGCGGCATCGCGCGAGGGAATCTCTGGGTCTTTTCGAAATCACAGCACCTAGCCCTTGCCTCTCTGCTCAACCTACAGAGGATGACTGGAAAGGGGACTCACCATTGCTGTAAAGGAGCTGGAGTTTGTAATGCGTGCCGTTGTTTGTCTTTTCATTACCTTGCTCCTGAAGGGGAGAATTAAAAAATAAAAATTAAAATAAAATAATTTTTTTTTTTAAATTCCTCCACAACTTACACTTGGCACATTTCAAATGCAAAAGCTGATAATCATGATGGAAGTGACAACAAAGTTCATTAAAATTCTGAGAGGTGAATCCACTGATTGGGGTTTATTAACCTTCCAAATGACCCAGGACAAACTGCAAAATACTGCTGACATCTTTTCCTGGAGGAGTTTGAGAACTTCTTTTCCTCTCTTATTTGCTATTATGCTCTCAACTTTTTCAAAGCAATAGGCTGAGACAAATTTGTACATTTTAGATCAGTTAATGTAAACCAGGCTGATAGCGGGAAAGCTCAGTGGGTTTTGATTTTAATGTGCTCATTACTTTGCTCTGAGTCATTGATATTTATTTCTTGAAGGTTATTTTACAGGGATATTTCTTGCATGTTTTTTTAACTGTAATTTCCTAGAAGATATTTATTTATGATCATTCTGCATAACTTAAAAAAAAAATCTTGTCTGTTACTAAGAAAAGAATTGTAAAAACAATGTGAAGTGGCAAACACATGCATTTAAGAACCAAAAGCAAATTTTTTTCAAGTCCTGCCATTGACTTTTGAGTCTTAAGAAATACGTATGATCAAACTCGACAGATAATATGACACTACAGGTCAGGTTCCACCCATTTGTGTTAGGCTACTAATAAAACTTGGCAGGTCT
>VWZY01007775.1:57191-68245 GCA_013399075.1 Chloroceryle aenea | reverse complement strand
TTTGTTATGTTTTATTTTGTTTTTCTGTATTGGGAAACACTAGTCTATTATTTTACCTGCTTGAACTAAAAAATACTCATAAACATTCTACCGACTTTTTAAAAAATTGAAAACTGATATATGTAATGTACATTAATTATACTTACCACCAGATTCAAACATTTCACCAACTGCACTCTGGAATCTCCTTCTTAAACTATAAAGAGTTCTGATCACTATGAGAATGAATCTTTCTTTTTTTTTTTTTTTTTTTTTTTTTTTCTTTTCTTTTGAACTCTNNNNCATTAAACCTAGGAGGTATTCACAAAAGGATGACTAACAAAACTGTATATAGACTCTTGTGATTGCTACTATGGATATTAGATTGCTACTTCAAGTTACAGTGAAGATACAATTATATTCATTCCATATGTTTATGCTCATTGGAACAGAATTTAAAAATGAGAAAATGAAGATAAATCTGCTTACAATGTGAGATATTTCAGATGTACCCTGCTGATAAATTTAAGCTGAAATAATGTGCATTAATCTACACCCTCGGATAACATATCTTCATGTCATGCTGGAGAAGAAGGTTTGTTACTCCCCAGGAAAATTTCTTTTTGCCTTGAATCCTACCAAATATTCTGTTGTTTATGATGCTAAGTTCTGGACAGAGCAGTGAGGACTGTGTATAGGAAGACCATAGTGATGCTCAAATTTCTCTCTTCATTCTTTTTCTGTTTTCTTATATTCAACGCAGTGTGGCGTTTTCTTTGAAGGACAACAGACATTACCTTACTGAGTACAAAGTGTGATAATATGAAATTTACTTGTCAAAACCTTTTTAGCACATACACACATTTTTAATCCAGTATGAGATTCTTTAAAACAACTTTAGTTGCATCTTCCAGCAACATGCACTAAGTCAGTTTGTAACAGATCTAAATGTAGCTTCATGAAGAACTAAAAGCAGACTTTCCACCTCTGTTAACCTTACACTTTAATAAGTGTTCTAGAGAATGTGAGTATTCTACCTGTACAGACTGCAAAAGAACTGTCACAATATGTCTGAAATTTAAGATACATGATGATAATGTTAGTGACATTTCTGAATGAGTATTCTTTGCTAAGGCTTCCGTGTATTTAAATACATTTTTATATTTAAAATTAATTTCTAATGCTTTTTGCTTACTTTCAATATTAGCTACACTACTTTAACCACATTTCTTGCTTGGGTGGGAAGTTGCAACTGTCACTGTTTGGCCTGTTCTCCGGTGAAAGAAATGCAGTCAGAATAACAGCATGTGTAGTAAGAGAAATAGATGTATCTGAAATAACTGAAGAATCTATTATTTATGTTGTTCTTTTTTTCTTTATATTCTGTTGAGGACAGAACTATGTTAAGACATTTACTGTTTGTGTGATAGAAAAATCTGACACACGTAACTATATATAAAAAGGGATTTGTAATTTAAATGGAGAAAAAAGCCTACACTTGTGCATGAGCAAATTGATTTTCCTCTACAATACACCTGCTACTTCTGTACCTGCAAATGGTATATCCTTTCCTGCTATTCCACATGAATTATACAACTTTTCCACTAGGCTTTGTGACTGTGATTGAATCAATCTTAAAACTAAACGTAAATGAGGTAAAATGAATTCCTGAGTGTTATAAAAAAAATATTTACTGAACTAATCACTTCTTCTAACCATATACTTTAAAATCTTTTTAAGTTATTTGTGAGAAAATAGCATTATCCACATTCTACTGGAAGTCAGCACTTGTAGTCTATGGTCATAATAGTAAAGAAAAAAACATGCAGTGAGTGTGCACTGGCTCTAATATGATGGCTCATAAAATACAGAAGTTACATGGTATTCAACTTTGTATTCTATAGCACTGAGATCTTTTCATAGACAAGATATATTATTTTGTTCTGTGGTCTACATCCCTCATCAAATTGCATCCGCCATTCCTTTCTTATCTTTCAGCCTAACACAGTAAAACGGCTTCTAAATTTAGTATTTAAATACTTGTTTGTCCACATCTGGAGTAGTGCCCAGTTCTGGGCTGCCCAGGTCAGGAAGGACAGGCAACTACCAGAGAAGCAAAAGGCTTCAAAGGTGATTAGGGGACTAGAACATCTCTGTGAGGAAACGCTCATGTTTCTGGTCTTCCATTTTTCTCTATGGAAAATAAGTTTTATTACAAAGTAAGAAAAAAGTAAGTATCACTTCTATCTCTGAACAACGATAGAAAATGTAAATAGAAAAACAGAAGTCTTATTTTAGGAAAGAAAATAGTGAAGGTGAGTAAATAAATTCATATTGAATGGTTTCTTCAGTCAGTTATACTGTCTAATATATTTGTTAAAAAGATTGTTAAAGCTGCAAAAATCTTATAAACTTTACAATTTTGCAAGCATTTATTGAAAATAGCAAAACTTCAGTCTGGACTTGATTACACCTTGTCTAATAAGATCTAGCAAGTTGTCAGCTTTAAGTATATTTCACTGTCAATTTTTAGTGTCTCTTGATTTTCACTCCCTCCTCTCATCTTTGATGTGATTCCATCTCTTATCAGACACTCAAGCTGTCTCCCTTCCTCTCTCCTTCCCTCTCCTCATTCCCTTGTTGCTTTTCAGCTTTAGATCAGTTGCAAACACTTTGATGATATCACCTTCTTTCTGTATTCTCTGATAAAAAATGTTTCTCTTTTGTGCATATCATTTTCTAATGGAGTGTAGTAATGTTCTAATTTCTGTAACATGTTTTTGCTGTTCAGCTTCATCTGCTTGAGTTGACTGGAAATTATTAAACACACCAAGAACTTCAGAGGTAGCTATTGTGAGTTAATACTATATCTTCTGAGTTGTTTTTTTGTCATTTTGTTTGGTTTGTTGTTTTGTGTTTCTTGGTTATTTTTGTGGCACATACCTGCTGCAGACAAGATTGAACTGCCTTTTAAATCTTTGCTATCTTATTTTTATGCTACCACATCTTCTCAATTTATTTTTTATACTACCACTATACACTATTCTTTGAGCATTTAATTATTTTTCCATTGAAGATGTTTAAAAATGAGTAGTCATTATAGTTAATGCCTCATGATTGTTGAAAATATTTTATATCAGAAGGATTGTATAATGTGTTGACATCTATTCCATTACACCTCTTCAGCCCTGTCTGCATTATAACCATGCTAACAGGCTCTGCTTGTTCATTGTTATTATTCTCCAGACCTGACAGAAGTCTCAGTTACCAGGGCTTTTTCCTCAATGCCAGAAAACCACCTTCAGGATCCTCATACCCATATACAAGACAGTCATGACTGTTACAGAGGGATGTCACTCTTAGTTGGTCAAATAGCGAACAGTCAAAAAGGAATCAGTCTATTTAGGTTGCATTCAGACATTTAGCCTCATTATTCTGATCATCAACATTCTTATTGTTATTTCTGATGTTTTAAAAATAGAAGGTTTGGATTCTTCAGTGCCAATTTAAGTTCATATTAAAAGATAGAATCTGTCTTCTCCAAGACAGACTTATGGACAACAGCTAAGTACATAACAACTGTATATTTTATGAGTCTGTCTTCCATTAAGGTAGAAGAGCGTCCCCTTCTAGACAAAAGTACTGTCATAAATTGTCCATTTACACTGTGGCTAATGGTGGCTATACTGCCAGTCAATCCCTCTCTGTGGATATGTAGAACTCCTGGAATTTCTGCTGTCTTCTGTATTCTTGTCATGACGTGGTCAAGTATTCTGGTTGTCTCATTGCAAGATGGAGTGCATTCTGGATCTGATTCAGTATCAGTGTCCCACAAGATAGGAGGGGATGCATGGAAAGAGCGCTTTCATATGGGAAGGCTGTCTGTGGATATGGTCATTTCCGCACAGGCAGTGGCCTTGACTCCCATGATGAGAGAGGGTCAGGAAATCACCTGGTTTCATGAACTTTTAACACCCACCCTACACAACTATAAACACTGCCATTTCATTTCATTTCCCTGTGAACATAGCCCCTTTCCATTTCCATGACACAATATTTAATTATTCCTCTTTCCACCAAACCTAGATCCTATGAGGCACATAAATACCAGTGAAAAGATTGTTGGATGTTTGCTATAGGTATATTTTTTTCCAAATACTTTTGGAAGTGGAGCATGTAAGTAATGTGGCATTGGACAAAACCATGAATGATTGACTCATTTAAGTTAGAAAAGATAATTGAGTCCAACCTAACACAACCAAATCCACTGCTAAATTATGTCCTAAGTGCCATGTCTTCATGTCATAGAGCCATAGAATCCGAATTGTTTGGGTTGGAAAGGACTTTAAAGGTCATCTAGTTCCAAATCCCTTGCCATAGGCAGGGACACCTCCCACTAGACCAGGTTGCTCAAAGCCCCATCCAACCTATTCTTAAACACTTCCAGGGATGTAGCTTCCACAACTTCTCTGAGCAACCTGTTCCATTGTCTCACAATCCTCATAATGAAAAGCATCCTTCTAATTTCTAATCTAAATGTACCCTCTTTCAATTCCATTACATCTCGTCCTATCACTACATGCGCTTGTAAAAAGTGCCTCCTCAGTTTTCTTATAAGTTCATTCCAGATACTGGAAGGACACAATAAGGTCTCTCCAAAGCCTCGTCTCCTCTAGGCTGAACAGACCCTACTCCCTCAGTCTCTCTTTGTAGGATAGGTGATCCAGCCCTCTGATCATCTTCATGGATCTCCTCTTGACCCACTCCAACAGGTCCACGTCCTTTTTATGTTGGGGGCACCAATACTGAATGCAGTACTCCAGGTGCGGTCTCATGAGAGCAAAATAGAGGGAGAGAATCACCCTCCTTGGGCCTGCTGGCCACACTTCTTTTGATGCAGCCCTGGGTACAGATGGCTTTCTGGGCTGTGAGTGCACATGGTTGGCCAATGTTGATCTTTTTATCCACCAGTACCCTCTGGGACTTCTCTCAATTTATACTCTGCCCAGCCTGTATTTGTTCTTGGGATTGCCTCTACCCAGATGCAGAACCTTGCACTTGTCCTTCTTGACCTTCATGAAGTTGGCATGGGCCCACATCTCAAGCCTGTCAAGAGTTCCTCTGAATGGCATCCCTTTCATCCAGTGTGTTGACTGCACCACACAGATTGGTGTCATCTGCAGAGTTGCTGAGGTAGCACTCAATCCCACTGTCCATGTTGCTGCAAAGGTGTTAAACAGCACTGGTCACAGTACTGATCCCTGAGAAACACCATTCATTAGTGTGCTCTACTTGGACATTGAGACGTTGACCACAATTCTTTGAGTGTGCCCATCCAGCTAATTCTTTTTCCACTTAGTGGTCCATCCATCATATCCATGTCTTTCCAATTTAGAGACAAGGATGGCATGTGGGACAATGTTGAATGCTTTAGACAAGTCCATGTCTTTTAATTACCTCCAGGAATGGTGACTCATTCAATTCCCTTGGCAGCTTGTTCCAGTGCTTTACAACATTTTCAGTGAAGAAATATTAAGGAGCATGCAAGGTTTCAGGGCCTACTGTGATAACATCAGAGATCTGGAAAACAGAACCAAATGTGCAGTAGCTTTCCTTTGTGCTTGACACAGTAGACACTGGCACAAACTTTTCTGCAAATGCCTAGGAGAGCTGCCAAGGGACATGATAGAGTTTATTAAATAAAGGTTGATTTAAATAAAAATAAAAAATGGTATGGGATCCACCTAAGGATATTAAGGGAGCTGGCAGAAGTGATCACCAAGCTGCTTTCTATCATTTATCAGCAGTTCTGTATAACCAAGGGAGGAAGTCAGCACGGTTTTATAAAAGGTCCAGCAGGAGGAGGTCAGTAATCATCACCCTGTCACCCTGTACTCAGCACTGGTAAAGCTGCATTTCAAATACAGTTTTGGGCCTAATGCAGGGACATATAAAACCCTACTCTGGATAATTCTACAGAGGTACTGTTTTCCCTTTATTCACTCCATTATAAAATATTTAAATCAATATGAATGTTGTGGTTTAGGCCCAGCTGGCAACTGACCATCATGCAGCTGCTTACTGACTGCCTCTTGACCCCTACCCCCTTCCTAGTAGGATGAGAAAACATCTCCAGTAGCAAGGAGAAAAAAGAAAACCCCTGAGACTTGAGATAAAGACAGTTTAATAGAACAACATAAAGAGAGGAGAAGCAGCAGTAATAACAATAATACTAATTAAATAATATACAAAGCATGTGGTATAAAACACAGCACTCACCACCTAGCCCTGAGCCAAACTCAAAAGCCCCAGCTTGCCCCAGGCCAGCCTTCCCCTCATATAGAAGGCATGAAATCAGTATGATATCAAATAGTCCATTGGATGTTTCTGTTGTCTATCCTGACTGTGTCCCAACCCAGATTCTTGTGAAAATTAACGCTATCCTAGCTGAACACAGGACAATGAACAATAAATGATATATTATAGATCCTTTTCATTATTTTTTAAATATTTCTGTAGTTACTGTGATGACAAGCCCTACTGGCACATTATATGTTAATGAAAGTGATTGAACAGATACTAGATCTTGCAAAAGTTAAACATTTTGAGTAGGTCAGTCATTTAGTTTGTGCTCTTCAAGCTACTTAAAACATTCATTTTATGAGGTTGTTCATTTCGATTTGTTGATCATGGTGTGTGATTTTTTATCCATTATTCTGGAAAGTGAAATTCATCAAGCAAGGTTGCCATTCAAGCCAATTGCCCTTTGACCTTCACCATTCCTTTCTGCTATGATGCACTGCACATCTTTGATTTTTTTTAATTTTTTTTTTTTTTTTTTTTTTTTTTTANTTTTTTTTTTTTTTTTGGCAAGTATATGCATTTGGGTGAAAAGTATGTTTGCTTTTTTTTCTCTATCTTTATTAACATTTTATCCACAGAAGATGTACAATACTTGCTTGAAATTTGAAATGTAGTTTCAAGGTTACAGTTCTCTATTTTCTCCTTTGTCTTTCAGTGTTGCTTTGTGAACAGCACTGTGAATTACACTGGTTCATATTATCTTTTTCCTCAGAGACACTAAAACAAAAAAGCCCAAGCAGAATGGAGAAGAATCTCCATGTGGATGACTTTGCACATGTCATAAATAACTGCCCCTCTGGGGCTCTATGGTTCAGAGGCATAAAAAAAGAGGCATAAAAATGGACAAATTTCAAACTGTAGGAATTCCAGAGAGCTTGAAGTTAAAAAAAAAATATAAAAAAAAAAATTACAACTATCATATAGTATGGGCATTCAGCTGTGAAATAATTACTCCACTGACCTCATTTTACCACTGACATCCATAGGAGCAAAGATGAATCAAGGTTGAGAGCTTTTGAAAATCTCACCTTCAGTGTCAGTGAGAAAAACTGCCCATTCTAGATTCCTCCTTTGCCTGATACTTTAAGAAAGTACCATAAAGACCTATGATACCCCATCCAAGGTTGGAGGGACAAGGAAGGCAGGACAGAAGAGAAAAGATAGGGAGACCTCAACAATCTTTCTCTCCCTGCACCTACTTAAAAAGTTCTTCAGTCAAAATATTCCATTCTGCTTGCAAAAGTTAATCAGGGCACTGACTTTATGCCTGAGTGTTATTTATGATTATTAATTCTATTTCAAACTGGTTATTATATGTAAATTAAAGCATCACACTCTAAGAAAGAAAGTGGTGATGGATTTTGCTGACAGTAGTACAATGACTAAATTAATGTATTTTTTTATTACCATTTTAATAATATATTGAGCAACACTTCTGAATACATAGTGGATGTGTCAGAGACTTTATATAGCAGAAGCTATCATCCTCAAGATAAAGGGCAAGACTGCCACCAGCCTAATGAAAGTGTGGTTCTATCTTGTACACATATGAACAAGACATGCTGAGAATAGCTATAAAATTACTAAAAGGAGTTGGAAAAGGGAAGTGGGACACTTTTACCTTTTCTATATTCTTTGGAAAGCAGTGGCTGAGTAAATAGAATATACTGATGTTTAAAAAATTCCAAACACTTAAAATTCTTTGTATTTTCCTCATGAAGCATTTCAGCTGCAAATAAAAGACACTTTTATGTAATCAGGAGTTTCCGACTGCATGATGGAGAAGTAGTCATCTTATGAATTGTAGATAGGGATAAGAGCAAAAGCTGAGGATCTTTAACTCCTAGTGAAGAAATAGAAGCCAAAGATAAGATGAACTGGATCCATGGAGACAGGCTTCACTCATGTTAAACAGAAAGCCAATGATGTATTAAAGTTGTATTATCTACAGATGTTTCTAGAAGTTAATTTTCTTTCTTAAAGTTATCATATATCTGGATATTATCTTTGATGGGCCTTCCATGTGTGGTCATGATAAAAATTATGAGGATAATAGAGAAAACAGTTAGGAGAACTTTGTATGGATTTTTGATGGTTTGGGTTGGGAAAGAGTTAATTTTCTTCATAGCAGTTGCTATAGGGCTATGTTTTGGATTTGTGCTGAAAAGTGTTGATAATACAGGGATATTTTAGTTATTGCTGAGCAGTGCTTGCACATAGTCAAGGCCTTTTCTGCATCTCACACTACTCTGACAATGAGTATGCTGGGGGTGCACAAGAAGTTGTAGGGGAACACAGCTGTGACAGATGACCCACAATTGACCAAAGGAATTTCCATACCATATGATGTCATTCTCTGCATGTAAAGCTGGGTGCAGAATAAAAAATGTTCAGAGTCATGGTGTTCTGTCTGCACAAGTAACACACATGATGTAGCCCTGCTATCCTGGAGATAGCTGAATACCTGCCTGATGACAGCAAGTAGTGAATGAATTTCTTCTTTTGCTTTACTTGCATTTGCAGCTTTTGCTTTACCTACTAATCTGTCTTTATCTCAACTGATGAGTTTTCTCACTTTTAATCCTTCCAATTCTCTTCCTCATACCACTGGGCAGGAGTGAGCAAGTTATATTTTCAATAGCTAATCAGAAAAAAAAATCTTCATAATATATATTTATCATATTCTAGCTAGTAACATTTTGTATAAATAAAATCGAGTCTATTAAGGAACAGTTGGAACTGCATATTATTCTTATAGTCTAACCTTATGCACACAATCAAAACCTAGAAAATATATATGCTAAAGAAAACAGTTGTATTTTTCCTAGGATTTAAACTTTGATTTCCAAATTCATCCATATTAAAATAATCAGGATGATTAATTATCTTAGGGACTTAAGGAAAAAAAACCCTTACTTATAAAGACACTTTTCTGACCTTGTAAGTCTGTCTCAAAGGTTAGTTTTGTGTTCATTTCTCCTTCCCTTGCTCAGAATGAGCATTTAGTGATATGAAATATATACTATTGCAGAAACTCAAAATATGACATAAATACAAGGGGTGACATTGATAAATAGACTCATTTTTATATACTGTACTGCAGGGCTAGCTAGCACTATTGGGAGTGCTTTGGCCCATTCTCTATATTGGTTTCTCTCTCCCACTTTAATAAAATATTTGTGTTGCACAAGCTCATATGAATTAATTGCCATTGTTTTTCTGTTTTCATTTATTAATCCAATGGTTTGAACATGCATCTATTTTGTTATTTTATAGATATTGTAATATCTGTTTTCAGAGAGTGCTAACACTTCTAAATGCCATTTTACAAGGCATACCTTTGCATTGCTGATAAGAATATATAGCAGTTTTAAATCTACCATTAGGACAGCTTTTTTTTTTTTTTTTAATTCACAAACAGGTTTTATCCTTAACTTATTATAGCCTGTGTAGACTGTCCAGATTGTCAGACATGTTATTTGCTTCTGCAGACATCATTTCAATCTTATCTTTTGTGGAGGTCACTGGCAGTGGCAGCTATCATTTTTGGCATTAATTCCTTTGCTCACATGTCTAATAGTGTGCTTTTCTTCTGTACACTGAGATCTCATGAATGACAATTCTGGTTACGAAGTGCTGGTTTGGTTTGAAAGCATTAGTTTTCTTCAGTTTTGATTGGTATTTCAGCATGGTTCAGTCTGAATACACTATCAATGAACCAGCAAATTGTATTTTTGCAGCACCCAAAGCAGACCACTGTGTGGGGCAGATAGAAGGAGTCTCTGATGGATAGATCTGATTTTTTATATATTTTTTTTTTGTGCCACTCAAGCAAATAGCAGCGCGAGTTCAAGTGAGAAAAATAAATTCTAACCATAAGATCACGAAATATTCCTGCTTCATATCTCTACATCATGTCTGGTATGTTGTAGTGGGGTGTGTGTGTGTTTGTGTGGCTACAGTGGTACTTTGCATATGAACACATACACACAAACACACACTTAAACTAACACTTCTTACCTGTTTCCTATGTACATATCTGTATGTTAAGCTGTGTAAATTACTTACACAATGCATAATGTGTAAGTATAAATATATATGTATAGTGTATAAATGTGTAAAACTTACACAATTTATTCCTTGTGTAGTAGTTGTGCTGATAAAAAAATAAAATTAATTTGTCAGGTAGCATTCTGAATATAACGGGAACGAGAAGCAGTTGTCCAAGATAGAGGCAGTATGTCCATCAGCTTTGTAAAGGCAGCAGTTCCTGCATTTGCTGAATTCTAATTTATTGTCAATATTTTGCTTCTGTTAAAAGCAATGACTCTGGAGCAAGCTTTCCCCACGATCCTCAAAGAGACTGGAGATGCTATTTTGCAGAATAACATGCTGCCGCTCAGATGATAATTTATATTGTGATCTCTTAATGATACTATGGTTTCCTAAGTTCAAAACCCAGGGGAACCTCAGATCTATTGCATTTCATAGAAGCATCACAGCTATCTCAGGGTGTCAGGGATTGGAAGGGACCTTGGAGATCTTCGAGTCCAAACCCCCATACCAGAGCAGGATCATATAATCTAGCACAGGTCACAAAGGAACGTATCCAGGCAGGTTTTGAAAATCTCCAGAGAAGGAGACTCCACAGCCTCTCTGGGGAGCCTGTTCCAGTGCTCTGTGACCCTTATAGTAAAGAAGTTCCTCCTCAT
>VWZY01007775.1:44055-57145 GCA_013399075.1 Chloroceryle aenea | reverse complement strand
TGCCCAGCTCTCCAGTCTGTCCAAGTCTTGCTGGATGGCCACACAACCTTCAGGTGTATCTGCCAGTCCTCCCAGTTTTGTGTCATCAGGTTTCTTTTCAGATCTTCTTGATGCTATACACATTTTTGTTGTTATTGATGCAGTTCAACATAATCTTTCTGTAATTCTCAGCTCCATTTACCTCCACTGCTGTTGTCTATAGGATGAGTCAACCCACCAAATTAGAAATCAAAGGAAACACAAAAGGAATCATGCCCAAGTCATAACAAGGAGTCAGTAGGCCAAACAGCAGCAAATTCAAGTATTTATTTTCTAAATAAGGAATTTTAAAATATTAGAGATAAAATTAGTTCAAGATTTGACCCTAAATTTTATTTTATTTTTACTAAATTCTGTGGTTTAGTAGCTTTTTATTTCCTTTCTAGTTTCAAAAATCTGTTTGGAATTTAGTTTTTATAGTTAATATTTGTAATGCTTTAATTTGACTTTCATTTAAATCCAGTAAATTTTGTTCAAAAATATATTGCTACCCACATCAAAAATATTAAATATATGATTATAGCTCATTTCTTCTTAATTTCCAGATTCATTCTGATCTAACTCTGCCAACATGTAGATTTATTACCAGTTTATACCCTTAAACAAAGAGAAAGACACATCATAATCTGGTGACTGAAATTTTTCACGTGCATTAATATATGAACTTGAAAAAGCTTGCTATGTAATTGGTCATTTTAGGTATGGGAAAAAGAATGCAAGAAAATCTGGAATTCTTATGTGCATAACATATGAGATTTTAAAACTCAGTACTTCTTCATAAAAAGAGGAATATCTAAGGCTAAATATAGTGGGAAAGCATAGTTGAACAACTGTTGATGAAGCAATTACTTGTGTAGTACTTCACAAATCTTTTCCTGCATTTCTTATTTATGACAGATGGAAGAGTTTGTTCAGGTTTATGATGAAGCAGAAGTTCTGGTTGTCAATCAGGCTAATTTGTAGGGAAAACTTTGATGGTAAACTAAACTCAGATCAAGTTTAAGCACCAAATTGTACAGATCGATTAAAATTGCTGTCTAATCTCTCAAATTGGTCAGGCTGGAACAAAAAGCTCCTTACATGGCTAAAGAACTTTTACCACAATTTTGAAAAGTGCCCCAAATAAGAATTCTGGCACATCACGTCAGCAATTTAATAAAGGTATGTAATTTTTGACCTGAGTCACTTCAAATCAACAGGATAATCCTCCATAGAAAATCCTGCCTGATGATGCTGGGACACTGTGAAGCCAGGAAGTCAACACTGTTGACCAAAGAGAGAATGAACAAGGTGGAGCTTAAGACTGACATAGGCATTGACACTGGGGCCAGAAACCTAGAGTGCAGCCCTGGTACTAGCTTTAGGGACATGCAGTTCTGTGCAGATAAACAACAAGCAGTGTAAAATGAAAGGTTAAAATAACTTTTACTCGTGTAGCCATTAAGTATTAGAGTTGTGATTTACCTGAGATCTCCTTCAAAAAAAATATTTTTTTTGGTGTTATGAAACTGGTGTCTTCAAACTCCTTATTATTACAGGAATACCAACAACAGCTTGAAAACAAGTACACAGAAGAGTAGTCCAATTAATTACTGCTGGATATAGCCCTGAGGTGAAACTAGCACTGCCTCTTCTTTCCTTTTCTCCCAATGTAAATGGAATTATGTTTTGTTTGACAAACTAGAAGAATCTAGATAACATATTAATAGATATAGTGAATGACTTATCTATTTGTATCAATCAAGTTTGTACAGGAGGGACGTGTTTAAGGTTTTGACTTTCGGTTGTTAAATAAAATGGAAACAATCACTGCCTATGTAAAAGTTCGCCTTTACTAGCTGTGATTGAATCCAGGAAAAAAATATCAGTTGAATTTTTGATTGCATCTGTGTAAAATGTATGAAAACCTTATACAGTCTATTCTTCTGAAAGTTATCTTACCATCAAGCTACAGAATGTAATTTTTGCTACAGATTACATTGCTTCAGATCAGCAGTGAAGTATATAGTTTGATATACTCCACAATGTCATAACAGAATTCACAGAATTACAAAGTGTAATACATTTTCTTGAGAATCACTATATTTTTTTCATATTTATTTGAATAAACTTATAAGAAAATTAAGGAATGTATTTGTATGTAAAACCCGACATGTTGTTATACATTTAGAAGGATGTTGAAGGAAAAACATTTGTTACATTGGATCAAAGTCAGTAATATACAAAATGAATTCTAACTACTCCTAAAGACATTTGAAAGGATCTATTAAAACCAAAATTTTTAACCTGAGCAGATAAGGAAAGTTGTCCCAAAGAGAATAAAAGGTGCCCTTGTGGGATATATTTGCATAGCAACATTAATCAACACTTATTAGCTTCTGAGAATCAGCTAAAATGAGAGGCTGGACATTGTGTGACACAATCCTTTGTTTGTAATTCAGAACATTAAATCCATTTTGATTTAAACTAGCCTGTGCACTGTTTATTATTTCTGTGCAGAATACTGTCTCTATCTTGCCATCTCTTTTTGCTGTTTTGTTATTTTTGTTAGTGACCCTATTCAAATGAGCTGTTTAATGTTGCAGTGTGCTCTTCTTAGCTTAAAGAATGGAACAAATATCCAACTGAAGTTGATTTTGATGCTAGCCCTCAAAATGCTCAAATCCGTGTCATCTTTAACAGATCAGGAGTGTTTTGCAACACTGCTGTTAGTGACTCAGTGTGCCTTTGTTATTCTAATGGATTCCTATTAAATGGGGTCACTGGAAATATCAAAACACACCAAATTATCTCAGGTACTTGGCAACATCCTTTGAGTACAAAAGGAGGTACACTTTATAAAACACCAATTCTTCAACTTTTCTTCTGCTCTTCAACCCTAATCAACCCCACCACAGAAGGGTCCTCTGAAAGAGTAGGCAAGTTTGTCAACTGTTTGGTTACCTCTATCTGCAAGGCAGTTATACCAAAGAACCATCAGTACCCTTTTGGGTCCTTGAAATGCCTCTCCTGAGAGGAGATTCCAAGGTTGCATGGGTCCTCTGGGCCAGTCACAATGGGGCATTTGTACCACTCCTTCTCAGTTAGACTCACTTCAGCCTTCAGTACAGTCATCTGTTGGGATATCCCTGTCACCCCAGAAATACAGATGGTTTCAGTCCCTATAGAGGGATATATATCTTGATGGCATTAGGGTGAACTATGCTCCAGTATCCACCAAAGTCTTATACTCCCATGAGTCTGACATGTCAGCCCATCGGATGCACACAATCCAGTAAACCCAACTCTTCCAAGTGATAGTCTGCTTACCTGGATGACATCTGATATCTTCACATATGTTGTAGACATAGGTGATATCACACAGGGATAGGGATTGGGTGATCACCTCTGTGTCTTCCTTCTGTTCTTGTGATGATCCTGGTTCATCATCATCCTTTTCAAAGTGAACTGATTTGTGTATTTCTTTTTCTGTACTGGCGAGACTGAGAGCAGCACAGGTTGGTTCTCTGGTTCAGCTGCAGCAGCTACCACTGGGGTTTGAGTAACCACAGTGCTTGTTGTGAGGGTGGGAATAGCTATAGTGCCTGCCAGTCTGTTTTTAGGCCCAGAGATCTTCTCTTCCCTTTGAGGGCACTGAATAGTGCTGAAAAGAACTTGATAGGTGTGGGCAAGACCCCAGCACATTGCAGTGATTTGTGTCTCTCAGGAATTGCCAGGTTGACAACATACTTTTTCCAAATATTTTGCTAGTTTATCAGGGTTCTGCACTTTTTCAGAGGTGAATCTACAAAACATCAGAGGTGACCACTGATGTCAACACTTGCCCATATTCTCCCACACACCCTCCCACTAATAACTACCAACCTCAGGGCAGATCTCTGGGTGGTATTCCTGAAAAAAACTCTGTAGAAGGCCTGGGACACATTCAGAAGATACAGTAACAAGAGCATGATGGTTTGGACATCCCAAAAATATTAAAAATTATCAAAACCTGAGTCTTCTCCCCTATCTTGCCCATAGATTGGGTAACATTACTAATAAATGACAATTCCTCATACACACACCAGCTTAACCTCATGGCCAGCTGTATAATCATATAATAAGACAGCAATATCCAGTATAGCACTATTTAACTATTATAAAAGGTGTGTATGACAAAACTGTCTTAATATGCTTTGATACATTTGTCATTATCTCAACGCTGTGAGTCCCACACTGGGCTCCAAAAAAGACTGTTGTGATTCAACCTCACTGGCAACTAACCATGCATCCACTCACCCACTGCTGCACACCCCCCTCTCACACCTCTACCCCATAGGATGGGAAGAAGAATTGGGATAAAAGGTGATAGATACCATGTGGGTTGAATTTAATATAAAGAGAGAAGAAATAACTTTAATAATGATAATACTAATTAAATAATGCATTAAGTGAGTGACATAAACCATAAGGCTCTACCAGGACCCTAGACACTTTCCCTTCTCCAGCCACACACTGAAGCCACAAACTGAAATCATGTGCTGCTTGCCCAGGCCAGTCCTCCCCTCCCCTGATATAGTAGTCAGTATGATATTGAATATCCCATTGGCTGGTTCAGTTGTTTATCTTGGCTGTTGCTCCTCCCAGCCACTTGTGAACAATAGCCTTATCCTAGCTGAATCCAGGATAGTAGCTCTGCCCCTCACAGCTGCTTGCTCACTCCCCCACAGTCGGACGGAGGAGAGAATGGGAAAGGTAAAAGTGAGAAAACTCATGAGTTGAGATAAAGACAGTTTAATAAAGCAAAAGCTTCATATGTAAGTAAAGCAAAACAGGGAATTAATTCACTGCTTCCTGTCAGCAGACAGTAATCTCCTAGAGAGCAGGGCTCCATCATTTGTAACAGTTGCTTGAGAAGAGAAACACCATCACTCCAAATGTCTCCCCCCATCCCCCTTCCTCCTTCTCTGCCCAGCTTTATATGCTGAACATGACACCATGTGGTACAGGATATATCTTTGGTCAGTTGGGGTCAGCTGTCTCAGCTGTGTTCTCTCTCAGAGTCTTGTTCACTCTTAGGCTGTTTGCTGGTGTGATGGTTTGAGAAACAGAAAAGACTGTGTGTGAGTACTGTTCATCAGTAACTGAAATATCCTTGTGTTATTAATACTGTTTTGATAAAAAATCCAAAGTGTAGCACCGAAGAACCTACCATGAAGAAAATTAATTTTATCCCAGTCAAAATCAGTATACATACATACTGAAGTAGTAAAGAACAAAGTAAAACCTATTGCAAATTCACTATACAGAGATCTGCAGCTTTGGCAGAAATGTTTTCGGTGTTTTTAAATCCAAGAAGGTGAAGGGATATCAAGGATTCAGTTTAATCCTATCTGTTTAAACTGCAAATATTCACTTCTTCACTATGTAATTTATTACAGTTAAGTGCTGTATTATCAATACAGCTTACTATTTTTAGTTAAATTCTCAATACTGTTTTTCATGGTATGAAGGTATGTATGAAGAATACATAAAATCTAAGAATAACTTTGAATGACATCATTAATAATTCTTTCCAATGGCTGAAACTTTTGACAAAAGAACTGCAAGATTTCAAAATCATGAATTTCAGCAGAATTTCTGAAATGGATTTGAAGACTTCACTATATTTAGCACAGTTAGGGTACAGAAGCCTATTTAATTTTAGTGTCCTAATTTGGAGATCAAAGGCATTGAAATGTCATTGGATCAAAGACTAGGTTTAACTTTTGAAAGTTTATCACCATGAAAACTTAAGTTGGCATGAAACTTCTATGCACTGGACTATGTGAATATGGACCTGTGGGTAAGGATTACCAGCAAACACATGGTTTAAATAGTTATTTTCTGAGCTTAAGAGCTAACTTTGAAGTTTATTATTTAAGCAATATTATTCTATCATGTTGGCAGCTAACTTTGGTGTTTACTTCATGAGGGAAGTTTAGAGATGTGTATTTAATTAGGTTCTTTCTATGACACTTGCTAGTTCCAAACTTTAACTGAAAATATATCTGTTCTTTCACGCTACCCTGCTCTTACTCCTCAGACTTCTGCTTTCACAGAAGTAACATGAAAGAAAAAAAAAATTTTTAGAACAACATAATGTATATATTCTTTCTTATCTCCAGTAAAATGCATTTTAAAATTTACCATAAGATTTCAATCTTGTGACAGGTGATAGGAAGCACAGGTAAGGAAGGTGGGATCTCATAAAAATACCCCTTGAAAATAGAAGAATGGGTGAAAGAGAAACCTATACTACCAAGAAGAATCAAATGTAGGGGGTACTGAAGTGGACATGTCATTTCCTCTTATTTAAGAAGTTTCAGAAAAAATATACTGTAGTGTTTATGTTACAAACTTTTTGGTATTTTTTGTGATCTTCTGAGTTATAGCATCACTCCAGCTGTTAGGAACACGTATATGTGAAAATTTTCTACTTTCATATTCACTCTTTGTGAGACATTATGTGCTCTACTATTCAAAATGAAAAAGAAATACTGCATATATTCCCCTTAACTGTAGCAATCCTTTCTAGATTCTCATTGAGATTTTTCTTTCCATGTTATAAAGTTCCTCCTATGTGAAAGATGCATATAAAAACTTCAGAAGATACTTGATATAGTAACATCAACTCTAGTGCACAATCTATGTAAACTTACATCTAAACATATTCTGTACATTCAGAACTAGATATGCATTAACACTAACAAAGAGATACAGACCACAAAATATATATAGCTTTGTTAAAAACTCTTTTCCTCCTTCCGTATAGAAATTCTGTAGTAAACTAAAACCATATCAAGGGACATGGAGGTTAGTGTCAATGGTGAGGATATAGCAGAAAGGAGGATAAAGAAATCTTATACTTTTCAGAGTATAAGAAATTTGGAAATTTTCTACTTTTCCTAGAACTGGCTCTTTTTATTCCTGGTTAATGATCATGCCAGTTTATAGTTTATTGATGAAAATAAACTATATGAAAAAAATGAATTTTGTTCTCATTTCTTTCAACACACTCCTTAGGGATTCTAATATTGTATCCACATTGGATGTTCTTGGAGTACAACAAGAAAAAAGATGCTGTCTGCTTCCTATCTGTAAGCAGCACCTCTTGGCTTTTTCTTTCTTTTAACTTTAGCTGTTAGTGTTAAAATACAAAACTTATTCCATTCTGAAATTAATATGCATCTGTCTTTTTCCTTTTAAGTCTTTGGTAGTCAGATTAAAATGTTCTTTATTGTGGTATCTGACTAGAAAAAAGAACCTTTAATAACAGCTTGGACAAGATGAGAATAGTGATTGAATAACACTCCTGTGATCACTAGACAATATTCACACTAAAATAGCAAATAAAATAAGCTTCTTTATAATGTAGGAGCAAAAAGATGAGAGCAAAACAAGCATTATGTAAATCGATTCCCTTTGACAAGCCACCTCCATGTGATTCCTAGCTCACATTTTGAGAAGCACAAGCCAGTAGAGAAAGCCATGCAGTACAGAACCTAGGTGGCTATTTTGTACTTACTGTAACATTATGGGTTTAAAAGTTCAGATGAAATGTGAAACTTGTGTTCAAGCCCACTGAGGAAAGGTCGAAAAAAAAAGAGAAAACAAACAGAAGGCAAAAATGCAAATGAGCCCAGNAACAGAAACTCATGGTCAAGGGCTGCAATTAAATGCGAAAACTGTAACACACTCCAGAATTAAATCACACTCCAAAATTAATTCCTGAGGCTTTGCCTAGATAAGAAAACTAAATAGTGTCAGGGCAAACACTTGAATATTGGCATGTGAGCATTTATACTATTAAATCAATTACAGAGTCTCTGAAATAGTTTTGGTTTTGGCCAGAGCAGATTGAGGCTAGGATGAGCAGAAGCTGGGGGCTGATCCTGACAGCCCTGCAGAAGGCTAATCCTCTTGGTTTCTGGAGGAGAATGTGCAAAGAGATCTTAACTACATGGTTAGAAACCTTGGTATGCAACTTGAACTCATGGAAAAACTATGGCCCCTAGATAATTTTGTTTACTAGAACAGACATAATCAATGTTCAGTAAATGTATTTTAAGACCCTGAATTACTCAGCCCCCTCTGCCTTTGCCCTAAAATAGGAAACTAGCTTTAGATCTCAATGAAACTATTGAATCATAGAATAATAGAATGGTAGGGGTGGAAGGGACCTCTGCAGATCATCAGGTCCAAACCCCCTGCCAGCACAAGAACACCCAGGGCATGCCAGACAGGAACAGATCCAGGAGGGTCTTGAAAGTCTCTAGAGAAGGAGACTCCACAACCTTTCTGGGCAGCCTGTTCCAGGGCTCTGTCATTCTCACAGTGAAGAAGTTTTTCCTTATTTTGAGGTAGAACTTCCTGTGGAGTGTGGTCCTTCTGTGCTAAGGACAACAGAACTGTTCCAGTGCCACAATACTGTTATGAGTGAAAACTAAAATAGCTTTGCAATTCCATCTCTTTGGTGTCTTCAGCTGCACTTTCCAATATCCTCTCAATAAATCTGGGTTCTCATTATACTCAAATATAGAATTTAATTCATACTTCATGCAAA
The DNA here is from genome assembly GCA_013399075.1 of Chloroceryle aenea. Lineage (NCBI taxonomy): Eukaryota > Metazoa > Chordata > Aves > Coraciiformes > Cerylidae > Chloroceryle > Chloroceryle aenea. Next base: position 48,522 of record VWZY01007775.1, on the reverse strand, counting down.
ATACTTTTTAAAAAATAAATATTACATGATAGGGCTTACAGGTTTACTTGTCAAACCCTCATTCATTTTATAACCTATCTCATAAGTTAGAAGCCAGGTAGATTCAGTTACTTTAGTTTAAGAAATATTTGGAAATGTTCCTGGGTATTTAAGGCATGTGCTTGAACTGTGGAAAAAACTGCAGGTGTCTATTTTTATTCTTGTTTGTTTTCTAACACCTTTTTTATGACCAGAATCTTTTTTTTTGGTTGGATTAAATAAAGATTACAAACAGCAATATTGTTTGTGTAGAGCTTCCACTATCCCCTGCTACTTAGCAAAAGCTATTCACTTCTGCAACAGGCTATCATCTTAAAATATGTTTCTTCTAAACCTGAATTTATGAAATTAACTAATTAGTACTCATTGATGCATCCATTAATCATCTTCAAACAAATTCAGGATAGGGGTCTGGACTACTTTGCTGGTAAAAGCTAGAGCAGGAATGAATCTTTCACAGAAATTTACTCATTTACATTGCATTTCCATTTAATCCTAAAGTGATTGATTTCTACATTTCTGATTTTGTTCATAGAGGGAAAGATTTGTCAAGCCAGAAACATTTATCTGTCAGGTTTGAGAGAACTCCAGGCCTGATAGCACACACTGTATTTGTATTATATACCATAACTGAACATCTGTTCTTTTGTATTTGTTAATTCATACCATTTTCTGAGTAGACTTATGTTTAACTTTTTATTTTGGTATGAGATCTTTTATACATTTTTGATATCATCTCTTGTGAAAAGGAAGTCTCCCTGTATTGTCATGGACTTGTAATTAAGTATCACAACTTTAACTTTGCATCATCTTCCCATGCTTACTACATTTCCTCTTTCAAGCAATAATTATGCAAATAGTATATACTTTATTTCGGTTATATCCAAACTTTAGTCTATGCCTGTCTCTGGGATGTTTCTAAGTGTTTTGTATAATGTAAATAAGAAAAACAGAATCAACTTATTCCAGACTATTGTACTTCAAAACAATTCATTCTTCAAAAATAAAATACAATAAAAGTTTGAAAAGCACTCCTCTAACTTTAGCATGGGACTTTACAAATATTTTTATTACTTTTTATTATTTTCTTTCATAGATCTTGAAAACTTGCTAAGGTTCTTTAATATGAAACACTAGAATTTTACGTTTCAATGAAAAAAAAAGGTTCCTCTGGTCAAACATCCTTTGGGTATTCATATGTTCTTCCCCACTAACCAGCATGCCTGCTGCAGCCCAGATATATTTTGTCTATCTAGCAGAGGAGAGTAATGGCAATGTTTAACTTGGGAAAAGAAAAGAAGCACAAAGATCCACAGTTCCACAAAACCTCAAATTAAAAAAAGTTAGTATCAACTATTCACAATGATTTAATGATTTTCCAACTTGAAAATCAAATACAAACCAGCTTGGGCATGACTTTCAAGATCACTCATTCTGATGAAAGAGAAGCCAGCTTAGGAAAAACAAATGTACAGTGTGACTGCTTGGCCTGACACAGCCACACTCTTTGAGGGTGACAAGATGACAATCTTGCACTGTTTTTCCTCTCTGTGAGGAGAGAAAATTACAAACTAGAGATGGTGACTCTTTCTGGACTCTATCCCACCATGTGCACCTGGAGACAGAAACAGTATACACATGACCTAAACTGTTGGGTAATTCCTGATCCTAGAGCTGCAAGTGGATGTTTTCCAGGAATCAGCATCCCTCAGCTTAGCTCATATTTTGGTAGCAAGCCCACACAGCAAGGAACTTCTGTCATGTGTGCTTCACGTCAAGACTGCTTTGTGCAGAGGAAATGAAATCTGTCACAAACCATGCTTATAATGTCTGCAAGGTGCAGACTCTGGAGAACATTATCCTTCCTTCTGGGTACAGATTTCCTGTCTCAGAGACTATTGGCATCATTCCAGACTGCAGCCTGAGAGCAAATGGGTATGTACTCACTGAGAGGAATTGGTGGCAAGGTAGCAAACCAAGCCACTTTATCCTTTGATGTCTTGATTTTTTTAACAGTATAATAATATTTATTGTAAAAAAAAATATAGAACAATCATATTTATGAAGATTTATAGCAAAATGACTTTGAAATAAAATATATGACACTGGGTTAGAAAACAAAAAAATAATCCTAATGTAATATAATGATATTACAAAATACCATGTAATTATGTATACATGACATAGCAGTGTTAGAGTAGTACATAATATCAATATAGTTTTGAAAAAAACAGGGCGAATTGTGCCAATCTGGCTAAAAAAGAAGTTAAACGACCCAACAAAACCGAACCATCGCAAAGGTAAAAGGCTCTAAAAGGCAATGGAGTTTAATGAGATTATGCACACTAAACATTTTTAGTAATACACTATTTTCACTAAATCAATCTTTACAGCAGGCAGTGGTTATTAAATTAGTACTGTGCACAGTCCTTACCAATGTGTGGATTTAATATTGTTAACTGAAGCCAAACCAATTAGTATACACTGTCTTTCAAACATGACTCAATTAGACATAGTTTCATGGTACCAAAATGCATAGGAAGTATACGCTGCATATATATAAAAATATTTTACTTGGCTTTGTGGAGAGTAATGAGGAGATGAATAGTGTCTTTTGTGTTGTTTACTGATACCTTTGGTCTGCACTCTGAAAACAGGCTTTTCATGAATGTTGGTTTGTGGTGGTTTTGTTTGTTTGGTTGGTTTTGTTGATTTTTGTGTGTGTGTAGTGTTTTTTTGTTTTATGATTGGTTTTTTGTTTTTCTTTTTTTTTTCTTTTTCATGAGAGGGTTGTTTCTTTTCAATGTACACTGGGTTAATGAACCAACAGAACTTGTAGACACAGAGAGGCTGAAAGAGACAGTAGGCAATTTCCCCCCCCCTCCTTTTACATTTTTCATATCTGTTTTATATTTTCTTAAAGACTGAGCAATGTTGCAGACTAATATCTTATGGCAGTCAGCTAATGAGTTGAAACTTCACTGAGTTAGAGACAAACACAATGGAAATGTGTGAAAAATTGAAATGACAAGGTTGTTAAGGTAACTCTATCTTGGTTATGTATTTAGGAAGCTTATTATGATGTGGTGAAATGGAAACAATAAACAAACCTAGTCATTATGAATAATAATAAACAACAAGAAAAGACATCTTATTTATTAGCTGCAAGATGAACAAATTTTCTGTGGCTGTGCTGTAATGGAAATGAAGCAAGTGACAAAGAGTACCCAACTGCCTCATATGACTAGCCCATGCCAATACAGAACATTAAAAAGTAATTTTAAGAAGTTGCCTTTTCACATTAACTTTGTAAAACCAGCTGACTTCATGAATTTGTATATGAGAATTTAAGTGAAAATGTTCTGTCCACTGAGAGCATAGAAAGAATGCTAACAGGGTTTTGTAATTACTGCTATGATGTGCTTTCAGTGCACTTTTTTGCTTACTTAAATATATAGGTTCATGCTTACATATACTTGCAAAAATCTCATCCTCAAATGAAACTGGAAAAAAGAGTAGTTCTTTATCCTGTTCTACCATGATTTAACAAAATATCATTGTCTGTGTGATTCACTAGCCGTCATGTGCATCTCTTCTTGCTGAAGTCATAAACTTATTTGAAAACATTGTGTATTAAGGCCACACTTAACCCTGGGTTGTACTGTGCTCATAGTCCTTTTCTAGTTTTCTCAAACTGCCTGGCACTAGAATTTTCAAAAACGCTTTCAAGGTTGCCATGTTCATTGGTGGTAGTTCATGAGAAGGCTGAGGTGGAGATACCGACAGTAAAGAGTCGCTGATATAACAACATAAAATAAAAGCACAGATAAGAGACTGTGTAGGAAAAGGAGATGAGTATGTGTCCCACATGCTGCTACCAGACTGTTAAACAACTAAAACAGGTCACATAAGAATATTGCAGGAGAATCTTATATTTCAACCTAGAATCAAACTTTAAAATATGGATACTGTTGGTGCCAGGTATCCCGCTGAGTATGGTGGAAATGAGAACGCCAGCTGCACCAGGTGAAGAAAGATTACTTCTTTCAGCATACAGCATACAGCAGGACTACTGCTTTCCTGAGTTTGGCATCTAATCTGGCAGCTAATATAATACTTGATAAGCATGAGTGTTCTTTCCACATAGATATCAGATGACAACTAGGCCAAAGATATTATTTATGTACTGGTAGAATGTATCTTTATTTGTGGTAGCAAGTTAAGCTTCCACCTGGTAATGTAATGATATACAACATTGATCATTTTTATTATCATGGTAGTGAAAGAACCAGGTGCATGTAACGTCCAACTCCAAAATTCACAAGCAAATACTGAGAAAGGTGGAAATATTTGGTCTTAATCATTACACCACTGGAAGATTCTTGAGTTGTCCATATTGTGTATCTGCTTTGCTCTTTTTGCAGACTT
>VWZY01007775.1:0-28641 GCA_013399075.1 Chloroceryle aenea | reverse complement strand
AGGAAGGCAGGGAAGGAAGGCAGGGAAGAAAGGCAGGGAAGGAAGGCAGGGAAGGAAGGCAGGGAAGGAAGGCAGGGAAGGAAGGCAGGAAGGCAGGAAGGAAAAGAACAAGACTGTCAAGATGTTGAAATATAATTGTAAAAGTACTGATAAGTGAGAACAGGATTTGAATGTATACACAATCAGTAGGATGGGCAAAAAAGCATAATACCAGCATGATGAGAATATGGTATATAATCAGAATACAAGAAACCACAGTGAATGAAGAAAAGCTGTGGCTGGGGTGAAGTTTGTGCTTTATTCAGCATTGCTTGACATGACTGGTGCAAGGGTGGTGAGCAATTCTGTCAAAAATACTAAGAACTCAAACACCCTACAGAGTATTGTGCTTAATTGCTAATGTAGGATTTTATTTTTTTTTTAAGTGCATTTTTCTGTGTTTGTAATTTCTCAACAAAATTGTTTTGGTCATATTAAGAACTGTGTGAAAATCTATTTTTAATCTACAAAATTGTTTCAATTGGAAGTAAAAATACTGGGATTCCTGAAAATGAAAAAGGACTTTCCCATATGCTTCTGCATCAAAGGGGTTCAACTTCTTTTTCTATTTCTGAGAAGAATGTTTTGCTTAATAATTCATAGGAGAGTTTGGTTTACATCTCTCTAGTACTCTTTGCTACATCTGCCTCATTTTTTATAAAAGTTTCCCTGTTATTGAACCAGAAAGTCATTTATGGGCTTGATTTTCTAGTTTGGTCGGTGAATCATACTGCCAATATATGCACAGATATATTTTGGGCTTTATTTTAGTTAATCAGGCTTTCAAAGTATCAAAAGATGACAGAGCAAACACATACAAAAAAATATCATCTAGGTTGTTTCTTTCATAGACCAAATTGCTAAAATTGATTTAGAAAAAAAGATTGAATTCAAATCTCCCATTCTGGATGACGGGTGGAAGAGAAAATATACACCATCAGTCTTTAATGAATGTGAGCCATTGCTTTTCTTAAAAATTCCTTTTGCATTATGTAGGAAGTTTCAATTCAGATCGTAAAGGAATAAATCTGACCTTGAATTTTTTAGACAGTTTCCTACGATGCTTGTTGTTTTAGAGTGTTAATGATTAAGTGGAGTACAACGTAATGTACAGAATACAGAAATGAATGTAGAAGTGATTAAAGAGAAATTTGCTTATTGAAACTGTCACCCTCTTTAGTGAAAAAATTTTCCAAGGAATTTCAAAGTTATTTTGGCTGCTAGTTCTTTAGCTTTATTTATATTTTTTATTATTTTTTTAAACTCTAGATCATATAACGTGTTATTTATGAATCTGATTTGAGAAAGTTTTGAAGACTTCCCAAAGTCAGGACAAAATAATGGCATTCACTCTCATTCAGGGAGCATTTCTTGACATACAAAATGAGTCCTAAACACTTTTAAAGTTTTGGAGAGAAACTTGTTAAGGAAAATACATTATTAACTAGATAAAAATAAGCAAATTTTAACTTAACATTTATTTATGAAAGAAAGCCTGTAACTGTTAAGAGATTTTTGCTCACTAATTAACTTAGAGTTCCTAAAATTTATCTGCGTATACTTGGCTACGTCATATTTCAAGTATTTTGAGAAATGTTTTCAATAAATTATAGAAAAACAATTTGAGATCATTCCAGTTAATGTTTTTCTTCTTGGTACAGTTATAATTTTCTAAAAGGAGAAAACTAAAATTAACAGTCTGAAGTAATTGGCCAAAATTCATATTCAATAGTTGAGACCAAAGCTTTTTTTCACCAAAGTTATTAAGTGACTAAATATAATCAGAATCAGTTCATGCATCTAAATGCAAGGCTTGGATCTTCAAATTCTTTTATTCAGTTGCTTATTACCTGTAGGGGAACCCACATGCCTAGAGACACTGGGTTTATAAAAAGAAATTATGTAAGGAGTCAAGACCTTACTAAAAATGTCATGAAGAAGCTACCAGAACTAGTCTTTGTGAAAATGCCACTCTGTCAGAGCAGACAATGAATAGGTATCTATAACATAGTAGGAAAAAAAAATTCTTTGAACTGAAGAGCAGATGCAGAAAGGCACAACTCTGAGTGAAAAATTTTAAGAAACATTTTCATAAAAAAATAATAAACCAGAATAAACTATCCTAACCATACATAAAGCTTAAGAAGTTGTGGTCTGTATCTGACAGCTATCCTTTTGTGACTGGTAGATTTTTAACCAGTGATGAAGTTGTTATTGTTTTTTTCTTGAAGATTGAGTTTGTACACAACCAGTGGCAAAGGAAAGTATCCCAGCCTTATTTGGTAAATTCATACTACATTCTCAATGGCCAGTGGTTGAGACTCCAGCCTACAGATGTCAGTTGAGACATCTGTAAATCAAAGGCAAGAACAGAATCTGTTCTCCAAGGCCTAGCTTATTTTGTACATATATGGTGGTTTAAAGTTAAAACGCTGTTTCCTTTGTCTTTAGCTTCATTTCACGTTTGAGTCTGGGATCTGTCTCTTCTGCCTTTTCAATACCTATTCACTTACTGCCATGTACCACCTCTGCCGTTTGAAGATTTACTCCATGCTGCTGCCTTGGTTAGAGAGTATAAACATATAACTTCCGGATGCTATTATGACAACCTGACTGCTTGCCTACATTACATTATTCATTTAATTATTAAATTCTTTCTTGACATGTGTTTATCATTTATACGTTTTCTGCATAGCATTCAGGGTGGTACAGACAGGCTACCTAAATCTATTCTTTAGTTCTGTAGTATTTATTTCCCATATCCTCAACTGCTTTGAACTTGTGTTTGTACCTTACTTATTATGACCCATATTCCTTCATTGTAGTGCTAGATTGTAAAATCTCATCTTCCACATGACAGCTAAACTGGATGTCACACAAATGTTCTACTTCATTCTGAGATGGTCTTTTAAAGAAAAGGATGGAATTAATAAGGAGCAAGTGCAAGGTATTTTTCTTATATGGTAGTGGTCAACTGAAGAAGTACATGACAGAGAACAACTCATTAGGCAACTGTTCTGATATGGATTTGGAGGAAACAGAACACAAGCTGAATATGAGCTAATAATATCATGTCCTGTGCAAAAGGCAAATATCATTCTGATGGGTTTAAATATCAGTAAAACTTTCATGAAATATGAATAAACCTTCAAGCATTTTCAACATTATTAAGGTTTTAGCTGGGGTATTTGTGGTCAGTTTGGGTCATTGCAGTTAAGAAAGATGTGTACAAATTGTAGAGGGTACTGCAGATAAATGTGAGAATGATTAGAGGTCTAAAGACATGACCTGAGAGAAAAGCCTGAGAAATAATTTTTTTCAGTAAATTAAACTTAGAACTCTTTTGTCTAGAGATGGCATAATAGTAGTCTTCATACAATAAACAGAGCTAGATCACTGTATGAAAGATTCAGATAGAATTATTAACCTCTGTAAAGCCGAGTATTCAGAAGCACTGAACTACCTGGGAAGGCTGGAATCTAAAGGTCTTTAAGGCCAAGTTAGACAGTTGCCTCCTTGGGCAGATCCTGCCTTGGGATAGAATGATAGACTGGGTAACTTTTTGGGGGTAATTATTTTCTTCCATGACTTTGATTTTAGTAGTATAAATAGCTTATCAAGACATAACTTGACTATGTGAATTTCTGGGCTGTTTTCTGTCCTGTTCTAATGCTGGAACACAGACTTTTACCATGCAAATGAGAAAAACAGTTCTTGTGTTTGAAAGGTTAAACAGTTGGGACATTAAAGTTTTCTGATTAGTTCATACTCAAATGAGGGCGTATGTGTCTATACTATCATACAGATGGCTTCTTTTAATGGAACTTTCTTTGTTAAATATCCCCCATTCTCAGGCAAAGGGTAACCGCTTTTATATATAAAAATGAGTGTTATCAGCATAATCTGCTACATGCTTTGCAAGGTCCTGAATCAGTCAGGGTTTGTAAATGTAATCAGCATAAAAAATTACTTCTTCTAATTAGGTAGCTTTCTGACCTTCCTAACATTACCTATATGTTTGGAAGACATTAAACAGAATGTGGGGTGATAAAACAAAGCAGAGACTATAAAACACAGTGTATGTAAACTCTTAAAGCAGCTATAACTTATAGAAAGACTTAGCTGGTTTTCATCTGTTCTGTAATAGACCTGTGGTTACCTAAGGGATATTTTCCTATCACATTTCCTGTCTCGGTCACTTTCTGCTCAGTCTCTAGTGCTCTTCAGAAAAGCTATAAACTTTTTTATATGGAAGGAAGATGTATTTTGTTCTTGAAAATCAAGTCAATTACTCTGCTGAATCCTTGCAAAATGTTCTTTCCTGGCCTGAGAATCAATCCAACAAACTGCAACCTAAAAGCTAAAGCACTGACAGCAGTAAAAATTAAATAGAAGACTTTATAAATTTTAAAATAAGAATGTCGTTGTCACATTTACAAGTGCACACACATATGCAGAATTTAGTTTTATCAAAACCTGTGCATATGTATATGTATTTATATATGTAAAGTTATGTAAAGTTCAGATATTGTATCTCAGGATATATAACTTCCTAAAAACTTCATTAATGACAAGCCATTGAACTGTTTGGTACTTTCCCTTCATTTCATTTTTTTTTCTGTAGCTGTTCGACTGAAAGAATTTCTTTCACGTGCTTTAGTACAAGAATACATTTCCATGCAGCTGTTAAAATCTGAATCATTATTGCTCTCTGTTATCATGATTGCGTACAAATCTGTTGTCTTCCAAATGTTTTAATTAACTGGATCATTATAAACTAATTTCAATGAAATATATTTATAACAAATTATTAGTATTGCTCTATAAATTATTTCTGTTTAAACTTGAACCCTTAGAACCTGTTTATGCCAGTGGATGCTACATTAAATATAAATATACCATCACAGTAATGGAATTTTACTCATGTAATACATTTCATCATTAGAAAAATAGTTTTGGTAGTATAATATTAGGGCACAATCACAATGACAATGCATTACTTGCTAATAATGCTGGCTACTGTAAATAGGTTGCATTTCTTACAAAATTATAGTAAAGCATAACTTTCTAAATGTGGGGCTTAAAAAGAGCTATTCATTAAAAAAAAAAAAAAAAGAAAAAGGCAAAAGAAAAAAGTTATATGAAAGTTTTATGAATGCTGTATGCTTCAAACATTATCCCTTGCTTATCTGTCCAGACATTGCTTATGCATTTAGTTAGGCCTTCTGATAACTATTAGTGAATATAACAAGAAGAATATCCTTGAAGTTGTTGATGTAGTTAGTCTGGGAACTTTTAATCAAAAATTGTCTGTTCTTGAAGAAAGAACACCCTGGAAAGCATATAAACCAAATGGACTTAGAGATTAAGAGATTGGACATGGTCCTTAGTGCCATGATATAGTAATTGGAGTTGGATCAGGGGTTGGACTCGATGATCTTGGAGGTCTTTTCCAACCCAATCTATTCTATGATTCTATGATTCTATGATTATATTGGTTTTATGAACTTTTATACTGTCAGATATACAATTAGTGCTCTCCTTAAGTGAACTAGCTTCATTATGAAACTAAAAGTTACACCCATAGGTCAAAAAGACTCTTGCCCAGGTGAAGACCCTTCCCCTGAATATGCGTATTATTGGAAATACAGAGTTGGCAGTATTATAATTGTATGTAAATTACTAACCAATCATTGTAAAGAGGGTAGGCTTGGAAATTACTAACTTTGTAATGAATATAGCACAGAGAGATTTGTTTGGTATGCTTGATTTGTGGGAGACCACTGAGCACCCAGGCTTGCTCAGCCATGCAATACATAAGACATGTGTTTCCTGAGTGAGAATTGGATTTATTGCACACTGCATGACAAATCTGCTTTTTTGGACAACACCTTCACAATTCATGAGCTGAAATAATACCTGGACTCTAACAGACTATTCTGTTTAAACAAGATTACTTTGGGATTTTGAGGTGTTCCTGTCCCAACAGTAATAAAAGGTGATCTATGAGGATTGAATATACCTGCACATAATGAATGCATTGGTAGTAGTTGTAGTGCAAGGGCTTCTAACAGCATAACCCTATCAAACCTCAGCTCTGACCTTCAGGGAGAGCTTTTAAATGACCATTCATTCCTAAATATTTTACCTAAAATGAAGAACAAATAACATAATAAAGGAAGCTGGAATGAGGTTGTTTTTTAGTTTGTTTGTTTTCTAGCCTAGAAGGTCTCCAGAAGAGCATGGACTATATTTATCAAATGCATTGGATTTATGTGTGAAGGTGTTGTCAGAGGGGTGGCTGCAGACATGGCTTCTGTGCAGAGAGACCAGGGCTGCCATGTGCTGGATAGACACAGCTGGTTCCAGCCAGGTCAAGTGGACTCACTGCAGGGCACAACTGAGCCCAGTAGCCAAGTTGGTGGTGTTTTAGGAAAGGGTAAAATGCTGCAAGACAGAGAAGAATGAAGAAAGTACAGACACAGCCCTGAAGACACCAAGTTGAGAAAAGAAGTAGGGAGTGAAGGTATTCAGGCATGAAGAGATATCTCTGCAGCTTCTGGAGAAGATTCACACAGAAGGACTGCAGCCATTATTTAAAATGATGTTAATGTTTGCAGCCTTATGAAATTAATAAAGAATTTTTTTTTTTTTCATTTGCAATAAAAACTGTTGGTTGACACACTTGTTTTTTAAAGATGCCATCAGAAAATGCTGTGTGACTGCAGCCTGTCATGATGCACTAGTAAACTAGGCAGCATCTTCCTTTGTAGTAGTAGGACACCATCACGGGATGGTTTATACAGAAAAACCTGCACAAAGGAAAAAGGAAAGAGTATGTAAATACTTAACCACAGGGAGCTGTGAAAGTATGAGAATGGATGGGATCTCAGTGCACTGTAGAAATGTCAAGTGTTAGGACAATAGATTTTATTTGCTCTGCAGGGAATTCCTACTCTGGTTTTGTTGGCTGTAGGAAATTTCATAATGAAGGAGTATCACTTTCATTAGCAGGGACTTTTTCTGAAGGATTGAGCATATCATCTGTGGCCCATCTTTCAGAATTTTTACACAAATTGTGGACATATGTTCAAAAATATTTATCCTTAGAGAGATTTCTGTAAACCAAACTGAAAACTGAGATGAGAATACACTTTACAGAAAACTTGACTTTATATAACGATATCTGGAAGTATTTTGGCCCCACTTTCTGTTTTGCTTTTATTTGACAGTGATTGCTGTAAGATTTTTCAGCTCTTTTTTGATTGTTTTTTTTAAGTAAGTAATCTGGCTTTGGATTTTTAACAAAATATTACTTTGTCTAAATTGTGGCCTTGCCAACTAATGCTCTTGTGAGCTCTCATTGTCCCTCACTGAATCAATTCTAATTTACATCTGTTCTGTAATGTCCATAATTTGTCCTTCACAAAATCATGGTTCATAGCTTCATTAATCATGCCAAAACTTCTATCTTTCAAAGTTTCTTTTGATAACTTGGGGTGGATTTTAGTGTTGAGATTTATCACTAGTGTATTGTTTTTGGAATTCTGCAGAGGTTTGTTTGCTTTTCATTATGTAGGCATGCAGTCATTCATTGACTTACTTGAAGATGAGTCATAAGAATGTCACATGTATATACAGAAAACAGTTTCTCATCTAACACCTGAATGCATTATTTATAATTACTATTATTATTAATTTTGTTACTGTTATACTGTTATTGTGGCTCTCAAAGTTTAACTTTCCCAAAAGTTAAGATAAATATCTAGGAGTCAGAATAGCTGTCTTCTACACTTACAGTGGGTGACCACAGTCACATTGCTTAGAACTTATTGAGGGTCAGTTTTTTTTCTGAGTTTAAACAACAGTGGCTAAAATATGCCATTAAATAGTGAACAGCTATCTGTCTACTGTAGTGGAGATGGATAAGAAAAATATCTGGTTTGAACATGCAGAACATAATTTTGCTTCCTTATTTTCCTTTACTTCAATTTACATGCTTCCAGTACTCTTTGTGGATGTCTCTGGATGTAATTAAATTTCAAAAAATGATATCTGATTGTGTTCATTATACTTAAATACATGCAAAACTGCAGACAGGAATTCTTTTTTTCCTAATTGCACTTTATGTTGGGAAAAGTCAGGGATAAAACTACTTAACTCTTTGCTCTGTAACTTTAATAAAAAGGAACTATAATGTAATCTGCCTTCTCCCATAAACATTTGCACATATTTCATGGAGACAAATACCTATTTTTAAAAATCTTTAATTTCCTTACATGTTCTAATTAAACTTCTCTTCAAGTTTCTTATTCACCCAGCCAAAGGTACATGGAAAAGTTCTTTACAATAGCACCTTGTCATTAATTTACATATTCAAGTGCACAAAATGGAGGAGATGAAGTGTAATAATTTGATTATAGAACATAATTTATATTTATAAGGTCAAACTGAACCTGATTATGAGCATATCAGTCAGAAACACAGCAGGAACCTAAGGAAGAGCAGTAAAAATTGCAGAGATATTCACTCAGCTTCTGTTCTCTGTTGAGAACTATCTAATGACTAGTTTGTTATTTACATTTTGAATTTAAGTTTCTATGGCAGTTACATGATCTGAAATATACTCTATATTGAATAAGTATGTTTTTCTGAAAATGTGTATTGATGTTCCTATTAGAAATGGAAAAGACTAACAAAAGTGGGAGAATTAATAACAAGCTTTCAAAACCTTATTGTATAATCATCTTGTCTGTAAACACAGACTAATACCAATATATATCTCATAAGATATTAAAAATGATATTAATTCATCAAATGTGAATTATATAACAATATCCATATTTTGTTCTCTTTGTCTTTCTCACTCACCCACACACTCACTCATATTGCATTAATTTATTCTTTATCATGCCTGAAATCTATTACCATATTACTCATTGCAAGTATTCATCAATTATATTTGTTATTTTCTTTATCTCTAAGATATTGATTGTATATGTGTATTCATCACAAATTTTAGGTGGAATTTCAGCATTTTTCACATTTTGAACATTAGGTTTTCAAGGTACATCTTATATTTACTATGGAGACACAGTTTACATTAACTTTTTCAAAAAAAGATAACATTTTTTATTCCATATTTTTTCTGTGTTCTAATATAACAGCAAATAGAGTTGCAAACTATTCCTTAAGGCTGATTTTAATGTATTTCAAACCTCAGTATAGCTATGTATGATTATTATTTTTTTTCATTGAGCTTTATTTATTGGAAGTAAAGGTTCTGGACTACAGTAGCATGTTGAAAGTGTGTAAAATTCTGCTTGATTTTGTCAGAAGAGAATGGTTTTAATTTTTCTTAAGTGATCTGTAAAGACTGTGAGCTTACATTACACTAATATCTCACCTATGTATAGTTACACAAGGTGAGGTATTGAGTAGTGAGGCTTACTGGAGAGAATATCCACATAACTTTTGGAATAAATCATAACTAAATAATTCATTTTACACTAATTGTCAATAACGATTCAGAGAATGTGAGTTATTACCTACGTTGATGACACACACAATTTCTTTAGCTCAGTTATTTTGTGATATCTCTGGGGGTTTTTTTTAAGAAAATGTATATACTCTTCTGGGGCCAACAAAGGGACTGAAAGTAAACCAGGAGTTTCTCATCAATGATATTAATGAGTAAGAAAAAATGGTGGATGTGTCAGTAAAATTAATAGCTGCTATTGCACTGAGGTAAGTATAAACAGTAATCAGCACAGTGAAATCAGTCAAAAAGACAGGGACAGATTGTTGTATGGATAATAACACTTGATTTAACTGAGTAGTATATAACTAAAAATCTTTAGTGTGTTGCTGAAAAGGATTAAAGGGTATGATAAAGGTTGTAGAAATTTAAAACTCTTGAAGCAGACTTTTTTAAGGGGACGGTTAAAATTCCCACTGAATTGTTTTCCAAGAGCAGTCATAAAGGATAGCCTTGGCCATAGTGGAAAATAAACAGAGTACTTACTGGAATTAAACAGAAATTTCTTACATCGTACCATGTTTTTAACCAAAATAAATATATTCTGTCAATTTATTATAGACTGAAACAGAAATAAAGGGCCATGTATTACTCTCAGTTTCCACCGTTGTTCATTTCAGCATGTCTGCAGTAGTTGTTTAAATGTAATTGGCTTTAGACCAAAGTAACAAAGTGAGTTTGGCCGATGCTGAAACATGGTATCTATAGGTGAATCCATGGGACCTACATTCTTCAACTTGGTGCAAATCCAGTAGTGGAGTTGCAATCATACAGCTTTTATGAAGAGTAATTTCTTCATTTGTGGGACTACATTTTGAAAAAAAGACTGATTCTGACTGTTGCATTCATCATTTGATTGACTATATAGGTAATGCCTTCTTGAATATCTAGTAAGTTGTCCAATGTCTAACTTAGGTACATCACTTTCTATATACTGTATAAAACAATACATGTTGCATTAATGATATACTCCGTGCTTTTTTACTGCATGAACAGAGCCAGTTTGTAATTCATACAAGATTAGAATCAGTATCAAATATATGCTTTGTCTGTTTGGACAAAGGACTGAAATGGATTAAGTTCTCTGGATAATAACATCCTAATTTCACAACGTATCATAAACCAGATCCTGTGGTTTAAAATTTATATGAACTTGACAACAAATATTGAAGTTGGCAGTTTCTTCAAATAGGAAATAATTACAGACATAAATAAAAGTAATTCAGAAACATAACTTGTGGCAGCATCATTTAACAGCCTTACAGGTAACACCCAAAAGAAATATTTCCAGTGTACAGTTTTATAGGTAATCAAGCAGCAGAACTAAGTGAAAAGAAAAGATAAAAAAATCTAGTCAATTAATATCTGAAAACAAGATTAAATATCAAGAATAACTTCATCACAGGTGGGAAAAATATTATAATAATTAACATCTAGGGTAATAAAAGATTTTGAAACATCTCATAGGCCCCTATTGATCACAGAACTCAGCATGAAGATACTAAGCAGAAAACACAAATAAAAGTTATTAACAAGTGCAGATGTTGATCAAACCATAAATTCAAAGTAATGTATGATAACACCTAAAGTGTTTACATTCAAGGATGTTAGTATTACTTATTTATCAACATTGATTAGCTTTGTCAGAGAAGGAGCAATATCCAACAAGTTTCTAGAACTAGTTAATAAAATGTCAGCCTTAGTGGGATTTATCTTCATATAAATTCTTCACCTTTCAGATATTAATATCACCCAAACAATCAGTCAAGACTGAGACAGCTCTAGTATAATTAGGTGAAAGTGTTGGATAAATCTGTTAGTACTAAATCATATTGAGAAACAAGAGATTCCAGGTATTGCATACAACACCAGCAGATATTTTTTGAACTCCAAGGACAAGTTCAGCTACAAGAATTTCATTACAAATATAAAATAATGTCAAACATTGTATTTTTCTTCATAAAAACCATCTTCAGATGAAAACAGCAATGAGATATTGGAGGCCATAAAGTCATTCAACAGATGACTTGATAAATCAAGATATAGCCTTTGATAACATCTAAGAATCTTGTTTCTGAAATATCATAATGCAAAATATTATATTCAAATTTCTTTCTTTTATTTTATTTACAGATGCAGATGCAGGAGAAGAAAGTAACATGAGAAGAAAAGGAAAGATAAAGATATATACAGAGCAAGTAGGATATTATCAATATGTCTCAATGATAGCTTGTTGGAGAATACTTTGTTTAAGCAAACTCAGGAATATATGATTTGTTCAATGAGAGAGGTATTTGCTTCTTTTAATTATGGTTAAAGAAGAATGGTGTTATTCTTTTGAAACTCTGAAAGTTTACAAAACAGAGTAGTTATGCTGGATACCTCGGTGGCAAGCAGTGATATAAGACCAAAAGCTATCATTTGAAATGGCAACTTGTACATACATGTTTCATTCAGGGCTCTGTATTCATTTTTGAAGGCTACAGCTATCTGAACTATATATATTCTCAATATATTGTAAACATCAGGGATGATTCATTTTAAAAAATACCTAAATGCTAAAGGAAGAGGCCATAGAAAAGTCAGGATATTGAAAAAAAGATAACAGTTATATACATACTTTTCCCTCATGCTTATGCATTTTTAAATATATTAACAGACTTCTTTAGAAGCTACTTGTTGATGTAGCTTCGATTAACATTTTATTAGTTCATTTGGTCTGTGTAAAAAGGTGGTCTGACACGTCACACCCAGAGGTTGGTGGTAAATAGCTCCTTTTCAAACTGGCAACCTGCCACAGGTGTGGTCCCCCAGGGATTGATTTTGGACCCAAAGCAGTTCCATATCTTCATAAGTGATCTGGATGATGGGATCAAGTGTACCCTGATGAAGTTTGAAGATGATACCAAACAGAGTGGGGAAGTAGACACTTTGGAAGGGAGAGCCACCCTTCAGGAAGACCTAGATAGGCTGGAAGAGTTGGCTAGCAAGAACCTTATGAGGTTCAATGAGAACAAGTGTAAGGTCTTGCACCTGGGAAACCATAATCCAGCAGTGCAGCACAGGGATCTACCCCACTGGGGAGCAGCTCTGTGAAAAGGGACCTGGGGATCCTGGTGGGCAACAACCTAAATATGAGTGAACAGTCTGCTGCTAGAGCCAAGCAAGACAACATGATGATGGGTTGCCCCAACAAGGACATCACCAGCAGAGATAAAGAAGTCATTATCCCACTCAACGCTTGTTGGGCCACACATGGAATACTGTTTGTTTTTGATCCCCACTGTATATGCCTGTGACAGGCAGNGCTCCTTTTCAAACTGGCAACCTGCCACAGGTGTGGTCCCCCAGGGATTGATTTTGGACCCAAAGCAGTTCCNAAGGAGTCACATGGAAAAGACAATAGATATTGTGTACAAGTTACTCCCAGGGAGGTTCCAACTGAACAGAAANTCAAGTGTACCCTGATGAAGTTTGAAGATGATACCAAACAGAGTGGGGAAGTAGACACTTTGGAAGGGAGAGCCACCCTTCAGGAAGACCTAGATAGGCTGGAAGAGTTGGCTAGCAAGAACCTTATGAGGTTCAATGAGANCTCCCCAGGTGATTCCCCGACATAGGACACTTTTAAGATTCAGCTGGACAGGATGCTGGGCCACCTTGTCTAGAACATGTTTTTGACAATAAATGTTGGACCAGATGATCCCTAAGGTCCCTTCCAACCAGGTATTCTATGATTATATCATTAAAAAAAATATTTCTGCCCTTTAATGGGAACAGGTAAAGTAAAGTTTGGCTTTTAACTATAGAATATTTTTTTATACAGTGGTGCTAATAGATAATCTACCACAGACCTGATTACAAACATTACGGAAGTCCAGTGGGAGCCTAACCATTAACACAAATGAACAGTGGGTCCAGATATTAAAAAAAAAAAAAATGCAGAGTTGTTCTCCACATAGCTCGAGATACAATAAAGACTATAAATACATTACATGATATTTCATGTTTACATAAGGTGTAGTAAAATAAGCTAACAAGTCTCCAAGCAATAAGTGAAGAATCCAAAGCAATTTATATTCTAATTGTGTCTCATAAGAAAGACATGAGGAAATTAAAAAGTCACCCAGAGGGAACTGAGAGACTGAAATTATCAAAGAAGCAGTGAAAAGTAGTTGATGAAACAAATGAGAGAGAAAACAAAAGTGTAAATTAGGATAGAAAAAATTCTTAATAAGATTGATTTTTGTTTTACTTGTCATTGGACCTTTGGCCATCAGCAGAAACTATCCATTTTGCCTCTGTCTGCAGTATATTCTAGCCATGGCATCTTATAGCTTCACCTAAGGAAGTTTGCCTTAAATGTTTAACTCATAAGAAACAAACATGATATGAAGAACAAGCTGCAGTGTATAGAGTGCCAAAAAAAAAAGAGTTAAACGTAGCTAGAATACTAATATTGGAATAGAAAAGGAAGGCACTCACTTCGATTTTAAATGACACGACAATAGAGTACTTGTGAATGTTTTTCTTTTCCTGGAAGCTGTACATATTTTATCATTAATTAAAAAAAAATAAATAAATCACCCACAATAGACCAATCTCCTTCTTATTAAGTAGAAGAGCACTAATCCAAAGGAACGGTTTTCATTTTACAGATAAATATTTCTTCAGAAACAGTAAGTTCAAATAATGTGCAATGGTGAAGTATAAATCAGCAAAATAAGTTGAAAGGAAAAAAAAATGTAGATGAGGGGTTTGGAACTTTTATCAGATTCCTTCAGTGGATTGCTCCACAACTTAATGAAGATCAGCAGGAAGGAATATAAATTCCTGATGAGGAACAGAGTTGTCTAAACTAGGAAAAGAAGGAAAAACTTTATGTGCAGTAGTGCCTCAGCTGTCCTCAGATGAGCTTTCCTCACCTTTATTTAAGTCCTCCCTATACTACCAAATCTTCATTTAGATTACTGAGACTAAAATTCAGATATAGACTAGTAGCTACTGATGCTATGTGATGCAGCATTTGTAGCATCATACAGGCAATTGACTAATTACCTGTCAAAGAAAGTTTGCAGCCCATTAAATAAAGTACTCAGCAAACATTATTTGTGACTTCAGTTAATCTTTCTTGATACATACCTCTCATTAGTAAAAATGTGGCCACACTCGATCCTTAAGATATGGAAGAAAATAAATTAACAAAGCATCATGTTACAAGTTAAAATATACAGAACATTTTTCCAACTTCTTTTTTTCTATCGATCTTTTGTTTGGAATTTTACATACAGACCAGGATGTTTCAGACGTCAGAAATGCTACTACTGATAATACTTTGGCATGGCCCACATAAGCTCTTTGACTCTGGAAAACTACTCTGTGTTAGATTTAACCTTGTTCTTCATTTGTTAGATGTTTTTAATCACATAGAATGATGTCACACTGATGAAAGTACATCTCTCAAAACAAAGAGAAAGGTCTGCCATATTTATTATTAGATGATTTAAGTGAAGGATGAAACATATTCAACGTAACAGTCATTGCCAGACCTTACTCAGCTTGCACTGTTGTACAAAGTAGTTCATCAGAGATGATACAATCTGATTAAGACTAATATGGTAAAGAGGACGTTAAACTAGATCCTCGTTGACGAGCAGTTTCACCCACACTAAGCAGGGAAATATTTCAGAGCCAAAACCTTTCTTATATATCATCCAGTACTATTTTATACCACACTGAGATAAAGCATTAGCATATTGCAGTGGGAAATCCAAAATCCCACTGCAAACACAAATAAATAACACACCATAAATCCCACATGGAGATGACCAGAATAAACTACCATAGAACTAGATTTCTTTTTATTTATCTGGCCATTTGCAGTGTTCCCACACTACTTCACAAATGAACAATATAAAGCTGGCACTCCTGCATAAATTTACTGTACATAATAAAAAATGTATGGTATATTCAATATAAAATTATGATGAGCTGTGTCTTTTTCGTATGTACAATACATGAGATGCATTAACAGATTACACCCAACTGAACCATAAAGTCTATTACTTCTTTCAAACAATCTCAGTACCTCCAAATTGCATATTATTGCAATGACTTCTTAGATGGCAAAGTAGATAAAATAATATTGTGCTGCTTACAGATTTTACTAAAGGTTTTCCATTGCTTCCAGACTCAAAGTGAATAAATGTCTAAGTTCAATACAAGTGGAACTTATTTTAGGAAATCATCCTTTTACAATTAATCACTCGCAAATTATTAGCAAACTTAATCACACAGCAATTTCCAACTAAGATTTTAAAAAGATCAATAACCTCCCAGTTTTCCAAACTTAGAGAGAGAGAGAGACTTATAATTCAAAGCAAAATAGAATGCCTGGTGGTGTGGCCAATAATAGCATATTAATAGAAAGTAAGACCTACTTTTTCATCTCACTGTGCTGTATAAAAGTAAATGTTCCTCCTAATAGATATATTTTCAAATTTTCTCTTAAAAAGTCTGATATGAAATATTTAGTCACATAAAAAATATGTTAAATTTATTACGGCTATGAGTTACTGAATTGTTTGTAAAAAAGAATTACTGTTAAAAAATAAACATTACATTGGAACTTTTATTAATGTCTTCAAAAAAATAAACAAGACCTGATCTATTAATTCAGGAAGAACAACTTAGGTATAGAAAATTCCACTGTCTCAGACTTTAATAACTTTTTTTTTTCCTAATAATAAGGAAATAATGTTTTCTCTACTTTCCTTCAACTGTTTAAAATTTCCATATTTAAAAATATTTTTCTTTTTCAGCAAAATTATTCTGCAATTTAATCCTGACTGTTCTTTTACAAAATAAAAATAAATCAAATGCTTATTTCTCAGTATATTAATTTATTTCTGTAGATGTTTCAGAAAGAAATCATAATATGTCATAAAGTTCAACTATCTGCTCAAAGGAGGTCCAACTAAAACAGGTTGCTCAGGGCTGTGTCTGAAGTTCTGATCATCTCCAAGGACAGAGATTCCCCCAACTTCTTGAGGAAACTCTGACCACCAATCATGATTTAAAAGTTTTTCCTCATATTTAATCAAAATTTCTTGTGAATTCAGTTGCTGGATGGTAACAGAATTTTGCTATACAGTACATTTAAAGTCAAAATCTCTCTTCAGCCATTCTGTTTAGAGATATTTTAATTGATAGTCAAAACAGCAATACCATTCTATGGTGGCACCTTTGTAGAAGCTCTCATTTACCTTTCATCTGAATAGTAATAGTAGAACATATTCATTTGCAGATACTTAATCAATTGTCACAAAATTATCTGTTGTTTTACATGTTTTAATGCAATTATGATTTTCAGTGCTGTGTTAAGTCTACATTATAGTTAGGAAATAAGTTGTACTCTTCAGCTTTTCATCATAATTATTCTAAATCAGAGCTAACTGGGTCTTCACTGCCTGCTAGCAATATTTCAGTGTTAATCAAAAACCTACTATATTTCCTAGAAGAGGGCATTCTTTTCTTATGCATGTGCTAAACTGACTTAAACCTCCCAAGGTTAATAGTTTTGGAAAATGCTTGTTGCTGGCTGTCAGTTTTGTCCACGAAGGGACTGTAGCAGTCACCAGAGTTGACTAATATTGTGAAAATTAATATACATTTAGACCTCTAAAAAATCTTTTGATTTCATGGTGTTCACCACCTCTGTAAGCTGCTGAGTTGAGAAGAACCTAGGAATACTCATCTGTCTCTGAACAGTTGTAGGATGCTTCTGCCTTATAGTCCTGGTAAGAAAAAATTCAGTGTTACAGTCTAATATGAAAGATCTTTCACGCTGTGCTGGGTTTGGCTGGGATAGTTAATTTTCTTCATTGTAACTGGTATGGGGCTATGATTTGGATTTGTGATGAAAACATTGTTGATAATGGACATCACCTTGTAACTGCAGTAATCTATCTCTCCCCTGTTGAATAACTAATACTTTAATCTTTTAGGTCTTGTTCAGGCAAAACCCTTTAGTATAAATTGTCACAAATTACTGGTACTGAAAGGGGTTCTACATTTTATTTAGAATATAAACCACTTGTGTTTGCTGTATTCAGCTGTGTTGGAGTTAATTTTTCTTCATTCTAGCTCCTCTCGTGCTGTGTTTTTTATTTGTGACTGAAACAATGTTGATAGCACACCAATGTTTTAGTTCTTGCTCAGGAGAGTTTACACAGTGTCAAGGCCATCTGTTGCTCAGTCTTCCCCTCCAGTGAATAGACTGTGAGTGTGCATGATACTGGGAGGAGACACAACCATGCAGATGACCCAAATTAACCAAAAGAGATAGTCCATGCCATATAATATAATTTTTAGTAGTACAAGACAGGAGAGCATGTTTAGAGAGGTTAGCTGTCTTTCACATGGGAACTGGCTGGCCATCAGCCTACCTGTGGGAGGTGATGAGTGATCATGCTTGCATTGCTTGTTTTATTTTGTCTTTTCTCTTATTCCACTTTTAATTTGTTTTTTAAACTATTTTTATCCTGACCCATGAATTTTCTTACTTTTACTCTTCTGTTTTCCTCCCATGTCCCACTGGAGTCCAAGGTGCCGAAGAGTGAGTGACCAGCTGTGTGGTGCTTAGTTTCCTACTGGGGTTAACCCACAATGATGTGAAACAGAATAGATTCAGAAAAGTATACGAAGGTGACATAGGATATGTAACAATGTTGAATCCTCAGGATCTGATTTTTGTGGATCATCTAGCATAACATTTGTTAATTTAAAAACACTGAGATGAGGTGTGGAACATAAATAAAGAGTACTGTTACAGAAGAGAAGCCTACATGTGATGGTATTAGAAGCTTTGCCTTAAAAGTAAAAAATTTTACATTGAAGGTATGGAGTGTTCACCTTAACTTGTGTACTGAATAAGCTCCAACAATTCAAGGAAGGCAAAAGTGCCTTCAGCTAGAAGAAATTTGATATATTATTTGCATTTATGTTGAAACACCTGAAAATAAAATACTTTTTAATATCTACATGTCAGGCATGTCAGGATATTTTCTATTCAAATAAAGAAGGAATATATACATTAATTTAGATTAAAATAATTCAACTGATTGTATATGCTTTTCAGCACTTATGAATACTTCATCTAATGAGAACCACTTTTCATGCACAAAAAGACAGGAAAAAAAGTCAAAGCAAATGTCCTGTAAAACTCGAAAACTTCCTTGGTGTTGTTATGTCAAATGCTGTTGTTTAACATTCCAGTCATGTCATATAAAATACCCTAATTATAGTACTACTGTGCATGACAGAGATTAACAAAAAATTACTTAACAGAAAACCTATGAAAAGGATATTTTATTAAAATTTGGAAAGCTTTTTGTCGCTACGTGCTCATATAAGTGACAAAAAATTAATTGTGCTATTAGTAAAAAAAGGCAACACTATGTTTGCTAACATTTGCTAGAAGGTATTTTATGCGATGGTCTTCTTTTATCTTTTGACTTCAATAACACATAGTGTACAAAACACTTGTGATGCACTGTGAATATATTAAGATTTGATGGCAGTCTTCTAATGAACAGAATAGAGTGAGAGCAGAGCATCTGGCCATGCTTAGACTTGCTCTCCACCCATATATACTTGACCATGGGCTGCTTGCTAGCAATATATTGATACATATTAGGAGGATATGTTGAATTTGTAAATTAAATCAATTGAATGGTGTATAATTTTTCCATACATATCTCTTTTTCTTATACATCAAAATAAAAGTATGTTGCAATTGGTTCTGTTCAAATCTGTAGCTGTCAATGACTATACAAACTTCAGACTATCTACTCAAATGTGCATCTTTCCTCTATTGCTCAACATGGAAAACCAAACAATAAGAACAACAGCAACACAGATGGATCTATGAGTTTAAAACTAGTCAGTAAAACTTTTCCAGATAAAGGAGTTCATGCCTTTCATAGATGGATGCAACTGGCCATCTGGCAAATAGAATAAATGTTCTGTGAAGTTCATTTTTATCAGTGTGTAGGGAAAATGTATTTAAAACCTTTTAACATTTTAAATTAAGGATATAGTGATTTACTACACTCTATTTCAAAAAAGTAGGAAGCAGTACTGTATTAACGATGCAAGAGTGTCTTCTCCAACCAGTCAGCCAGGCTTATAAGAAGACTTTTAAAAAACTAGAATTACCAGGGGAAGGGGTGGAGTTCTGAGTATCAGGGAAGAAGAGCTAGGGAACGTTGATGTATTAGGGACCAACAGTGAACACTTTTGAAATGACTCAAAGGAATTAGGGCTTTTTCCCATAAAACGGTGACATGGTCAATAGTCCAGCTGAAATTACTCTATACCAATGCATTCAGTGTGGGTAAAAACCAGGAGTTGGAAGCTGCTAGGCAGCTAGAAAGCCAGCATCTAGTCACTATCACTGAAGCATGACAGGGTTGCTGCAATTGATGGCTATAAATTGTACAGAAGGGACAGAGAAAAAAAGCAGTAATGGTTGCCTTCCACATTTAAAAAAAAAAAATAATTAAGTGCACGGAGCTATCTTTGAAAGATAATGACACACACATTGAGAGTTCATGGATGAAAATGAGAGACCAAGCCAACAAAGGAGACCTTGTGTTCAGTATTTAATACACGCTGCCTGATCAAGAAGAAAAAGTTAACAAAATGTTCTTACTTCAACCACAGGAATCTGATCATGCTGGGGGACTTAAATCACCCTGATATCTACTGAAAAAGCAACACAGGAAGCTGTAAGCAGTCCGAGAGACTCTGAGTACATCAAGGATTACTTCATAATCTAGTCCAGCTAGAGAAATGTTAGTAGACCTGTTGCTTACCAGCACAGGTGAACTGATTAGACAGGCTGTGACTGATGTCAGCCTGGGCTGCAGTGATCATGGTTTGACGGAATTCACGATCTTGAGGGATCCTGATGGGCTAGGGGAAGAGTAGAGTCAAGACCCTGAATTTTAGGAGAGCAAACTTTCAGTTCTTTAAGGAATTTGTGGATGGGAAACCCTGGAAAACTGCCCTCAGGGAAAGAAGAACTGAAGAGAGATGGCATTTTTTTGAGCAAATCTTTCTTAGACTACAAGAGCTCTTGATTACCACGTGTAAGGAATCAGTCACGGAAAGACATCCTGGTCGAACTAAAGTATAAGAAGGAAATATATTGACAGTGGAAGCAGGGGTATGTATCCTGGGAAGAATATACAAATGTTGCCCAGATCTGTAGGAATGTGGTCAGTAAACCCAAGGCACTGCTGGACCTGAATTCAGTAAGGAATAGGAGTAATAATGGTATCTACAGGTACATTGGATTAAAAAAAAAAAAATGAAACAAGAAAAAACAAGCATGGCCAGCAGGTCAAGGGAGGTGTTTCTCCCTTTCTGCTCCATGCTGATGGGACCCCACCTGGAGCACTTCACCCAGATCTGGGGTCCCCACCATAAGACATGGACCTGTTAGAGTAGGTCCAGAGCAGAGCCATTAAATGAGGGAGGGCTGGAACACCTCTCCTCTGAAGACAAGCTGAGAGAGTTGAGGTTGTTCAGCCTGAAGAAGAGACGGCTGTGGGGAGACCTAATTGTGCCCTTTCAAAGAGGTTTATCAGAAAAATAGAAAAAGGCCTTTTACCAGGGTCTGAAGTGACAGGACATTGGACAACAGTTTTAAACTGAGAGTACATTTAGACTGGACACAAAGAATAATTTTTTTACAGTGAATGTGGTGAGGCACTAGAATGGATAGGGCTTTGAGCAACCAATCTGGTGGGAGGTGTCCCTGTCCTTGGCAGGGGGGTTAAAACTAGTTCCTTAGGGTCCCTTTCAACCCAAACTGTTCTATGATTCTATGAGTATGAGATTCTAGATTCTGTGATTCCATGATTCTATACATTTGAGGGTGCAACATGCACAGTTGTTTTCAATATTGAAGAAAAATGAAAAATGAAAATTACTATTTTTTCATTCACAGCTGTATGTTGACATATTGATATTATAGCTTTAAAAGCTAGAAAATTATGCTTCTTTCAATCTTATTTTGAATAATTATATTAATTGCTTGAGGACATTTTTTGTACCGCCACTACTTTTATGTTACTTTTAAACAACAAATATATATTGGTTATATGCATGTTTTTGGGGTACTAAAAGAGCAATCTGTTATTTACCTAAATAAATAATTTATGTTACTTTTTCATAATGATCAAAATTTCATAACTATTGCAGAAATATTTCTTTCACATTCAGATGCTTTCAAAAATTTATATAACTATGTTTGTAACTGCTACTAAAAAAAAATCTATTGGATTTAAAGATAAATAATATATTTCAAATTGTTCGTTGTTTTATAATTAAATTTAGTATATAGAAAACAAAGTAAATGATTAGGTAAATGCACTATTAGATTTTCTTTCAATACTAATTTTCTTTTCCATCAAGCATTTTACAGATAGATTTCTATATTTGAAATCAAGTCGTCTTTATCTGTTAAGTTTTTGGCTTTACCTCATCTGAGAATAGCACCTGATTTTATATCAAGCCTCACACAAATTATCATAAATGGGGGACAAGGTTGATCCACACCCATTTCCTGAAGCTGATTCTTGTGATGCTTGTGACGATGGCAGTAAAAGTTTTGTTATAAACCTCGACAGAAGAAGGATAGAGCTTTCTTTGTACTGACTGTAACCTTGATGATTTTATGCATGGTTCATAACATCTACTTCAATGCACAGCAGCTGGCTAATAACTTGCTAAAATACAAGCTGAATTAGAAAGCTGTGAATCACTGAACTCTACCAATTACATACTCAGAAGGTTCTGTGAATATCAAAGCTCCACATATACAAGTATGGTGAGCATTTATAGCACCAGCGTCCTACAGAAATTATATAAGCACAACAAAAGCACTGTTCAGAATAAATGAGACCTGGACTCTATCTGCCCAACTCTACCTGATGCTAGAATAAAAAAGCGGGACAGGTAATAGTTACACAGAAGATTTGCCCAAAAGATCTGCCTCGTTATAATTGTTGGCACGGAGGAAGGAAACAATGAAGCTCAGAGTCACTCTTTACAGCCTTGCAACATACATGGGGGAGGAGGCTAGAAGGGGATGGCAACCCAGTTAGGAAGTCAAAGGAGGAGGTCAAAGAGATTGGTCTGAGGTTGCTTTTGACTGGTGATTCCACTGATTTTTACAAAGATAATTAAAGTAAAAAAAGCAATAAATGAACAAACAGTGGAAACACATCCACAGATGTCCAACAGCTTGCAGAAATGTATGTTGCAGAACATAAATCTTTAAGTAGAAATCACTATCCATCCACTATACCCCTAAATGTAAGATTTTATGTCACTGGGTGTTATGGGCTGGTCTCTCAGCTACCCCACACTAAATTTATCATGACAATCAGACCACACGTGCATGACCTGTCTTATGACATTCTGAGAGTACTTATCACTGGAGTGTAATTTAAAATGAAATTTTACTTTCCAAAGTACTTACTCAGAATGAGAATGAACACATCAGTGTTTGCTTGTCAGATAAGGATTGGTAATTCTGTGAATGCAGAGGAATCTGTGTACAACATGGGTGCATATACATGCATTCAGAAGGTTGTTTTTTTCTTTTTTTTCCTAATCATTATATGCATGCATTTTATGCTTTGGAAATTTTTTTTTTTTTTTTTTTTCAGAAGACAGTTGCACATATAGCAACATTTACTGGGAGTTTTTAAAACTTTATTAAAATACAGTAATTTGAAAAATATCATATTTAACAAATTACAAAATGTCTTAAGGGTGATAGATTTCATTTAGGGTCAGTCACTACCACTACTAATTTATCAGAACACTTTCCTGGAAGGTGAGAATTACCTTTCGCGATTGAACAACTTCCTGTGGTTTTTCCTCTGCCAGTGGTATGAGGAATGCTTCATGTGATGCAGCTGCTGAAGATTATAAATAGTAAATTACCCTAACCACTCTATTTGCCAAAGAGTGCCAGGGGTTTTTTTAGTATGCTTTGCTTTTTATTTTGTCTTTGTTTTAATTATTATATGAACTGACTGTACTTAGAAATTATTCTGTTAACAGGCTTAGAAAATTGAAGCTTCTGCTACAGAATAACATACACAATAATTGTGACTAAACCAAATCAAAGAAGGAGAAAGAATTGTTTAAATTCCATACATATTCACTTCTTTACTGCTTTTTTAATGCTGTTAACAATTTGCAAACTGTGATAAGTCTGGATAGAAAATATGCTAGTATTGCAAGTAACTTTGCACAGACAGTTCCAGTAAAGAGTGAGCTTTTAATTGCTTTTAGAAGGCAATGTTGGAGTTATTATTGAGACAAATTTTCATTTGAATATTAAAAAGCGTTTGAATTACTTGTTCTCTGAAACAAAGATTATCAAATCCATCCTTAAAGAAACAGTTGGAAGTAGCATAGGAATAAGATATAAAGAAATAAGAATTTGAGCAGAATCAAAGTGCCCAGTAACATACTTATGATTCAGTCCCTTCTTTTTGCCCTTTCCTTTTTCCTCTGGGTCTAGTCTAGTCTAGACCTGTGCTTCTGTTATTCTGATATCACTTCACTTGATACAAATTTGAAAACCATTGCTAATGAACCTTTAAAAATTTTCTATTATTCTAACTTTCTGCAGAATCCCAGAAACATGACATTTGAACAGTATTGTAATTACCTACTGCCTTAACAAGGCATAGGAATTAGGAGGAATAACCCTACATGCTCTGAGGAACCCTGATTTCAGATTGACCCTGATTACTCTAATAGGATCAGGTACCTTTCAAAATAAAGCTACAATCACTTTTTAAGAACAGTGATGATGACACTAACTCCAGATATAGGAGCTTTATATTGAGATTATAGAATCCTCTCTGAAACATGTAGACATGAACTAAATTATATTATCAGATTTAGAAGGATTAAAAACTATTTAGAACATTAAAATTCCATATGGAATTTACTTTAAAAATTCACATTTTTTTATTAGTATCAGTACCTACAAAACTGTCACAGTTTAGGGTCAGGGCGGCCCCTTAGACCAATAGCAGTCACTCTCTTTTAAACTCCCTCCCTCCCCGAAGGGGAAGAGAAAAAGAATAAGGGAGAGAGACTTGGTGATTAGAAAATGAAACTACAACAGCTTTAATGGGAATAATAATAATCATAAAATAGAATATGTACAAATATATACAAAACCAGAACCAAAACCAACCCTCACTGTTGGTAATTACAACATTGTCACCACTGATGCTGTAGAGCAGGCACTGGGGGAGTCCCAGACTGGGCCCCGCAGAAGACAGGTGCTGTGTTCAGAAATACACCAATTGGGATCAAAGGCATAATGGACCTCCTTGGATGCTCCGAGGAAGGAACCGGAAGAGGATCTGAGCCAAGCCAAGTACAGCTGGCAAAGCTGTCCAAGAGGGGAGAAGAGCCTGGTATCCCCCAGAAAGAGGGCGAGAGAGCAAACAAGCAAGCTAGCAAGCTAAGAAACTACCAAGCTAACAAAAAACGCAAACCATAGACCCTTCAGATCCCTCTGCTTTATACCGAATATGATGTATATGGGCTGGAATACCTCATTGTTCAGTTTGGGGTCACCTGCCCTGTCTGCTCCTCCCTGCAGGTGCTGCCTTTCACCCCCCAGTGTGGTTCACAAGATCCAACAGTGACCTTGGTCTGCACACCAATCCTTGATAATGATTCTAACCATGCACTGCTAGCAGCAGACACTGTCTGTGAAAACAGGTTGCTAACTACAGAAGGTCCAGTAAGTTAGAAGTACTGAATTGAAAAGTAGAATCTCTGAACAGAATTAGTTCTGTTCTCACTGGAACCAGGAGAAAAGCAAAATTACATTTTTATATCTCAGCCTACCTCAGAAAAGTTAAATTGTTTAGGGAACAAGATCTTAAAACTTTACACAAGGAGACATTAACAGGATCACAGTCAAAACATACTGCTACTGACTTTGCTAGAGAAGGTCCTGCATAGACAGGACAAGATGCAAAACAGTTGCAAAGAGCTGCCAAAGAGATCAGTACAAAAATTGTTGCCTTTAATGCCTGTCAATTATTAATCATAGGACTTAATAATATGAGGTTCCAACTAACCAAGCTGGTGAAAAAGAGCTATCTGACTAAATAGTATTATCTACCTTTTCTAGTAACTGAGGCTTTGCACATTCACAAGATGCAAGATGGTCAAAGGAACCATG
The DNA here is from genome assembly GCA_013399075.1 of Chloroceryle aenea. Classification (NCBI taxonomy): domain Eukaryota; kingdom Metazoa; phylum Chordata; class Aves; order Coraciiformes; family Cerylidae; genus Chloroceryle; species Chloroceryle aenea. The sequence continues at coordinate 2,764 of VWZY01007775.1, read as the reverse complement.
TCAAGAGGTAGATGGGGTTTAGGTAAGTAAAGTAATAAAATAAGTCTATAGTAAAATAATAAAAATAATAAAATCAAATATTAATAAATTAATAAGATAAGATAAAATAAATAATTCTTTTTAAAAAAAGTTTAATCAGCCGAAGCAGTGGGCTTCAGAACATGAGGACTTCGCCAGTCTCAGCACCCTGCATGTGAGGATCCCTCAGTGCCATGTCCCCAGTCTGGCCAGTAACCAGGCATACAGGCAAACACATACAGTACTAACATGACTAACTATACAGGTCAAGACAGACAGAGAGCAGTGCCTTTACCAACACCCATATAAACACCTAAATGTGCGCATCACAGGCAGCCTGATCATATTCCTCTTCTCTGTCTGATAAGGACTGGGGTTCACTAGGCTACACACATACACACACACACAGAGAAACATGCACAGCCCCTCTGTAGATGGTTTCAGACAACTGACTTCCTAGACACCTGGGCCCCTTTTCATGGTTTAACCACAACCAGAAACTAAGCACCACACAACAGCCTGCTCACTCCCACCTGGTGGGATGGGGGAAGAGAGTCAGAAACATTAAAAGTGAGAAAACTCTTGAGATAAAGATGGTTTAATAAGTAAAGCAATATCTGCACATGAAAGCAAAGTAAAACAAGGAATTAATTAACTATTTCACATGGTCATTTAGGTGTTCAGTCATCTTCAGGACATCAGGACTCCATCAAGCATAACAGTCGATTGAGAAGACTCACTCTGAACTTCACCCTCCTTCCTCCTTCTTCCCTTGTTTTTATACGTCGAGCATGGCATCATATGGTATGGAATATCCCTTTGGCCAGTTAGGGTCAGCTGTCCCATCTGTGTTTCCTCCCACCTTCTTGTGCAACCCTACTTGCTGTTGATGGGAAGGGGGATAAGCAGAAAAGGCTTTGACTTTGTGTAAGAACAGATCAGCAATAGCTAAAACTTCCCTGAATTATCAACGCTGTTTTCATCAGAAATCCAAAATGTAGCCACATACTATTAATTATGAAGAAAATTATCCCAGCCAAAACCAGCACACTTCTTGAGCTCCTGCCTCCTCAGTCCAGTTGCTGCCACACAGATCTTTTACCCTACTACTCACCTGCTAGTCTAGCTTCACATTTGTTTGTGCTCACACACAGGCTCATAGTAGAGAGTGAACTCACACAAGCAACACTTAGATACAGGATTTATTCAGAGTGTAGAATATACTGCAGTGATCAAGCACAATGCTCAGTGAGACAGAAGCATACTGACCAGCTGTTTTTACATGCAACTTAGTCTCTTTTACCTCCTTCTCCCTCTGTTTTCCAACATCTCTTTGTCCCCCGTCCACCTTGATTTCCCCTTATTACTGCCTTTGGTGTTTTCCCCTAAACATAAATCTTACACATTCCCACAGTCCTTTCATCCTTGCCAGATCTTGGAATTTAACTTGATTTTGCTTGATTTAGTTAGGCAGCCTGATGAACAGGAGCCACCATAGGCATACCAGATATAGTCTTAGTCTCAAGACAAAATCAGCCTAACAGTCTGCCCCGTATGTTACCCAGAAAGGAGGAATCTAGTACAAAAATAGAGCTTTTACTGTAGATTCCACATCAGCCATGAGTGGATGTATACTAAAAGCTGAGGTGCTGACATAAGGATCTTATTCCTTATTTCCCTTCAGAAAACAGCATTAAAAGGCAGCTAAGAATGCATTTTTTCCTAACTTTACATTTAAGCAATTGCTGCATTTCTTTCAAGGATAATATCTAATATCTTTCCTATCAATTTACAATTAGAGCAATGGCACAATTAGAAGAATTTTGAATGAAAATGTGGTCCAAACAATGACAGGCTTTGTGCAAATGATCTAGAGCAATCACTTACTAATAACATACTTTCTTAGGCATAATTTATCTAAAAGAAATTGGATCAGCACTTTAGCTATAAATTCATATTTTACAGCACATTTTATGACTGCCTATCACATCATAAAATACACCTCATATAAAAAAAAATAGTACTTTTATGACTTATTTTTATTGTGAAATAACCAGATTTTTTAATACATCTACCTACTCTATTATGTTAAATAGTGCACAACAACATCTACAGAAATAGAGGGCTGAAAAAGATTATTTAAAGAGGTAAAGTATGCATAGTTTATTATCTGACCTGGTAATGAATAAATATAACTATGTATTCCAAAATCTTAGTGGAAAGTGTGGGACAATTTCACAGATTTCTACCTTCTTAGAACCACATCCACTAAACAATCTATGGATGCCAAAGAAGTGGAGGTGAATTGTTTTCTAAGCCTATGAAAGCCAAGTCTCCAGAGGTCTGAGGCTTCCACTGCTGCTTTATGTCTGTGTATGGAAGTACTGCCAAAGTATTATGTATTTCTGAACTTATCTAAGAGTATGGATTTCTCTCCATGTGCTGAAAAGATGCAGTAACCATAAATATTTCAATAGATCCTCTTCATGACACAGAATAATACATATTAAATACTGCCCATACAGGTCTAAAATGATCAATCATTAGCTTTTTTTCTCATTACAAAAATATATTGTATTTGTGCTCTTCGGATATTGCAGGGTTGTCTTTTTTCCCTTCTATGATAGAGTGTCATTTTATTAAAATGGATTACTGTAAAGTATGTAATGTAACTGAATCTTCCATAAACATAACTTTTCACATTTTTATTTTATCTTGTCATCTTTATAATCATAGAATCATAGAA
>VWZY01007772.1:239968-273080 GCA_013399075.1 Chloroceryle aenea | reverse complement strand
TATGATAATACAGTGTCATGCTGGAGAAAAATCCTCCCTGAATCAGCTGTGCTGGTTGGAAGAGCTGTCTGTGCCAGCTGGGTGACATGGTTTGTAGAACACACAGCTCATCACAGCGCATTGCTGTGTGCCCAGTATCCGTGAGCAGCTGCCCAGGCTGAGCTGCGCGCTCGGACGCGATGCAGAGGTGAAAGGCTCCGTCATCCCCAATCCCTTTAGCCGTCTCGGCCTCTGCTTGTGTATTTTTAACCTTTTTGCAGTGCTAAGCTGCCTGGGGCTGAAGTGTCAGCGGGCACGGGGGAACACAGCCTCTCGCTGCCTTGCCAAGCCTGGGATTGCAGGATCAGTGCCTCTAATCCCCAGATCCTGAAATACCTTCTTCTGCCAGTGGTGTGTTTGGAAAATTTTAGTGACTGCAGGTTTAAGTGCAGGGAAGGGGATGCCCTGACCCTCAGGGACCAGGTGCCACGTGGCAGAGCTGCTCTGCTGTTGGCATCTGTACCCAGCCCACCTGAACTGTCCATCACTTGGTGGCCTGAGATGAGGGGTCCTCATGCTGGGAGGATGATCTCTCCTGCACCCCATAAATCAGGTGGAGAGAAATGCTCTGTGGTCACTGCCAGGTCCAACCCCCTTGTTTTCTCCCGGCAGACCAGTCTGATCTGGTGAAACAGGTGAATTCTCACCATCTTAAAATTGTCACTCTCTGAGTCTCTAGTTAATAAGGAGATACCTAAGCATGGCTAAGTTTCTGGATGGTCTATCCTGCTTGTAGGTATGTGACCATGTGTCTGTCCCTCTGCACCTTTCTGCGGAGAGCTGGCTGTGCCTGTGTGCTCACTGGGTTAGCCGCACGGGGTGGTGACCCTCTGCTGCTCTGCAGCTGGCTCCTCATCTTCCCCTCCCCTTCCTTTGCTGTTCAAAACTCATCTCCCCATGGTCCAAAGGGAGAAGGGATCCAGCTGCTCCCCTCCTGCCATCCCTTTCGTCCCTGGGGAGCTAAGCTCAAATGCAATGGTCATGTAGCCCAGCATCACTGCCGGTCCCTGCCCTGATGCCATCTGGGGTGGGACTGTGATGCTGATATTGAGGGATACCTCTTCCCAGGTGCAAGAAGGTTGTCTCCTCCCAACCAGGTGTTCTATACTGATGGGGAGCAGCAGAAAGAGTGGGAAGGATATCCGTCCCTCCAAGCAGGGCCACTGCAAGGTGTGTTTGGGTCTGCTGGTGTTACGGGAGAATGTTTAGGGCACATGGAACACTTCACCTCCTTGACAGCAGCCCACAGATTCCCACCTAAGACACTATCAAGCTATTAATTCTCAGCCACTGAGGCTAAAATAAGCTTTTCCTGACAACCCTTGTCTCTGCACTCCCACTTCTTAAAATTTTTAAAAGGATTTGCACAGCTCTAATCAGCAAAGAAGCCAATGTCAAATGAGCAAACCTGCACAGGGTTTTGGCTAGTACATCCCTGAGGTCCATGGAGTTGGAAGAAGGGAACCTTCCTTCAGGGCAGAGCTGACCAGGGAGCCTTGATGGTGCTGCTGGGTGTGCTGGACATTACATAGGTCCTGACTGCTGCAGTGATTTTGTTGTTGTTGGTTGCTGCTCTGTTTTATGTAGGTTTGTTTTTTTTTTTGGCAAGGCATGTGTGTAACTGTCCTCTCTTTTCTTCAGGACAGAGTCATCAACCTAATTGTTGGCAGCTTAACATCCTTGCTGCTTGTAGTAAGTATCCCCCATTCCATCCTGTGTTTCATGCCTCACTTAGGTGAAAACCAGAGTTCCTCCCCAAAACAGGAGATGAAACATCATTGACCAAACAGGTTGTAGTTTGGGGCCCAGGTAGTCACTGTGGGGCACAACTGTCTCTTGTAACTCTGACAAGAGGAGATGGAGAATAGTTTTCTTCAAGCCATGTTTTAAGACCTGGCTATGCGATAAAAAGCCCCAAGTCCATGGGCAAATTGTCCATCCCAGCTGAATGTGGGGCTGGGTGAGATGACGAAGTGTTTATGGCCCAGGAGAACATGTTTGCTTCTCTTTATTTCCTTCTATTTATGTCTTATAAATAGACATATTTCCTGTTTATGTCTTATAGCTTTCCCAAAGTTCGTCAGTTTTTCCCCAAGCTTTAAAGACAAACCCAATGCCATTATGACTGGAGAGCACCCGTTCTGTGGCCTGCAGCAGCAGTGTCATCTGCGAGCTGAGGTGTGGGGAGGCGATAGGGAGAGCCAAGGTGCCAGCTGGTGGTGGAAAGCTTGGCTGAAGGGCTGCTCCTACACAGGCAGTGTGCACCCCCGTGCCTGCTGGGTACTTGGAGGATGGTTTTCAGCAACAAGCCAGAGTAGCAAAACTTTCATCATATTTGTTTTGGTTAGTTTGTTGGGTTTTTTTTTATCCCTCCAAGTCTGTAGTTGTATCAAGGTGATTTTCCTCCAGAATTTTACATTTCCCTCCAGCTCTTCATGGGGTGAGAATTAAAAAGCAGTGAGGGGCAGGCAGAGCTGGGCACAAATGCTGCAGTTGCGCCAGCCGTCGGGGTGAGCCTCTTCTCATGGCAGCTCTGACAGCAGGCGAGAATGAAGTCTTCATCTTTGTTTTCCTCCATACAGGTCACTCTGATCAGTGCTTTTGTCTTCCCGCAACTACCTCCAAAACCTGTGAATATATTTTTTGCTTTCTGCATCTCCTTGTGTTGCATTTCTGCTGGCATACTTGTAAGTACCACCACTCTGTCTGTGCAGACTTTTGAGTCTGAGTCAGGATGAAATATGAATAAAATCTCTTACGTGGTGCCACCCTGTTTTTTTTTACACTGTCCTGGAGAAGCTTTCCTGCCTCCATAAAACAAGTTGACAGCAAAAGAGTGGTCACCAGTTCTGCACTTACCGCAGAGTAAGCGTGCAAGCTAAGCCAGCTTCTGCAGACCAGCTGTGATACAAGACTTGTCAGCTCTGTGACCCATCGCTGCTAGCTGTGTAGTTCCTGCATAAAGTAGGAAACTGAGGAATAGAGCAGTGAGATGGGAATGCAGAGGTGGGTTGTGCTGCAGAAGACTAGGGTTGGAGCAGAGTACTCGATCAGATGGGGCCAGCCAGGCTGTTGCAGAAGTCTGGGACCTTTCAGGCACAGTGGCAGGAAGCTACTGCAAGTGGCATTTCATTAGGGTAGTAGCAGAGGTTCCTCTAATCAACAGTTGTGACGGACCAGGAGAGTTGCTCCCAAGCATTGCCAGGGGAACTGGAAGGTCAGAGTTCATAGAATGGTTTGAGTTGGAAGGGACCTTCAGAGATTATCTAACCCAGCGCCCTGCCAGGGGCAGGCACATGAATGGCTCCTTCCTCTGTAGATTTTTATACTTGGAGCATTCTTCTTCCTTCAGCAGTAACTTGCAACAGTTGTGGCCCTGAGACCCTACCCCTTACTGGTGGATAAACTGTGAAGTTGCTCTGTGTTCCCTGGTCAGTACCAGTTTCTGGTTCTACAACTGGTAGCCAAGAGTCTGCCCAGGATAGACTGTGTAGTGCTAATTAACCTGACATTTGTACTTATCAGCCAGGGTGTAGCAAGTTTTGAATGTTCAAAAACCCACCCACCCAACCTACCCACCTTCTTAAAAGCTGACAAGACAACTTGTGTCTTCATAGCTAACCTGGTGCCCTAGTTTCACAGCCAGCCTTGTTTGGGGGAGAAGCACGTTGACAAGTCTCTTGTTTGTGTCTTCCACAAGCACGCTAAGGCAACAGGTGGAATTTCTTAGGTATTAAGAAACCTACTGTGACTCTACACCTTGTCTTCTCTAGTCAGATGAACCTGGGTTGTTTTGTAGGAAAAAAAACCCACAGGTCTAGAAGTGCCAGTTCAGTGACCCTAGGAAGTTGCCTCAGAAGTACCTGGCATTTTAAAGTAATATAAACTTCTCTCTTCTAGATCTACTGGTATCGACAAGGAGACCTGGAACCTAAATTTAGGAACCTAATATACTATATATTATTTTCTATTGTCATGTTATGTATATGTGCCAACCTGTACTTCCATGAAGTGGGTAAATGATGGACATTGGGAATACCCAGCAGTGATGCTACTGTCTCAGGCTGCTTCCGGCTCAGCTCTCGACTCTACCCAAGACATTTATGTGAGGACAATCAGCCTGAGAGGAAAGAAGTGGGTTGTGCAAGGACAAATCAGTACATGATTTTCATGTAAATGTATATGTAATGTCCCTCTTGTTGGGGAGAATTATTGCCATAAGATGTGACATTCTGCTTTTTTTTGAAGAGCTACTGTTGCACTTAATGAACATTCCAGTTGTACTGATGTTTCAGAATGGCACAAGCTTTTTCATTTTGGAAAAAAATGCATTTTTTATTACTGTACAAACAAACTGCAGCATTGCAAGGATCTGTAGCAGTATAAATAAATGGCATCTTACAGATACGTAAGACAAATACTCTTTATTTCGTTTAAACTGAATATACAATTATTTCTGTTCCCTAGGCAACCATTTGAAACTACAAGTTATTTTTTCACATTAACAAAGCCACAGACTGAAAAAGACCAACTCTTGATTATGAAGAGCTAATTACAGAAATAAATAAAATAATTTATACATGAGTCTTTATTTTTCTAGCTTTTTTTTTTCTCAATCCCTAGCTACCAGGCTGCTGGTTCAGCCTTGTGTCTGTTTCAAACCCTTGAACGTAAGAAATAATTGGCTTCCTTTGCCTCGGGGCCCTGTGCCCATTTTCTCACAGAGCCATTTCTCCAAGACTTTGCCACCTCCACACCACTCCCCCATCTAACAACTTGCTGCATAAATCACCTCTGGAGAGGTGGCTGGTAGTGTCATGTAAACAGCACGAGAGACAAATGTTCCAGCCTACTCACAACAACCTTCAAAGTAGTTACAAGCTTGTGGGGGAAGGCTGGTGTGTCCCAGTAACTTCCCTTTTTCATAGCCCTTCCCTTTTTATTCAGCTTACTGTAGTGATGAAGAGGAGAAAAAAANNNAAAAAAAGATTTTCCACAAGTGATCTGTCTGAGCTCGGTCCATTGCCAGCAATGGACTCCTCAAGAACAAACTCATCAGGCAAGTCCCATAAGCATCTGTGCCTTCTTCTTATGCAGTAGACACAGGAACAAGCCAGGTGAGATGGGAACGCAGATCCTTTCTTCATGATGCTGCCCCTGCTCCCTGAAGTCTTTGATGGAATACATTTCTTCCTGAAACGTAACAGTCTCTTACTCCATGTATTATGAGAGTCAGTAAGTGCAGAAATCCTCACCCATTCTTCATGAAACATGTGCAAACTAATTCTTGCTGCGGCACCAAGAGGCTACAGTCCACAGTCCTTGACTTCTGTCCAGTTTCCCATCTGTGCAGTTCTGCACACCAGTAACAAATTCGGATCGGAATTGGCCACGTGGCCCCTTGCAGCGAGCACTGCAGCAGAGGTTCTCTAAAACACTGAAACACCCTGGCTGAGATGCAGCACATCAGGCTCGGGTGGGCTGCTCTGTAACCCTTTACAAATGAGGTAAACAGCCTGAGCAGAGAAGGTGCACCACAGTCACTTCAAAGTGGAAGTTTCTGTTTAAGATACAGACTGGCTGCTTGCTTTGGAAAGGTGGCACAGGGTTGTAACTAATTTCACAATGCACACAAGGTCAGTAGAAAACGGACACGATTACTGCTTCTCAGTGACAGCTCACTAAATCTTCAACATCCTTTGAATCTTCTGAGTCAGGACTACCCAATGATGAGCCAATAATGTGTGACCCATCTCCGTGATGCTGTAGAATGGGGTCTGTCAAAAGACAAATTACATTAGAACTATTACTTACTGTGCCATTGTAACAAGATACAAAATACAGATTTAGGAAACAGAAAATGCAGCCTGGAATTCTAACTGGTTTTAAGCAATGTTGCTCAAAGTAGGCAGTTCTCAATTTCTAGATTCAAGGTAAGCTACGACTAATATGGATAAAAGTGGTGTGGTTCACAGTTGGATTCTGATGGCTCTGCAAGGAGATTGTTTTATAGGAAACGAGTATTTGTTAGGTGAAGCAATGGGAGACTTTATCTGTGCTGCTTCCAAGTCTGAGAAGCCTCTTGGCATTGGGAAGTGTGGCACAAGCTGGCAAACCTTTCCAGGTGAGTGTTGTGCAAGCCCCAAATAGCCCAGCCCCTCACCATGAGAGGCTAAAAGTGCACTTCTGATGCCTCTGATCTTCTCTCAAATAAATTTCATTCAAGCACCAGGCATAACGAAAAGCACACTAAAGAAAAGTTACTTATTAGCCTATGTGTAGTAATTCAAGGCTGAGGGTGATGGAAATCAGCTCAGCAAGTGATGAAGCAGCTGCTGTTCTAATGTTTTTCCCACAAGGTTAAGTGGGATTTTTGTCCACTTCTTACCAGTTGGGTAACCCACTCTAAGTTTCATAGCAACAACGTGGCAAATTACTTAAGCGTAAGCAAGGATCTGTAAAGCATTCTTTACAGGAACTCAGAAGTGCCATACTGCTTTACTGAATCTGAACTCCAGCATCAACCATATGAAGGGACTGTTGTACCTGTTAGTGTTGTCAGGGGCAAGACTGATTCGCTGTCTATATCATCTGTTGCCTGGATAAAACCATGGGAAGAAGGAACAATAAGCACAGTCTCATCATCTATTGTAGGCTGATCAACTTGTTGTTCTATCGTTGGAGAATCCAGGTCCTGCACAACGCAGAAGAAAAGACATGAGAGTACTGTACTCTTGGTAGCAGAAACAGAAAAACCTTCTTTACTCAGCCATGCTTTGCACTAAGCAGTAGACTGCCTGGATGAATTTTCTCTCATTGAACTGAAATGTCAGCATCTCAGCTACTTTACTTCAGCATTTATAGGATGGGTTTCATTCTGGTGCAGGCATCTAAAAACAAGATCAGGAGAATGGTACCCTGTAAGCAGTGTAAGGGTAGGAGGAGAGGAAAGATTGCAAGGTGATGTTTAAGTCAAATGTTTTGTCTATAAAGAGGAATAATTAAGCTTTTCCACTACTCGCTGTCTAGATGTTCTGAGACAGTGAAGCAATATCTTTATAGTACTTACCAGCTCCACAAACGGCAGAGCTTTGCCTGAGCTTCAGTTTCACAACTTCTGTGTCAAGTTTTAACGACTGAACACAGAGTTCAAAAGACCCATTTTAACTGCTGTGCCTTGCCTGCCCTGTCAACTTGTAGGCTGGCTCCAAATGTTTTTAGCTGCACCTCATTATATCAAAAAACTGTCAACACACTGGTTCCTTCCTACAAGTTGTCAATACCCTGCTCTTCTCCAGTCCTGTAATTGCTGCTGCTGCCTCCTCCCTGGCTCTGACAGTACTGGAATGGCAATAATACACCTGGCTTACTCAAGTGTCACAGCACACACTGGCAGACTCCTGGTTCTGCAAGGCAGTGAGACCACTTCCTAGATAGTACTGCCAGAATAAGCAGGGGTACTTTGATTCAAGTTTTTACATGTAACGTTTAAGTTTCGTTCCTGCTTCAGGACCCCCTGATGCAGAACACTAGCAAATGTTACCGCTCTTGCAGAGGGAGAGGCCTCTGGTCAAGAAAATCCTAGACTTCCTTCATGTAGGTTTTTTAAGAAAACTTGCTTCCCTACATAGTTTAACAGTTTTTTTCCAAAGGCAACTCCATGCAAACCCCTCCCCTGGTGCTGCTAAAGAGGAGTTGATGACCCGAGCTGCAGCTCAGTGCATTAGACTTGGCCCAAGCATGTAGCTGTTGATGCAATGTAGTCTGCCTGACCTGCAAAAGCAGCATCCTGCAGAGAGCCCAGCTGAACCTGCCCATGATAAGCAGAATGTTGCGAGGCCTGAAACTGGGAAGAGGAGGTGTGAAAAACTAAAGAAGCCATTGCAGCCAACAGGCACCTTTCCCAGCCAGAAATAATAAAACTGCAGTATGACTGCCTGTTTCCCACTGCCCACACCCACAGTGACAGTACAGTACAATGCATTAAAAAAACACTGACTTAGAAAAAGAAAAAATTAGGCATGTCTTTCTAGAGTAACTTTTCACTTAGTTCACTATTTCCTAGAATTTAAATACACATGTCAAAGCCGACTACAAGTCTGAGACAAATTAGAATTACAAATTCAGTTTCTCTGTATGGAAAAAAAGCTCAGTAGCTCTTTATATCCTGCTAGCCATGAATGATGTCTACAGAGTTTCATTAGGAACTGGGTTTATAGCAGAAGTTTACTCATTCTACCTCAAGAAGCTGAAATTTTAAACAGAGTAGAAAGCTGATGGGCTGCCTTATCACAGCTATGTCAACCATGGGACAAGAAAGAGGAAAATGGAAGAATAATCCCCAGCTCTGGATGTATTCAGGATTCAGACACTTCTCTAGTAGCAGACTGCTGAGACGTAAAAAGATCCTCCTCTTTGGGAATGCATAATGGATATGCAGTGTCTGTTGCAAACTTTTTCAAAGACAAAGTCTAACAAAGTCAAAGCATATCAACAAGGTATTTTCAGGACTGATAAAGCAGAATTACAGCAACTGTGGAGCACAGTGTTTTAGAGAACAGGAATTATTTGAATCTAACTCATATCTTCCCACAGTCTAACCTAATCAATCTTCTAAGGAAAGATGTATTTTTCTACCCACTACTGAGAGTTATCTTTTTTTAGCATCTCCCTTTTCCTTGAATTACTCCTTACTGTAGTTCCAGCAACTGAAAGATGGAGGAATTTAGTATAAGCAATCCAAATGCCTGAAATAATCTGTATAAACTCATTTCTGCATCTCATGTGTTGCAACTGAATGAAATTGAGGCCAGAGAGAGAAATAGCATAAATATTTCAAGGTGCACCAGTTTCCATTTCTGAGGACTTCTATTAAACATACTATTCCAGCTAAGTATCTGTTAAACTGGAATTTGAAGTATGTTATTAGATTTACAGAGCAAAAGCTAAATACCTCACCTCCCTTGCTCAGTGGTCTACCTACCTGTAAACTACATGTGCTGGACAATTAACAACCTAGTTTAAAGCAACAGCATCAAACATTAATCAGATGAAGGTGATTGTTCAATGCCACTAATATTCCTGGTTTCTACAGTCATCATGCAAAAGTACCCTGAGTAGTGACACAGCTCCACAGCTACTGAGGTATTCAGTGTGCCAGATGAAGTCAATAAGCATTAGCACCAAAATAAATGCTGTCACTGTCACACCCATAATGTATTAATGAAGCTCACTGATAGAGGACCTGAACAAAATACTCAACAGAACTATGATGGGCATGATCTAATAGCTTAACATAAAGGTTCTCCACGGAGATATGGGGAAACATCAAGTATCATGCACTCCCCTACCTCAGTAACATAACTGCTGGGTAAATCAGAGTGAGAATCCTCTTCTTGTTTCAGGCTGGCGTCTGCAATCTCCTCCTCGGTTCTTACCATAACTCCATCCATCAGTTCACTGCTATTCCTGCTGCTGAATTTGGATGCATCGTCTTCATTGTAGGCTGACTGTTCTTCATCACTCAGCTTGGACTGATGGATATCATCTGGGAAAGCGTTTGGTTCTAAGGTATCGGGAGGGTCTGTTAGGTCAGCTGACTGAATATCCGAATCAACAGTAAGTTCTGCCTGAGTGACAGAGGAGGAGATACCTTCAGCAGCAACGGTCCGGATTATGACACTCGGCGTGTGGCACTGCACTGTGACATTGTCACTTGTATTTAACAAATGTTCTGGCTGTAAGCAGTATTTGCATAGAAAGACAAAACCCAAAAAACATCAGAGATTTTCCTTGAAAAAACTTCAAATCTTTCAGCAAATAAAAGGACTCAAAGAAATCATTACTAAGTGGAATTCAGAGCTTTACATATATACTATGTCAGCTCAAGTCATCTGTTGATCTTTCCTGGACTTAAATGATAAATTCATAGATTAAATTTGGTGTCAACCATTCTTTAAGTCACAAATAAATACATAATATGAAAAAGGAAACTGTTCAGGGTGAGGATCACTGTAGATTCAAAAGATACTTTTTTCCCTGAATTCTGCATCACTTTTGTTATTCAGTCTCCAGTTTGCTTCCCCTTCCTTGCCTCTAATAAAAAGTAATACTGTCATTACAAGTTTTGCTAACACCAATGTTCAATTGTAAGCGTAACTGGAAACATCAGGATACCACGGTATTTTGTTCTGCTGGGTGACAAGCCACTAGATGGAGACATCACAATCAGAACTAAGTTGCTTTACTAAGCTAAATTTTGAGGCCACTTGAAGTTGCTTTTTAAGAACAACGCAAAAGAGGAAATTCTCACTTGTCAGTATTTTAAGCAAAGTAATATTATGACTTAAGAACTGCTTTGCAAATTGAACATGCACATACAGGAATGTGCATTCTTATGTCCCACTCCCACCACTGCCCACACTCTGGTCCTCTCAGTGCTCAGAACACATACCGATAAGGCATGAACTATGATCTGCTCCGGGGAGGCTGGAGCAGCAGCAGCAGCTGTTAGTGTCATGGCAGGACTAGTCGTCAGCGTTAAGGGCAGGCCTTGGCTTGAGCTTGTCTGTAGTAAGTATGTACCTGGTGTTCCAGTCGGCTGGAGATGGAAAGACTACAAAAGACACCCCAAGTTTAACACCCAAACACGCTGCCCTCAGGGCCAGCACCCAGTGCTTATTTACATGAACTAGCCTACCTGCAACTCCCCTGGGAAAACAACCAAACCCTCACCCCACTGCAATCAGTGCTGCACTGCACTGAAAAAGTAGGAAGTCAGTCACCCACAGCCTTAGGCTACCAAGACAAGACTGAGAGTCAAGCAGGATGGTATTATGCTGTACAACAGCAGGTAAGAAAGGAACAAATTCAGCTTACTCTAACACTGAGATGAAAGAGAAACTGTGCTGTAAATTACATTACAATAGAACTGAGTCTTGCTGGGAGCTTCCTGTGGCTCTGTCGTGTCAGATTTCAACAACAAAAAAACAAAACAAGGACAAAGGAAAACTTCACAGCACTGAGGCATTAAGGCATGAAGGCAGGTTTAAAACACTTAATGGTAATCCACGTTTTACTCCCCAGTCCTAATGAATTACAATTTTAGAAATACATTTTGCTTTGAACTTTTAAATCTCTTAACTTCCTCTTTCCATCTAAGAACTATTGTTTTGTTGGAAATGAACAGTTCCATAGTCAAAGAAGTAGCTGTGCTTAAAACTAAAAAATACAGTACCAAATACCAGTTCTGTTACTTACTGGGAGAATCTCAAAGGTCTGTAGTGTTCCACTGTTTAGTGTTATTGTCTCAGAGTCAACAGTAGCAGCGGGGGAATCAGTTGAGGCTGCAAAAGGAGGAAAAAAAGAAAGTATGGAAACCAAAAAGTTTCAGCCCTGCCGAGAGCATAAAACACAGTAATTACTACATAGCAGAGTACTGTTAATTCCAGTAATAAAAGGAAAACTGGCTGCAGTCCTAATGACAAGGCTCTCTAACTGGTACCCAAGATACAAGACTATTTAAAGATGGCATTCTACCATCCAAAAGCACAAAAGAAAGTACAGTTTTAGTGCACAGGGATAAAAGCAGATAAATAAAGTTATCTAATGTGATCTAATTCCTTTTTGTTATGATACTTTTAAGAGTTTCTGGTGTAACAATAACCTTTGGATATGTGTTACTTGTTTGAAACTGGTGTCACATTTAATATTACTATTTCCCACAAACTTCTTATTTGTTTGTGGGTTTGGGTTGGTTTTTTTGTTGGTTTTTTTTTTTGGTATTTTTAGCCTTTTCTGCCCTCCACAGTACATCCACCACTGATGAAACATCAAATGCTCCCCAAGATAGATGCCTACCCTGTGTGTTGTGCTTGCACTGTATAAAAGCTGTAGGTATCCTTACTACAGGTGTGCAATTATTTTTAGAATTAATGGAGATGATTGCATAAATAATGAAGAGAAACACTGAAAACAGTTAACATATCAGACATATGAAGATCACCAGATCCAAACAGCTTGCACCCAAACCTTTGTAAGATATCAATCTATTCAGAATTGTAATAATTATTTTTATTTACTACTAAAAAACTCAAAAGTTCCAGGAAGCTGGAGGAAAAATGCTAATTTTCCTGGGATTATCTGGTTATTCCATAAATACCTAAAGGGCAAAAGACCTACATGATGGCAGCAATGCTCCAAGCACTGAAAACGTGGCCATCTCAGACTCAGTGGCTTGAAAGTAGAATGATTTTAGTCTCTTAAGAAGATACAAGCTCTGATTTGATTGCTGTTGTGGCATGTTTGAAGTTTCCTGATGACATTTGCTGGCACCTAGTAGCAGACAGCTGTATAGTGTGGCCTGTCTGTTACCTAGATGGTTATGTTCATAAAGTTTGCAGGAATTACTCCTTTGAAACCTTGAGCCTTCTATCAAATGCAGCTGACAGTGGCTCACAGGTTCAGTTCTCAAGGGACTAGGAAAGATGCAATGCAAAATTCACTTTGATTACACAAACAGGAATTCTTTAGGAAAGAAAACTAACTGAGGAAAAAGGCTTCTCAGGCAGACAGGGCAAGTGACATCACAAAATACCCATGACAGGATTAAATTCAGAAAGAACTGCTCATTCAGACCCAATAGCTTTGGCCAAGCTTAGTTCAAGTCCGAGACCACTGATGTTTTATGACAGGTAAGTTGCTGATGACTTGGTTTGTGTGTCATTCTAATTAAAATACAGCAGATAAAATTTAGATGGCACTTAATAAGCAGTATTCAGATAGGCCAATCTAATTAAATTATTAACAGAAATCTGTTTCTCCAAGTCAGTCTGAAGAATCAGTTCTTAGCCTGATTACATTATTTCACAATCAAGACTGAAGCACCAGATTTTCCTAATAAAATTGAAAAATGACAAACAGTACAAAATAGTACAAAATGGAGATGTCAGGCTGTATATGGGGTAACTGGATTGGAGTGACTGGACTTACTCAGTAAGATTAGTTGCAAAAACAATAAGCTCTACAATCAAAATAGACCTCATAATAAATGCTTGATAATGACCAAAGTTCATCCTTAAGAGCAGGGGAAACACGAACTTAATAAAATATAGTAGTTAGAGTAGATCATCAGCTGCACACCAGTATGACTTGGCAATCAACACTTCCCAGAGTGTCTGTGCCTAGAAATATTTCTCTAATAAAGAGCTGGACTAGAAAAAAAACATTATCTATCTTTCCTTCAGCATCCTTCATCAGAACTTGGGGACAGCAGCGTATAAATTTTACAACAGGAGATCTTGCACATGATACTCAATGTTCTGGACAAAGGCAACCAGAAGAGACTTAAGGAATAAACATATATATACACCACATCTTCATTAAGAGGCTTGTGTACCAAAGCCTTTTCTAAGGACAAGTTACATGGCAAGCTCCAGACACCTACAACCCCTATGGCCAGGTGCCCCAACTGCAGCTTCTCGGTATGACTGTGGCAGTAATACCCACATTGGTCTAACAAAGTTAGAAACGAGTGAATGGAACCCAGAAATCCTGAATATGAATTTATGGCAAGACCAAAGCAGAATTAATAAAATTATTTGGGACATGCCCAGCTCTTCTTCACCACCTTAACATAAGAAAGTTCAAGGTTTCATTAGAGGACAGTGAGTTGTTCATTTCAGCTACTTACAGACATGCGTAATCTGGACTGGAATCTGCAAAGCTGCCACAGGGCTTGGGGAGCTGCCCGTGTTCTCCTCTAAGCGAGCCACTCGGATCTGCACGTGCTGAACCCCCGAACTGGAATTGGTGTTTGGCAATCCACCTCCAGATTTGGTCTCCGAAAGCTGGTGCCCTGGATTGTTTTTTTGGTTCTCATGGAGTTGTTTAAGACCCTTTATCAGCACTGAGAGAAAGAATACTCATGCTAAAGCATGTTGGAAGTGCTAAAGCATTTGAAATGCTGCATTTGAGATTTATCCAAGATGAAAAAAGTAACCCAAATCCGTCTGAATTTGGAACCTAAACAATTTACAGAGGTATATTAACTAGAAATTTAGCACGTACACAAACCACATTTATAGTCAACTACTGGAACATTCTTGATTTTCTCAAGGAATCTAGACATACTAACATGCTTGGAAAAACACAGAAAAACTCTTAACATTTTGGACCTCTCTGCAAACATGCATGCTATATCTGCAAGATACAATCAATTGCCAGTATCACTGGCTGTGTAATGCTGCTACCAGAAAGAAAGCCTCCAATCTTACAAAACATGGAAGCACATTTATTCAGGAGGTTGACAGAAATGCCACTGGAAATAGGGAGCAGGAGAGAATGAACCTCACAGTGGCTGTACTACAGCTCTTCATCTGTAGATGAAATGGTCCACTGCACCAATAAAACCACCCACCTTTCTTCCCTGTGATCACTTTGATCTCACTGAGGCAGCAGTTGACATACGTATGGTTACAAAAGCTGAGGCCCATTTTTCTAGCGTTCAATACATCAAACTGCTTAAACATAGAACCACAGAATGGTTTGGGTTTGAAGGGACCTTTAAAGGTCATCTAGTCCAAGCCCCTTGCACTAAGCAAGGACATCCCCAACTGGATCAGGTTGTAGAGAGTCCCATCCAACCCGACTCTCAATGTCTCCAGGGATGAGGCATCCGCCACCACCACTCCAGGCAACCTGTCTTCCACTCCTGACAGTGCAACATTTTGTCTGGAGTGGAGCCTGTTGATTCAGTGGCATATTTTTATTATTAATTATTTGATGCAACAACTGCCTATTAATATGTAGTAAGTGTAAGAGGCCACCCTCTCGACTGCAGCCTCCAGGCACGACTAATATATAACCACACTGGTGACCACAGAAGAAGTGTCCATTAAATTATACCTTTTATTATAACATGACTAATTTATTTGATTTTTTTTTTCCCCCCTCTCCACAAGTCAGAGAAAAGGAGGACTGAAGGTCATGGAGACTGAAATACCCTCTGGCTCAGGCACAACATTTCTATAACCAAGAATGAGAAAATGCTAGGAGAAATGTATCTGGGGAGCTTCATACTCCTCATTCCTCCCCTCCTCCTCCTGTGCAGGTAGCAGTAGTTCTACCTTCTGCCTACAGCAAAGATTCAGCACCTCATACAGATTACATTTTAATGATAGATCTAACCTGAGGTGACACTGTTAGGCTGCAGATACATATCCTCTTCCACCTGAAGAGGTCACTGCCCTCCATACTAAAAATCATCATCTGAGATCTGCCAGCTGAGCTGCTTATATATGTGCTCTCCCTTTAGCCAAAGGGAGGGGAGTTGGAAAAATCTACTGTTTAGTTGTATACAGCAGCTTGGCTTGTTTGGACTGAAACACTTAAGGATTGCTTGTAGGAGCAATTCAGCCAGCAGATCCAACTTTTGTCTGAGGAGCAATGTGCTCTTTGGCCAGCAACGCTTTGAGTAGACAATAAAATGTAGCCTTATTCCTTTGACATTTGTGAAAGGAGCTTTCAGAGGAGAAGTGCAGAAGTAGTACATTACCAGGGAATGAAACATCTTTGTGGTTTGCAATCTGTCTTTTAATGGTCCACCATTTACTCCGAAGCCACTGTGGTGAGCGGACACTACTCCATCCTTCAGCTAGTAAATCCCAGTTGATGTCATTTTCATCAGAAACTTCCAGTTCCGCTATCCTGGCAGGATACAGAAAATATTTACCTGTTAGAAACTACCCTCCAGACAGGAAGGGGTGTCGCACATCTCCGGTCTTGTCACACAGAACAGTGGCAAAATGGCATGCTAGTGAACAGTCCACCGGAGCCCACAGGCTTCCAAGGCACCACGCTGCCAGAGGTCAAGCAGAATCATAAACACCAGAAAATGGACTAGACCTGTTAGATGATCCAGCCCATGTCCTTGCCATGCAGGATTATTCTCCTTATTTACATATACACTAGGACTTTGATCAGATTGTTGTGAAGCATTCCAAATGATGGTACTTGCATCTTTTCTCTTTGGAAAACCATTCCCCAAACACATCTCCAAGGCAGGAAATACTTCCTTAGATTCACTCTGAACTTTCACTTAATTAATTTCATGTTATGATATTTACTTCTCGTTTGTCCTAAGTAACACTCATCCATCCTTAACACAGATTTTTGCCTCCTCTCGGATGCTTCTCCGCAAAAGTAGAGGAAGTTAACTACAGCATTAAACAGTTCCTTATAAATCAATCCCATCAGACTCTCCTGGTAAGAAACAGTCTTTGTATCATTTTAGCAGATGTTATGCACATTGGATTTTCTCAGAATCTGTTTGAATAACTATCTCTGTGTCGCCTGCAGCTCACCAGTAACATGGAACAAATGAAAGAGAAGTGGACAGTGAGAGACGGGAAAAGATTTTTGTGGAAGTTAAGAGAAGTTCTCTTCACAAACCAAGCAATAACACTGAACTCGATTGCTAGCCAAGAAAACAAACAAACAAACACCACCCCCCCAAAAAAAAACCCAAACCAAAAAGCAAAAAACAAACAAACAAAAACCCCACCAACAAAAAAAAAAAAAACAAAACAACAAAAAACCACCAACAAACAAACAAAAAGGAAAAAAGCTACCAAAACCAACCCTGCAGGATAAGAACAGACCAAAACAGGTATCATTTGTACAGAAATAGTAATAACTACAACCAGTACATTCTGGAATGTGGAACTGGAATCAGGTTCCTCATTTTGAGTTCATGTCAAAGAGCTTCCGTAGGTTAGTGGATATTGCTTTGTAAATAGTGCTTAGATTCCCTGGATGTCTTGGCTTTTTATTCCCACCCAAAACTATCAACCTGTAAAAATCCACTGTCTAAAAAGCCTAAGTTAAAGGCATTCAAAATGGGAGGAGGACTGGAGAGAGCAAAAGATTTCCAAAGTTACTACCAGGATGCCAGTTCAAATGTGGTCAAAGATGCTGTTATCCAATCAGTGTTTGGTGGCCTACATGGAATTAATTTGCAGTCTCGGTTTAGCTCTTTGTAGACAAGACGTCCACATCACAGAAACCACCACCACACGACCCTTGTTGGTCACCTCGGCAGAGAGGCCAAGGACTGAACGGGCAGGGAGACTGAACTACCCTCCAGTCAAGGGTTAAAGCGCATCGGTGGGGCAATGCGTGGGAAGCTTGCACGGTTGCTGCCTGTGCTGTACCTTTTCTGTGGAATAAAGAAGACTTCAGTCTCCAGGGTTTTCAATCTGACACCTTTCACGAACACTAACATTCACTAAAAAAACAAAAAAACAAAAAATATGTTCAATAATAAATCTCTGGGAACTGTAAACACAGCAGGGATTTTTGGAGGGTTCTAGAGTTTTTAGTGTTTAAAAAAATAGCAAAATGGACCCCAATGGAATCCTGCTAGCATCATGTATCACGAACCTTTAAAAGTAACTAAAATAACAAACCTCAAGATCAGATTTATTTCATCTTCCTTGGTCCACTCAGTGCCCCCACTTTGTTTCCAGTTGAGATAGTTGAGCCATTTAGAGCGGCATTGCTTTTCAGAGCGTGTCCCGACCCGTTCTGCCACGGCAGCCCACGATACACCTTGTGTGACAATGTCCCCTGGTTCTGTGCTAGTTAGCTCATGCACTACTTCTGCTAGTCTTTTTTCTTCTTTCTCTGTCCACTTTCCTGAAAGACACAAAAGCCCTGCAACTTAACTACCAGCAGATGCCCTCTGTTCTGCTCTGTAAGACGTCAGCAGGCATTTATCTTCAGTGCCTACCTCATTCCAGATGCAAATACTGAGCTGTGAAGAAGAAATAACTGGTCTTCCTTACTAACAATGTATATTACATCCATTCTTAATTAACAAATGCATAACTCCATTGTTTTGCTGCCAAATTTCTTTCTCTTCTCTTCCTCTTGCAGATGAATGAAGTCACACAGACCTTATAAAAATACTGACCCAAGCAAACTGGTCCGAGCTACCTGAACTGTATTAGATGAAGTAAATTAACTGTGCAACAATTTAGCATGCAGTAATTACCTGAGGTCTGACTAAATTTTCCTTCCTTTTAATATCTAACCAACAAAATAATACTTTAGTCCTAAAGTGAATCTGCCTCTAAATTGATGTCAAATATACAACATATATTTATGAACATTAAATACACGGGAAGTACTTTTTAATCCACCTCAATTAAATATGCTCCAGTGGCATACATGTTATGATGGATAATGGACTTCAAAAATAAACCAAGTGTTCTGCTCTTTAAAAAGTGAAACTGGACAGACCTATACCAAATACATGCTAAAAATGTCCCCACATTTCACACTGTGAGTTCCTCAGAGTTACACATCTCTGAAAACCCCACTGACAAAGGCAAAGGTGACAGTTTTAACTAGAATATCCACGACTGACACCAGCATTTGCCTCACCTGTGTTGCAGGTATCCTTCATCAGTCTGCATCGATCCTTCACAGATGAAGCACTTCTCCCCAGTGCAGCTCCTATCGTGGCCCAGTCATTACCATGCTTTATTCTCAGCCTAAACAGGAACAGTCTCATTAGCGCTATATCCAGTCATAAGATTACCAAAATATCAAATATGCTCTAATAAAAACAGGATAAATGTGCAGTTTACAGGCTTAAAGACAGAATGGGGAGTCACTGTGACACTACACTATTAATATTTTCTATAATCACTAGAAATCTTTTGGTCCAGCTAAGTCACAGGATATTCACTCAGAAAATGCTTAATATTTAGCTGTCTTGCAGGAATGCTGTGGGGCTTAATTACTGTGTTAAATACAAAATGAATGTTTACACAGTAAACAGCCAACATCCAAAGTTCCTCAAGCATTTTTGGGTGATATACAGATGATCTGAGCAATCTAAGTGGCACCTGATGAAAACCCAGACATCCTACAATTTAAATGAAGCAGAACACTGCATAATCATGCTCATAATTTTAACTATTATTTTCCTCTCATAAATGACAACAGGTTGCTTAATACATTGAGCCAGGACTACTTTTGACACGTGTAACCACAGGCACCTTGCAAATGACAGAAACCAGAAAAAATGGATACAAACAGATCCAGCCACACAATGAATTAGCCTTCCAACCAACCTGTTTTCTTCAAACTGCTCAACCTTGGAAAGCTGCAAAAGGAGGTAAGGCCTGCAAAGCCTCCTCCTTTATCTATCAGGTTCATAGTCAAAATCAAGAAGCCTTACTGACAATTTATGTATCTCTCTAATACTGCATAGGGGAGATCCTACCCCTGACCTGCCACTGTCTTTAGAAATAATCTTTACCCAGGTTTCCCAAAGAAAGAGAATTTCTGATTTTTGCAAACACAGTAAGAACTTTGTTGCTTATTGCTTATGTCCTGAATACACATTAGAAAATACAAAAAAGGAATCCAAATGTAGTTTAATTTCTCTTCAATTTAGTGACCACCATTTTCTGATAGAGTTGGAGCAGTTATTTTTCAGTGATTTCATCTAACAAATCCTGTCAAAACTACTCAGTATAAAGAAGGTGGTTGTTAATAAAACTACTTACTCTTTAAGCTTTTCAATTTCCTCAGGAGTATACCTAAGGCAACAAGTAAATAAACAGACGTTATTTTAAACAGAAAACATACAGCATAAGTATTTTTGTTTTACTAACCATACAGGAAACATTTAATTACAAGATATTAAGGAATTTCAGCTGTAAGAAACAACCTGGCTTATTTAAAATAATGTGAAGAACAAATGTAATTTTCCACATGAATGCATTTCTAAGATTATCTAACTAGTCTAACATTCTTCTCATTTGCCAACAAAATTTCTCATTCTCTGTCATCTTACTACTAAGAACAGAATTAGAATTTTGTGTATTAGCATAATAAACAGCTCTCAAATAAACAGCTGTATTTTTTCTTCCTGTCTCAGTTCACCATCACCATAAGGCTGACTTTTAATAATAAAAAAAAATCATCATCAAGATGGTATTTTTAATTTTCAACTACCTTTAAAGACTAGAATCTCACACCCTTTTCAGCACTTTGGGATGGTGCCATGCCCACTGCTTTCCAGATGGACAAACTAGGGGCACAGGAACAAAGAGCAATCAGCTAGAAAAAACATCTCAGCAGATCCATACTTTTGTCAAAGTCATCTAATCATACCAGAACCCTCTTTGCACCTTTGTTTTTTTCTTTTTCTTCTTTGCTCTGTTTGTTTTGGGTTTTTTCCAAGTTGTGGATACCATCAATTTTACACAGCTCTTGTCAAGGTTGAGCTATTAGAATTCAGCAGAAGTGACATGATTAGGAAGAGCTAGATCTCTGATCTAAAATTTTCAGTCTCACATATAACATGTCAAACATTAAATACATGACCCTACTCATACCAATAAAACCATGCAGCATTAGAGTTTTTCATACTTTCCAACATGGTTTCTGTCATCATACATGCGAAGGACTCTTCTATAGACAGCAAAGAGAGGCCGATTCAGACCCCAAGCTATTGTCCTGTAAAAATCTTTTCTTTCATCTTTTGACATTTCAAATATAATTTCAGTGGCATCTTTTATTCCACGGGCCTAGAAGAAAGCATTTGTAAGAAAGTACTTAGGAAAAGCATTTAACAAAAATCCACAGCAAAACACCTTAGAGAAAGTCTCCACAAAGCCAAGAAGCAGAACATGGAGAACTGAAGCTTAGCATGCCATTATGTAACTTTCCATGTATCTCAGCTAATACAGTGAAAGCAAACTGGAGTATTTTTGAGGTAGCTAATTCATATACAAACCCATGAACACTAGGTTTTCTTTTGGTGTTTTGTTTTTTTTGGTTTTATTTTACACCAGTGTCCAGGTAGGCACAGAAGCTCCACCTTTTATTCACATTTTAAAAAAAGCTGCCTAATGTTGTATTTTAAGATCAAATCAGAACCATCATTTAGAACACCACTGAAAACATAATGCAGTAGAATTAGCCTGGTATCATACAAGGGGAAGCTGTCAAACAGTGCTATATCAATTAATTACATAATTTTAGATATTCCTTATTTGAAAGAATTTTTTTTTTCTATTAAACTATTCTTGTTCTGATGGAAACTCAAAGCAAATTCAGTAAGAAACCCAATGGATTTGAGTATTAAAGGAAAGCCTTAGTTTAACTTCAGCTTAAACTAAAAACCAGTATATATCCAATATTCAAAGCAGTACAAGAAAGCAGATAAATGGGAAAATAATGAATGAAGTAAATTATCAGTAACTCAAGGAAGTTGGTTAGCTGGCTTAAAAAAGCCTCTCTAGGTTTAAAAAGTAGTTACGATTTTGTGGCAGAAATTCTAATAGACATGTGGGCTGGCATCCTCTCTACAACTAATACTGAGGATTTTTATGCCAGTGAAGGCTAAATTCAGGGCTTTTTTTGATCCACAAATGAAGGATGGCAAACCTGCAGCATCCAGGCTATACATTCTCAGCTGTAAGGACACAGCTCAAATATCCTCAGCCATAAGCCTATCACAAATATGACTTATGGGCAATTATCACTGTCAGCATGATAACTGCATGCCTATTTTTTACACTGAACTCTGACATATTACGGGGAAGAGAGCAGATGCAGACAGCCTAGTGGTAAACAAATACATCCTTTAGCATAGTAAACAAATATAGATATGGCATCAAAGAAGCTGGGAAGTTGTACTCAATAATTTGTAGGGAAAAATGTCTCTATACGTAGTGCAATATTTTTCCTCCATTTCACAGAAGGTTTCATAACTGATGTATATTCAGGGAAAGGGATTAAGCCACTTGAGTATCCTGACAGGAAATTTTAACATGAGTTATATTTAGTGTACAAATTTAAAGCAATGTTATATTCAGTAGTCTTGAATCCTGTGTATTGATAGAATTTTCTTCTGTGCTTCAACAGGGTAATGACCATTTCTGCTATAAGCTGATGAGGACTGCTTATTGCTTGTTCTGGGAAGTACTAAAGAAAGCTGTTTTCCACCAGGAGCTGCATCACCATGTCAACTATCAGATAACAAACTCTAACATACCTTTAAATAACGCTCAATGTTACTCATCAAAATGTCAATTTCTTCCTTTGACCACATCCCTTGCTTCCACTTATGGCCTGAAAACAGAGATAGCAAACCAATTATTGAAGTGAGAGTAAACAAAACAACAAGAACAGAAATATCATAAAATATGACTCATTACTGCAATTAACAAAAAAGGGAGTCATTTTAGCTACTTTATCAGGAATTTATTTTAAATAGATGTTTTTCATAACTGATAAACAATCCCTAGTAACCAATCAACTAATGTTTAAATAACGTGAGTCAGACCCCTCTTTAAATCGAATCTTCTTAAAACAGAACATGAATTCCTCTATGTCACATTTTCAGTCTCTCTCTTCAGCCACAACTAGAAAATTTCTCTTTAAACTGACAGCTGAAATTTCCATGCATTCAAATGATTCCAGAAGCTGGGTGAGGCTAAAATGTGACTCATAGTACTACTTGAGGAACTGGCAACAAACTCTTCCTTATCTCTCTCTTTTTTCTTTTTTTTTTTCCCCCACTGGGAATAATGCTCATTGGTCACAGTCAAGATAGACTCATGGTGAATGTTCTTTGTTTCCCAAAAAGAAGTGGCCAACAAATAGAAACAAACATTTATGTTTCACCTCTGCCTACACCCTTAGTAACTACAATGCCCCAGCTAAGCTTTAAAAGTAAAATCAATCAACTTTATTCAGACAGAAAATTTCAAACCTGAGGTCTAACACTAAATATTAAAACATTCCTACTGTAAATTTATATATAGATTCCTCTTTTTCTTCCCTCATGCTCATACATACTTAATGTTAATGATCACTTATAATTAAGATTATGCTGGTGACCCAGTTTGCATACTGGTGTGTGCTGGCTACCTGCCCATCTCTGCTCAGAAAAATCAGGGTACTTCCTTCTCAGCCTGCTAATTACCAGAGCTGAGAGGCAGAACACACCAAAGAGACTGTTTACTCAAATCCAATTATAATGGAAAGTGCAGGCATTATTGCTAATTCTGTTGGAACTGATGAGAGAAAACTCTTCCCTTGTGCCTGACAGCTTCAATCTCTTCTTCTAGAGCTACAGAGACAGAACAATCATCTGCTACTGTAGATACCTGTAGTACTACCCCTGTTCAAGCATCTGAACTGACTTAAAGGAACACTGCTACTCCTTACATGGAAGAAACTTTAATACCAAACTATTTTAAGAAAGGAAGAATATTCTGCACTTCATATATTTGCACATTCAGTGTCAAGATTATTATAACCCACCCACAGATCTTCAAAGAAAGCATTTTACGGGGAGACTGCTGTAAAATGATAAGCTCAGGCAACACATGTCAAACTCCTAGCTCCTGTCCTAACTCCTGCAGAGGACACACACCGAGATTCCTCCACAGCTGATCTCTGTGACAACACAAGGAGATCCCAATGAAAGCTCAGCTAGTATGGATTATCAAGTATTTTTCTCTGCTTATTTTATTGGGAATGTCTTCCTCAAATTATTAATCTCTTAGAATCAACAGATTTAGTGCCCTTGTGCATTCACAACTGTAAATGCCACTTGTGACATATGGTCACTATCAAGTGAGACACTACAGACACCATGGTCACTATGCCTGTGAGACAGCTACAAATGTGGTAGGTTTCTAATATTTAACAATAAATAAAGATTTAATGTATTAGATCTGTCAGCATTTTTACAGTCAGTCTTCATAAATATCTTCACTAAAAAAGCCAGACCAGAGATTATTTCCTGCAACCTGCAAAATGTTCTGAGGCATCTGGAATAGGTTCCCTTTTCACAAGGTGCAAGGACTGCATTTGAAATATCCTACCTTTATTTGTTAGAGAATCCTTATCCTCTTTGGTTGTGAACCAGGCTTGACTGACAGCTGACACTTCTTCATTGCCCATAGGGGAGATTTCATCCAGGTGTTCATTCTGAAGAATCTTGAAAAGACCAATGTGAAATCATCCAGTAAGATCTTTAGTTCTTTCTAACACCTTGAATTTACCATGGAGGCATTAATGTGAAGGAGAATGTAACCAGCACACATAGTTCCCTTGCTGACTGATCAGAAAGTGCCACTTTTTAGATATTGCATTAAAAATGCATTCAACTTTCTTAAAACACCAGAATAAGATTCAGCATCTTAACATATAGATGTTGTGAGAAACTATTAGACAACATTCTTCATCCTGTTTAATGTACAGTTAACTGTAAGAGTCGTACTGGCTTTGGTGGAAAGAGGACTATGTTCAGTATCTCCAATCTAGAACTTTTAAGCATGGTACACCCACAGTAAGAATTGTAAATAACTATTAGGACTGGTGACAAGATAAAGCATATTCAGGCTTGTTTTAAAGCTTAATTTATAATCAAAGATTAACTGCAATAATGAATTCTATGCAGAACATCACAGAGCAAGTAATTATCAGTGGAGGGCCACATCTGTACTCTTCACTGTATTGCTCTTTGGGCAGTAAGATACACTTCCAGCACAAAGAATGTCTTTCATATATAAAATGTTTCAATTGCACTTTTATAGAACAACACTTTACACACAAGATTTGTGGTCAAATACACTAGTTTCATACTAAAAATAATCTTATTCTTTTAATAAGCCTTTTCTGCCATTTGGTTACCTTTTTATTTAAATGTAAATAAAAATATGCATCAAATAGGTCAAGTTTGAAGTTTTACTGTACCTGAATCTGAGTAACAGTTCCTTCATTCATCTCCTCTTCAGCTACCTCAGTGGTAGCAGTCATGGTCACCTCAAAGCTCTGATCATTTTCTGAAACTTCAGAAAGGATCACTTAGTTGTATACCTTACTCCTGCAATATTTTTTATGCAAGCTACAGGTTTTATAAATTGCCACCTCTGCACTGAAAATTTTACAGAGGCCTTATTCGGTATTTACTGTTGACACAATAAAATCATCAAAATGATTATCAACTGTTCCTCTTCATAAAGTTGAAATATGGTTTTGAAACCTTCAGTTTTACACTTGACTATAATTAAGACCTAAAGAGAAACATATAAATAAAAGATGTCTGATTTGGTGCAAACATTTGGTACTGTGTTAATGCTTCCTTCCTAGCTCTATCTTCAGTATTTTCCAATTATTAAAGGACAACAATCAAATCTTTTGGACGCATTCTTTTTCCCCAGTTTTCCTTCAACTTCAACATTATAATGCCTTCTAAGGAGTTTCATCTAAGTTCCACCAAATAAACAGCTACTTTAGGTATTGTAAATTGGTATTTTGACTTGCTAGATCTGTTTTTTCCTCCCTTTGGGGGATAATATGCAGTCAACTTCCTTAAGACTAATTCACTACTGAGGCTACCTTTTGGATAACAATCTCTACCTTAAAAAGACATTACACCTCAATACTACACTCCATGGAAATACTACCTATACTGTTTGATCATTAAGAAAATACTACCACTCTTTGCAAGAGGAGAACACCTAGTCTGTTGATCGTTCACTTATCCTTCAACTTTACCAGCAGAATCGTTTGCTACACGAGTACATAAACTTCCAAGAACTTACTCGGAACTGCAACAACGGAAATGCATGGAGTGGAATCATCAAGGCTTTGATCATCCTCTGATAAGCAAAGTCTCTTATGTGGAGGCTCAGTGCTGTCTTCAGAGTCTACTTCATCAGCATCTAACAACAAACACATACGCAGGTTACTTTCCATTAACAGCGAAGCGTTGGACCAAATTCTGCTAACAGAGGACCAGATCAAAAGGCAGAAGCCAATGTGATAGGTTGGTTCAGTGCCTTACTACTGCCTAAGAACTTGGTCTAAGTTATGGGCAGTAAGGGTTCACATGTTTTGTTCAACACACATTTTCTGTGAGATTTACTTTTTAAGTTCCACCCTAGTCCATTACATACAATCAAACCCCTTACGTTTACAGAAATTTGGGTACATGTTTGGTTCTAAGAACCCATTTTCACTGAAATGAATCAGAACAACTATACTCTGGCTCGGTACATAAATACAAAATTCTGGGATTTACACCTAGGTTGACACTTAATCCTTCTTTAATTAATAAATCCTTCTTTAAACTGCAACAGAACAAACTGCAGCACAGTAAGCTGAATCCAAGTAGCTCATAGAATCTGGGGGCAGGAAGCATGGTAGTTGAATCAATGAAAAAAGAGAACAAAATATACTATGCAATACAATTCTATACCATTTTGAGGGCAATGAAGTATAAGGTTCCCTTCAGTGTCCTGAGTCAATGTCACAGAGTTCACGGTTTCTACTGTCACTGTGTCAGACTCTTCTTCAACTGTGCTCATACTCAAACCTGAAAGAGCAATATAGAGATTACTTTTCTTCAGTCTGACTGCCATTTTGACCACAGTGCTGCTTCCTGTATCTCAACCAACCAGCACAAACTCCCGTCGAGAATGATGACTGTCTTGTCTGTTCCTTCACATGAACAATTCCATGGTTCAAGACATTCAGCTGCCGTGATTTTCCTGCATATTTATACATCAATAGAGGGTAACATCAGATAACTTTAAAGCTAGTATTCCTATTAAAAATAGTACCTAGCTCCTTGAATAGTACCTAACTCCCTGAACTAACTGAACAGGGATTCAGGAGCATTTGCAATCTATTGCCTTTATTTTTTTTTAAATACAAACCTAGGCTATTACTTTTCCACCTCTGATATTTTTTGTCTTGCTACTACTTGTTTCATCGCTCATTTAATAATTATTATATAACCTAAAGCTAGTCAAGACTGAGAACTGTTTTTGTCATGTCATACTACGCATAGGTTGTACTACTTATAGACTACCAAGCTGCAAAGTTTTACTCCCCTTCCATGCATATAACTAAATGCGAAGCTAGTATTTTTTCTTTGACATTGAAACAACATGAGCAATAGAAATATTGGGTGCAAGCAGCCACCAGTATAAAAAATTACTCGGAAAGTAAGTTATCCAAGATAAGAAGTGTACACTGGAGTGAACCGGGGCAAAACAAAGGGCTTCTGATGATCCCTTTCCCACTATGAAAGTACTACAAAGAAACCCAGAACTTGTAAGAATGTCTATGTAAACAGCCACTAATTTTGAAACAACCCCCTACAAACCAACCAAGCAAACCAATCCATCAAATACAGAGAAATGTGACCTTTTCTTCTGCACAAGTGAAATGGAATTTCATCTCAGGTGCCCAGGAGCTCTGCAATGATCCTGTCAGTTTTGACCACCTGGATTTGGTGACATTGTAGAGCTTTGCAAAAAGAAAATAGCATCTATTTCTCCTAGTAAGTCCTTTTAATGAGCATTCTCATATGTTAACAACATAAAAAAAAATTACTTGTGGCTTTTATTTTAATTCCAATGCACTGTTATCAACAATTTTAACTTACTTTGTTAAAAAAAAAATCATTGACTATGCTTAAAAAAATATAAATCACAATTACATTACAAAGCTACCATGTAACACGCATGGGTTCCTATATATACCCATGTAAGGGGAATTTGCAACCCAGCTATTAAACCCCCTGTAAAATGTTAATAAAGTTGCTTCAAGAGGAAATAATTTATTTTTTAATCAGAAAACACGTTCTTTTGATACTGAAGATTTCAAATAGCAGTGTTTTCTTGGAAGTATAAAACTACTGCCAGTCATTCAATAAAATTACTTATCACCTTTCAAGCTTGATGAAGGGTTGGCACATCTTTAAGCACATGCAGTGACTGATTCGTAGAAGGAAGTGATACTACCCTTATGAACACGTCAAAAATTTCAGATACTGTTGACATTTTAACTCAGGGTTCTCAAATTTACTTTCAGATCTACCATCAGCAACAGATCTGCATCACATGCAAGTGTAGGAGGCAATAACTTCCTTGCGATTCATCTGCTCCCGAGTTTTACACCCTCTGCCCTATCCTGTTCTAGAAGTGATGTTCGCTGCGCAGCCATAGCACTGATTTTTAAGAACCAGAAGAGGTGTCTGTTACTCTAAAATATGAAGAAAAAAATCCAAAGTGTTACAGCTAAATTAGCAAATGGTAACTTTTTCAATTCAATTTAACATAATTCCTTTAATTTTTGGGAGTGAACAAATGAGGTAATTCTGGAGGGCCAAAAGCAATATGTAAGAGTCTCTTTTTCGTGCTCCTATGTACTTTCTGAATAATTTACTACAGGGAATGGTGTAGTAAAAATTCCTGAAGTTACTCAAAATGCCACAGAGGATTCTTCTTTAATTCTATCTAAACGAACTGTGTTAACATTTCTTTCTCTACAATCAGATGAAACATCTATTTTTATTCTCACTACTATAAAGGCTTGAAAGATGCGAACATTTATTTTTATAAAGCACATTCTGTCAATCATACAGTTCACCTAAAGCTGATCCAGAAGCAGTGGAAACTATGGCACCATCCACAGCAGATGACCATTCCTTCTTTTTATTGAAAGAATACTGAAAGCTGCATACAGTTACTCCGGATTTGCTGAGAATCAAAAATGTTTATAGGATTAAGCTCCCAAATCAAAACCACAGAGTAATTAGGTTTGTTCATTTCATTTGTGTTCTCTCCCTTACTGGTCTGCCAAGTGAGAAGAGGAGAGCATACACCATGGAAGGGGTCAAGGGATCCAAACCTCATATTCCCATCCAGGCTGGGGAGGAAGATGACCGTGATCAATAGCTGCTACTCTGTCACTTCCATATAGAGCTGCAACAGGACTCTAAATAGACTCTAACAGCTGAGGCACCACGTCCAACAACAGCACTGAACTCCGTTAGATGTCCCTTCTTGTTTGCTTAAGCTCCCAGGCACAGCAAAAACTGTGCATGGCACGTTCGTTGTTCAAGGAACTGCAATTTCCTAAGAACGTCTCCTCAGTGAGATTCCCAGCCTGAGCAGGGTTTGGTCATTTTCTTGACAATCTCCTAGGAACAGCTTATCCCAACAGCAAGTGTGGGCTCTTCAGAAAAAAATAGTAATGTTCTGTGTAAGATACTTGACACAAGTTTTCTGCGTAGATGTAATAATCATAACCAAGCCTTCATAAAAACTTAGGAAGTCCTTGATTTAATTGTGAACTTCCCATTAACTGTAACGGATACAGCCTTGGACTTCCAACTGAAAACTGAGTGCAAATAACATGAGTAGTCACATCACAGTCAAATGCGTATTTTGGACATTATTTTTTTATTCATTAGACTACACAAATACAAGAAAACTGAAAGAAACATACAAAGTTGGTTCTTTCAAGATTAGGTTTACATTAGGACATGAATTAGTGATCAAAAGGTAAGAAAAAAGATCTCTAGTAACTGCAGTGGTGCTTCTGTTTGAGTAGGAAGCAACGTCCAGATCTTACAAAAATCACTGCTTTACACTTACCCAGTGACAGAACCACCACACTTGCTGAAGATACATCAAATACGGTATGACTGGACCCCTGGGGGGTATGGGGAGCTCAGAGGAGAAAGCACAGTGCTGCTGCAGCAGACAACGCCCTCTGCTGCAGGCTGCTTTGATACTGGTTGCAGGGACACCACACTCGCCCGATGTCCTTGATTTACAATGGGATGACAGTGGAATTCATGCTAAACAATGCTGTACCCCCAGAGGTCTTGAGGATGTGCCATACAAAGTCTGTTTAATACATACACCTGCACATCCACTACACGTTTACTCTTGAAAAAGTTGAATACAAAGTTAGTGCCAGCTAATGTTTCTTCTTATTAATTAAGAACTACGACATGAGCCATCTAATCACCTCCAAAGTATCACCTTCTTTTCCTAACGTCACCACGTATGCTATTGAAAATGCACTGCTTTCTATTGAAAACAAAAAGCTTGCTCTGATTTTGAACGTATGACCCAAGGCTTTTCTTTACTCCTTGATTCAAAACATGTTCTTTATAGAGATTCCCATCTAGCACTAACATTTTATGCTCTGAAGGAGGGTGTTAGCATGTAGGGAAAGGGAACACTGCTGGATGCATGCACACTGACAGTGTCCATGTGTAGTATGAAATGCAGTCAAGATAGCAGAATCTTGTATTTCTAAGATAGCAGCTTAGAAATCAGTGTAAATTTAATAAGCACTTTTTGGCTTGTTACAATTTATGGGTGCATTTACCAAATCCAACATTTTTAAGAGCTTAAACACAGTTTTACCCAGGTTTCAACATGCAACCAAACAGATGGGAAAATACTTCGCCTGTAAGAATCATTTAATATAGAATTTCAATCTAAATTTTCCACTGAAGCCACATAATACAGCTGGATTTATTTATCTGGGAAATATGCAGCATATTTAGGCAGAAAAAACGAACCAGAAAGCTGATTTTATACCAAGTTAACAACAAAAAAAAAAAAAGCCTCTTTATACTAAATTCTTGCCATTTTAAATCATCTTCATCAGTCAGACAGGCTCGATAATTCTGTGGGCTGTAAAAATCAAGCTCTCCTAAGAAACAGTTTTTTACCCTCGCAGACATAATTCTGTCATTCCAATTAGTTATTAACTGAATGTTCTGTCTAGCCTTCTGTGGCCTGTTGTAAAGCTTTTAAAATTATTAAAGGCTGTGTTCTCTGCACTGTGCAAAATGTAAAAGTGTATTCACTAAATCCTCTAAGAAGAAAAAAACTGAAGCTTACTGAGGGAGCTTCTGGCTATTGAGACATTTAACTGGCACAATCACATGGGATGCTCTGGGATTTCAAGGCATTCATTCAAGAATACACAAAGGAAACCAAGTCCTTACCGGATCCCATACACCTCAGCTTTAAGGAAGCCCCATGTTTAGTGTATTCCACACCACAGTTCTTATGTAATCAACACTTTCAATAAACAATCAGGAGTGTTTACTATTCAACCAGTGCCCATTCTCTTATGCTGTTACTCAACAAACCCCCTTTTCTCCACACCAAATGGGTTCCACTCAAATCTAAAAATCCACCACACCGAAGTCATCTTCAACATCTGCAGTAACAGATATAAGAGGGGACACCAAACTGGACTGATATTGGTCAGAAGGACCCAAAGACCTGAGTTCAAGACACGTAAAGATTTATTCTGCTCTATCAGCATGAGATTACAATCTCCCAGGAACAGGATGATGATCTACTTGTCAGTGGCTTGTAGAGAAGTGGGCCATCACAGAGGTGGAATGAGGCAATGGGACAAACTGTTCTCATATGCATCGACCTGGATTTGGCAGACCTCCTCAACTTCTGCCCTATTAACTGATATTGTAATAAAAAGCACTGAGTATGCTTTAAATGTCGTAAGAGGAAGTAAAACCCCCAAACAAATGAACAACAAAAAACACAAACAAAAACCCCCACAAACAAACAAACTAAAAAAGGGCCAAATCATGTCTGTCTCAAAAAAAAAAATCCACTGAAAGTTTTAAGTTTTCTTTTCTAGTAATAGAAAATGGCTCTCAGGCACAAGTTATGACTTTCATGTAAGTCCAATTTCATTCTAAGCATTCCAGTAACTTCACCTCTATAACCAACTAGCAGAAATGTAGTATGCAATAAAATATGAAAAGTTGATCGTTGTCCTAATTTTAAGTGGCATATGATCAACAAAGCAAGACACAGCTCTGTTGCCTTCTGACAAACAGATGAGCACAGAATTAACGCCTGTAAATAAGGGACTATTAGAAAATGTAAAATACAGTAGACACATAGAGGTCTTTGTCTCTCATACACCCATCTTTTATCATTTTGAGTGGTTAAGACAAAAATCAGTAATTGTGGGCATTTTATTTACATCAGTTTAATTAATTTTCAATCTTTTCAGTACATCATAGCACATCATCTAGAAAGTTTCAGTTAAGTGCCTGGAAAGCAAGCATGAAGTTGTTGCCATTATTATATTCATGTGGATTGATGGAAATCAGAATTTGGATGAGATGTGTCCATCTCACTGCAAAGCCTGCAACTCCTGGTTCTGCAAAAGGATTTTAACTATGCTGTTAAGAAGCCAACATACATGTAAACAAAAAAACATACATGGCAAACAAAAAAAGCATTTCCTACATTACTTCAACATGCAACTCATAATGGGCAGGTGGGGCTGAACAATGAGAACTCTGTGTGAATACATACATGCAAATACTGCCTGTCAGCTAAAGAGGCAACTAGTACAAGTGCACTACACTTCACAGTGCCCAAGTGTACAACGAAGAATGCAGACTTCAAAACGAAAAAAAGAGAAAGGGAAAAAAAGTCTTGTACGACTGGAATCCTTTATTTTGGCAAAACAGAAAGCTTAACTCTTTAGTGCAGAAAAGCCTGGTATCGCTTTTAGATGAAACCCTTATCTTGGCAGAGTTAGCATTTCAGACTCCACTTAAAAATAATACCCGAAGCAACCTCAAATCCCAGCTCTCATTGGAAAAAAAGTTATTATGAAACAACGCAGATAAAACCCACAAGCTTAGGATACCTCAACCGCAGACCCAGCGAGGGGAAATAGGGAGATTTAAACGCACTCGTGCAGGTGGCCTTTCATTACAGACATCAAAGCAAAGGGAAGGGAATTTAAAACAAACAGGCAACAAACAAACCAACCCACGAAAAACCCGCACGCCACTCTNCACGGCGCGGGGTCTGCTGTGGCGACGGCGCCACAAAGCGCACGGTGCTTTTCCTTGCCTCGATGCCGGGAAGAGACCCTCGGGCCCGGCCCTGAGGAAAAGCCGCTGTTTACACTCCAGCTTCCTTCATGTCTGGCTCTTCGTTTCCCTCCTGCCTAACGACAAGAAAAGGCCTGTTACCAAAACTGAGCCTTAAATCCGAGCATAAACAAGCGTCTAACGGTGTGCGGCTTGTGGCGCTCGCTGTCTGACAGACCGCGTGCCTGCAGGTGTCCCGACCCTTTGCAAAAAAAAGTCACCCACTGAGTCCCCTCACAGACAAGAAGGAGAGACACATCCCCTGCCCATGATTTTATGTTTTAAAAGACC
>VWZY01007772.1:217103-239016 GCA_013399075.1 Chloroceryle aenea | reverse complement strand
CGCGGCGCCACAAAGCACACGGCGCGGGGTCTGCTGTGGCGACGGCGCCACAAAGCGCACGGTGCTTTTCCTTGCCTCGATGCCGGGAAGAGACCCTCGGGCCCGGCCCTGAGGAAAAGCCGCTGTTTACACTCCAGCTTCCTTCATGTCTGGCTCTTCGTTTCCCTCCTGCCTAACGACAAGAAAAGGCCTGTTACCAAAACTGAGCCTTAAATCCGAGCATAAACAAGCGTCTAACGGTGTGCGGCTTGTGGCGCTCGCTGTCTGACAGACCGCGTGCCTGCAGGTGTCCCGACCCTTTGCAAAAAAAAGTCACCCACTGAGTCCCCTCACAGACAAGAAGGAGAGTCACATCCCCTGCCCATGATTTTATGTTTTAAAAGACCCCACTGTGATACATTTCCACCACAAAGGCCCTTCCTTTCTCCTTCCCTCGTGAGGTCTCCAGCCACATCCTCCTTCAAACCTCAGGAGCTTTTAAACGTGCCCTTGTCTCCTGTGAACGCCTTTTCTGCGAACCTGCCTCACAGGCTGTAGGAATCCCAAAGCCTCTGGAGATGCAAAATCTGTTCACCAGGCAGGATTTGGTTGTCCAAAATATTTGGTGCCCTTCTAATACCTTAAAACCCTCAAAGCGTCAAGATATTTGCTAGAGATTGGTCAGCATGACCTGGGGATCCCTCTGCGCTCCTGAAGCAGCACCTGGAAGGAGGCAGGGCAGAACAGATGCCCCCATCTAGTGTAGGGCAACTCAGATGCGGATAGATGACTCTGGTCACATTCTACCCATGAAGTTCTGGATCACTTTGTTTGCCCTGAGCATGCTACAGCTTTGAGATACTGGGGTGAACAGGGTCCTCCCTACGTGGCCCTTCCCAGGAAGGTTTTGTGAAAAGGGGTGCAGCAAAGCTCAGTTTCACTGTCTCTTATTCTGGATTAAAACACAGCCATGTAGAAAAGGTGGGGATTTGTACCTGTTAAAGAAAGCCTTGTAGCTGGGATCTGGAGACAGAGGGGCTAAGGCTCAAAACGGTAACTGGGACACAGGGCAGGGTAGGAAGAACACTGTGCACATAAAATTATGGTGGGGAAGAAATGGATTTGAAATGTGTGGTTTGGGATGAGGAGAAGGTAGCTAGGGTAAGAGCTGCAAGCAGGATTTGTAGTATCCGTTTTATTGAAGGATGCTTAAATTTTAACTCTGGTGTCTGTGTGCTTGGTCCTTCTGGATATTACACCTCAGGGATCTCAAATTTCACGTCCAATAGTTGACTTCTAGGGAAAAGTTTAAGTGCCCAGTTCCCTTGGGCACTCCTTGGCCCAAGCAGAGGCACAATTTGCTTTTCCAGGGTTGCATACAGCTGTTGGACTCACCAGCCCACCATCTCCTGCAGCTGCCTCTTTTTTTTTTTATTATTTTTAGTTTTTCAGCAAACGAAGCTGTGAGCCTACATTTGCCTTTTTCTGAAGTACATCTCTGCTTTGGTGTTTGTTTATTTAGTCAGTTATTGTTTAGGTTTTGGTTGGTTGGCTGTTTTTCTTTGGTTTGTTTTCAAGGTGGTTATGGTCTCGCTTTAAAAATAACAGGATCTCGGTTGATCTTTACTCAAATGTGTAATCAGGAAGGATTTTCATTACATGAAAATTTCTTGAAAGACATCATGAAGTAAGCAACAAACACAAAGAGAACTCCTTCCATACCATACTTATTTTCTCCATATGTTATCCTGTCATTTATGAGCTTTTTTCTCTCTCTGTATAAAGTCTCCCTCCTTATTCTCTTTTTATTTTATTTCTCTGGTTGTATCTTGTAGAAAACAATATTTTATCTGCATAATCTCTACTTCATTTTACATAGTGGCGTTGTTCTAAGATGTGTAATGAGAAGATTAGAAACCACCACTGACAGATCATGTGGTAACAACTTTGTGGACTGGGGCACTGGGAATTGTATACCACTGTCCTGTGTCTTAGTCACAGATATGCAGGACTTTTTTGCCCATTTTGGAGATTATGACCTCCGCTTGCCCTGGCGCTTTCCTGACAGCTCCATGATATAACCATACTTGGGAACATTTATGTTATCAAGTTCAAGGTATATGTAGAAAAAGTGATGACTGGAGTTATCAGGTATTTCAGGAACTGGATAAAGTCTTACTCTGTATTCTGTGGAGGAAATGAGGTTGTTATGTCCTGAGTCATCTTGTGTTGTGGGAGCAGTTACATGTATATATACCTACTGCAGTTAATGAAAGAGTTAAACACAGAGTTTTCTATCGACCTAACAGTCCATTTATCAAAGTAGCAGCTATTTTTTTTTTTTTTTTACCATCCATCCAGTTTTAATACAGAGGACCTATGTTCTTGTTAGCCACCAGGTGTCTCCAGTGCAGTGTGTGCTGGACCCACCAACTTTTGACTCAGATGGAATTTTTCTCCCTTCGCTGCGATGAAGTTAAACTAGTATTGATCTTGCTCTGTAGGTACAGTATGCTCACCATTCTTCAGTGGACATTAGTGGAGAAGTGAGACTGTGGCACTGCTTGATAAGAAGAAGAGGTGAAATGGAGGTTCATCAACATGCTGATGATTTCCCTTCAGTAAATCCTGAAGGCAAAGCATAAATTCTTAATAATCCTAAATCTGATTACACGGACTGGTGACAGGAAGTGTAGAAGACTGAAAGCTTGGTATAGATCATTTTTCTTAGTAGAAAAATAATAGGTTTAATCTGCAAAGTTCAAGGGTAGAAAAGCAAAAAGGAGAAGTTAGAGAAGGCTTTGAATGATATGTATTAAATACTGGAAGGTAGGCAGGGTGGATGATGTACAAGATAACAAGTAGAGTGCCTGGCATTAGCAGCAAAGAGTGCCTGGCATTAGCAGCTTGCTCTTGAACTGACCCATAAGAGTGTCTATGGTGTAAATATGAAGTAAGTGACAGAGAAGAGTGGTAATCAGTATAGGAAACCCTAGAGCAGATCATGATGTAGCTGGAAGAGAAAACCATAGATCTTGGTTATATTATCAAATCCATGGGCTGGGGAGTGAACACTTTGCTTATTGCCTTCTGCCTCTCGGCTTAGGGAGTCTGGCATCCCAGGCCTGGGGGCAGTGAAGGCTGATGGAGCAGTTGCTGGGGTGGGCAGGTACCATGGATGAACTGACACAGGAATCTCCCTGATGTCAAGTCAGAGCAGTTAGCAGAAGTACAGAAGATGTTTTGCACAACTCTTATTTTTGTCTTTCTCACTGCTGTTAACTGCGTGGGATCAGTGTACCTAAAACTGTTGTATATTGCTTTAAACATTGAAGTCCTGCAAATCCCAGTGGGCAGTCCAAACTGCTTATGTGTAGATCAATCTAACCTCTTATGACACTTCAGTCTGGGAAGTCTTTTAGGCTCCTAACTTTAGTTTCCCAGGGATATCTGAAGTATTTTTGCTCTGAGCTGAAAGGCTACCTTCATTGTCATCTCCACTGAGATGCACTTTCAAACAAACATCTGGGGTGAAACTGCTCCCTTCCTTTGCTGTAGCAAGCACCAGCCCCCCCCTTCAGTAGACAGGTACAGGACCATTCCCCAGAGCTTCAGAGGATCTACTTGGTGGGGGGGAGTCTCAGATTTGGAGGAGTTTTAAATTTATTTCCAGTTAGCACCAATTTCTGGTCCCTGATGCAGATAGCAAAAAAGAACATTGACAAACAAACACTTAAGTAAACACATTTTGTCCTCCTTCTGCAGAATCAACTTCCCTTAGGTGCCCAGTGGGTTTATGCTCGGGTCATCCCAGTGTATTTGATAAGGTGACAAAGCAACAGGCTCTTGACTGGTGTGTAACAATTTCTATCCGATGCTCTTTGCTTCTTAATGATTTTCCTCTGCTCTAGCCTGTGTTGCTGATGGGCTGCAATCCCTCAGGGGTGTTCCTGCCCTAGTAAGGTTTGTCCATGACTGCAGCTCATCAGGAGTGCACCTCTTTGGCATGGAGCATCTTCTTCCAAGATCACATCTCCAGCCACATGTCTCCTCAGCTGTCTCTCCCTTCGCCTGCCTCTTTACTTGCATTTCCTACTTCTGCAGCTGCCTTTCCTTCTTCAGTCTGCCTCAGCAGGGGCTCCACATTCTCCCCTGACCAGCTGGTGTTCTGGAAGGCAATGGCTCATTTCCAGCAGTTTTAGAGCTGGCCTGAGCAGCCATGAGCAGCCCAGTGTAGGGCATATTCTCCTCCCATGCAAAGCACCTGTAGACCCTGGATGCTCAAACCCTGCACCATTGTGCCTCCTGCTTTGGAGGTAAGATGGCTTTCCATTCCCAGTGCTGCAAAAAGGGTGGGAATCTCAAGAATTCTGACTTCTCAAAGTTCATGTTATACAAAAGATGCTTACATGTAGAAAGAGCTACTGATTTCAGTGGACTGGATCTCACCAGGGAGGTCTGTACACTGACATCAGAAGAAGCTTTGGTGCTTATAGGGGAATGGTCCTTCTGCTCTGCCTTGGTACATAAGATGTGACTTGCTTAATGCAGCCTGGTGCACTGATCCCAGTTCGAACCCTGGACTGATTTACTATTCTTGTCTGTGATTTCACAGAAAGATGTCACAAATCATGCCTTTTTCCCCAGCGTGATGCAATTCACAGCTCCAGTGTTTCTCCTCATTTAGCTGCATTTGTTTACCTGCTTTGCTCACTTAGCTTGAGATGCTCCCTCTGTTGCTTAGGGCTGGTAGAGCTGAACCACTGATCTGACTCACCAAAAGTCCATCCATTCCCAGTTGCACTGACAGGCGTTGGGGTGCTGAGCAGCAGGCAGTTCAGGATTCACATTACGAAAATGCATCTTCATGTCAGACATAAAAATTTTGCAAGTCCCTAGAGAAGAGCGGGACTATCTCTTGTGGATTACTTCCTGACTAACCCTTTGTACGCTGTTTTTTCCATCCTTTCCTGAGGAACTGTATCTTGCTGTCAGAGACACAGAGATCTTACTCTCTAGGGCAGAGATTTTCTGAGTGGGGGTTGTAGTTGGCATGAGCTGAAGGAAACAAACCCACAGGAAAGACATCTCACTGCACTGTCCCACAAATAGTCCAATTCCTATTTGTTTGTGAGATTATTCATGTCTACGTAGTTTTCTATCTGTATATATATGTATCTAATTTCATATGTGTATAGCAAATATATTCATTACTTATTTATAGAAAATATATCTTTTTATATACAAGCAATCTAGTATTTATGTAACACTTGTTCATTTACATTCTCACAGTTTGGTGGTTGCAGGCTTTGGAGGATTGATTGCTCAGGCTGCCATGAAAGAGAGAGAAGCCAGAGAAAGAGTAACAGAGAGTGGTGCGAGCTTGTGTCGCTTCTCCATGGCAGAGTGAATCTCCTGTAAGAAAAATTATTACCTTGGGGCCTGGCCTAGGAAAAATCCTATTAAGAGTGGTCACTCACTTTGAGACCTTGTCTTTGGTGACAATCTCATATATTTCCTCACTTGCA
The DNA here is from genome assembly GCA_013399075.1 of Chloroceryle aenea. Taxonomy (NCBI): domain Eukaryota; kingdom Metazoa; phylum Chordata; class Aves; order Coraciiformes; family Cerylidae; genus Chloroceryle; species Chloroceryle aenea. The sequence goes on along the minus strand of VWZY01007772.1, from coordinate 233,509 downwards.
CCTGAATGAGGCTATAATGGACTGAGCCACCTTGAAAGCCTCTGGTGATACATTTTCAATGCCTGCTGTGTAACTTACCCTCTGTCAGAGCCCTGGAAAATATTAGACGATGTCAGTGTATTCAGGAGCCTCAATACACAGGCTGTGGAGATGGGAAGGAGGGTGTTTTCCTTTTTTTTTTTTTTCCTGAAGCCTGTAATGAGATTCCTAAATTATGATCACAGTCAGCCTAGGCTGCATGGGCAAGCACACTTACTACCTGGGTTGCCATTTAGAGATGCCCAAGGTAACTCCTCGAGGTTGTTGAGCTCTTTCCTTACTAGGTGAGTGATTGCACATTTTGTGTCATCTTTCTAAAGCTTAAGAATTCTGCAGTTGGCTGTGTAGTATTAGTTTCATTTGGCAGACATCTGAACCTGTAGTTTACTGATGTTTGCTGGAATGCTAAACAATTTTGATTAGAATAAAATGCATTTTGAGTACCTGTCTTGTCTACGTTGGAAGCAATGGTGACAAGAATTAGTTTTTGCTGTAGGAGGGATGGACAGAAGTGGATGGGTGATTTCTGCCTGGCATTGTACACAAATTGTGGGCAGGGGCTATGGGTGGTTAGGGGAGCGGCAGCTGTGCAGGGGAGGGAGGGGCAGCATGGGGGTCAAGAGCTGGTTCCTTGGCTTGTGTCACCCATAAAATTCCAGTAATTGGAGCTGTATGGTCATAGAATCACAGAATGAGAGGGGTTGGAAGGGACCTCTAGAGATCATCGAGTCCAACCCCCCTGCCAAAGCAGGATCAACCAGGGCATGTCGCACAGGAACATATCCAGACAAGTTTTGAAAGTCTCTAGAGAAGGAGACTGCACAATCTCTCTGGGCAGCCTGTTCCAGTGCTCCATCAGCCTCACAGTAAAGAAGTTCCTCCTCATGTTGAGGTGGAACCTTTGCTCATTTATACACATTTTTCCTTGTCCTGTTGCTGGGCACTACAGAAAAGAGATTGGTTCCTTCCATTTGACATCCACCCTACAGATATTTATAGACATTAATAAGGTCCCCTTTCAGTCTTCTCCTTGCAAGACTAAACAGCACCAGTTCCCTCAGTCTTTCTTCACAGGGGAGATGCTTAAGTCCCTTAATCATCCCTGCAGGTCTCTGTTGGATTCTTTCCAGTAGATCCCTGTGTCTCTTAAATTGGGTGGCCAAAAAACTGGACACAGTATTCCAGGGGATGGTCTTGAGCTCTCTGAGGAGCTGTGGGATGAGCATGATGTGTTCCACACTGGAAAAACACATGCTTGGAGCTGCAGATTGATTTAGCTTTCATGTAGGCTCAGCTTTTTGACAATGTTTGTCGAATGCTGGTTACCATGAAAGCAATGACAAAGCTCCTGTGCATTTCAAAGGGACAGGGTGTTTTCTTCAGGCAAAATGTACCATTTCTCATGTAATTCAACTCTCAGCTGGCAGATGGTGCTGCAATATATCCGGGAGCTGGGAACCAGCTTCTTCAACTCGGATGGGATGTGAGCAAGCAGCATCTACTTTGTATTTTCATTCTGGTTTGATACTAAATTTGGTTTACTATAACATGAAATTCCTCTTCTCTTTGTTGTTCTGCTTCCAACTTCGACTGTCTAAGCAGGTCGGCCAGTTTTATTTTTGTCTCTGGATTAGCACAGAGCTGGCAGGCAGAACCCAGCTCCAAACCCAAATCTTTCCATTGGAAGAAAAGCTATTCATGGAATTATTTCCCTCAGTGCAGGATTCTCATGAGTTTACAAAACCTGCCTTTTGGGCCCATGCTGGTTTCACAGCCTCCCTTTAATAGTGTCACAGTTTAGGGGCGGGACAAATAGTAGTAGTCTGGCTTTTCTGTCAGTACATACACCAGAGACATAACCTAAACAACCTCTGAGGGTCACTTCTGACCCAGTTTTTAATATTTCTTTTTATCTTGCTTTCTTCCTACTGTGGTCCATTGCTGATTGTTTTAGTTGCAACATGCAGTGTGATTAAAGTTTTCTCTCAGTGGTTTCTTGCTGTCAAACAAACAAACAAAAACCCCAAACTAACCCAAAACCTTTTCTATTGAAAAAATAATATTTGGAGGATTTAGTGATGGGTGGGATCTGCCTATTTCATCTTTAAGCTTAAAGGTCTAAAAAGCTGCTGAAAAATCAGTGATGGACTTCATCTGCTTTCCGGACCCACTGTCCAAGAGGTGCTTAAATTCTTCACATGTCTCCTTGTTGGAGAGAAGCTGAAAGTGCTAGAGCTGAAGACGAGAAGCAGTAAGAAAATTAAAGACCCTATTCTGACATCTGGCACAGTTGGAGCCAAACAAAGATTTCTCTCACTAGCCTCAGATTTCTCCAGTGAGGGGGTAATGTAAGTGTCCTGCACACTCCAGGGACTTTGGTGTGAGACACCTGTTTTGTCCTGCCCAGCTGAGCATCAGGCTTCCTGCCCTGGGCTCGTCATCAGGCTTTGTGTAAGAAAAGAGGGAGCAGCCCCATCTCTCCCCCTCTCCCCCTGCTGCCCCTTCACCATCCCTGGCAGAATGCAACATGAGAAATTATCTGGATTAAGAAAAACATCCAAAATAGGTATTTTTTGTTGTTTTTCTGCTTTGCCCTGGATCTTTCTAGTGACCCAGTTTTCAGCATAAACCTGCAAAACTGTTACAATGCCACAGAAGAGGGCTGGAGGACATGGGAGCAGAAGTAGTTGCAGGGGGAGTACCTTAGAAACCTATTTAGAAGGCTTCACTGCTGAGAAGAACGTGCCATGAACCCATGTCCTACCCTGAGGAGACTGATCAGAGGCCTACCAACTCCTGGGATTGTGCCAGAAGCTCTCGTGCAAAAAGTGAGCACCAGTGCTTCTCTCAACTTTTAATAAAACCCCAGTCCATTAGGGACCTGTTCCATTAGGGACCCCAGTCCATTAGGGACCACCTAAGATGGCCAAGTGGATGGCCACCGTAGAATGTACATATCTGACATTTGGTGTGCATGCCTCACACTCAAGAAGAGATGGAGGTTAACTTAGGAAAACAAGATCAACCTCCAGAAATCTCCAGAGGCACTTTTCTCACTCCAGCGTCTTAAGAAACTTGTGCATTTACATCAGAAGGACCAGGGAGGCCTCTGATGTTCAAGCATATCTGTGCCTCAGGTGGCAGTTTTTGAACTCAACCCTCCATAAATAACATCAGTAATGTCAGTCCAGTCCTGCGTGACCGCATTTTTCAGATCCATTTATCTTGCTGATTGCAATTCCACCTGAAGTCACAAAGAACTGAGGAGTCTCGGTGCAAGATTGTACCCAGTGCCAGAGCCCAGTCTGAGTGCTGATCTGAAGTGCCCACATCCCTTGTTTTGGGCTCCCTCATGTTCAGAGCAAGGCTTAGACATGCCAGGTGCTCTATAGAGTGGACTTCTGTGCCAGTGTGCTGATGCACTGATGTCAGGGAGGTTGAGTACAAGTGCAAGAAGTTAATCTCTTGGAAGATTCATTGCAGGGTAGGACTTGAAACCTGAACCACAGCTGATCTATTTTTTCCTATCACAGATGTGGAAAAACTGGTGAGAGTAATCTTCAGAAGGAACCAAAGCAGTAAATTAAATTTGGCAATTTACAGGGCAGTGGCTGGGCTAACACTATCCGTTTCCAAAAGTGACAGAGTGATAAGTTTCTGGACCTTAAACAGGCCTGTATTTCCATGTGATTTGGCAGAAATATGTTTCACATTCTAATCTGATTTCCTAGGCTAGAAAAAAAGTGACTAAATGAACTGATAATTCTACCTGGCAGCTGTCAAATTACTTTTTGCCATCTAGAGAGAAAACGGAAGAACATATGTTCTTAACTCCTGCTACTTAAGTTGGAGGATGAAAGAAATAGAAGGGGTTTAGGTTGGAAATGAGATCATGTGTTATGCCCTTTGGACAGCATGTAATCTGGCTAACGGCATCAAGGAGCTATATAAATAACTTCATTAAAATGAACTTGTTTCAAATGAGCTAAATAAATCAGACTCATTTGTCAAAGAGCTGGGATGAAGTAATCAGGTTAATTTAAAGCTGCTCACTGCGGGGGTGATTCCTGAATTCGTTCCACTGGTGAAGCTGCCACCAGGAGCTTCAGTCATCAGTGAGAGCCCTGAGCCTGACATGAAAATGCAGACTGGGCTTCCACATCTGCATTTTTTTAGAGCCCCTCTCTTTGGGTCTGTAACAGTGTCTTCACAATCCCATGGCTGAAGGTATGTGTTCCAGGGCTTTTAAAGGGTTATTCAAGACCCACCAGATCTAAGTTTTTTCTGTCGGCTGTGAGCTCTTCAGCCCCTCTGCACCCCACTGTCCACTCTGTTTCTGAAAGGTGAAATGTTTTTTCTGCAAAACGAATTGCTTTTGGTATCTATCCCTGCCATGGTAGGAGGGATGAAATGATGCAATAGATGTTTCCCCCACAATTACTTCAAATGCTTTGTGTCTATATTTTCCCTTTTTCAGTAAGCCCTTTGCTTTAGCAGTTTCTGCAGAAGTCAGAAGGATAAATGGGCTCTTCAGGTTACAGATGGACTTGCTCCTCCATGGCCCAACAACCCTTATCTTTCTAGGGATGAATAATTAATTACCTACTGCAAACCCACTCCACCACAGTGGAGTCAGTCAACCTGTGCAGATTTAGACCATCTAAGTATGTGACTGTGACTCAGTAGAGAGTAGGAAGATTGTCCCATCCAGATGTGTCTATCTATCTGTCTGTCTGTCTTCTCTGATTTACTGCAAACCTCAGTTCTAAGTTGCTTGAATTGTGCTCCAATGGAGATGGAGCAGGAGCTGCCCATATACAACCATCATGCATTTTCCATCCCACCTTTACCCTATAACTGGTATCCATCTGTGTTGCATTTTGAATACTTAGTGGAGGAAATAGTGGAGGAAAAGAAAGAGGACATGGATCTCATGGAAAATGACTTTAACAATCAACATTTACAGACAGACACGTTTCAAACAAGGCAATGAGAAATTGATTCCTCACACTTCTGTCTGCCAATGTGTGGAATTTATATCTGCCATGTGTAGCATGTTGTACTCTTATGCAACAAATCTGCCCTGAAGTGGCTGTAGCTGACAGCTATGGATTCATCAAATGAGAAACTGGACCATGAATGCAACTTTCACCAATAAAAAGCCTTTCAGCTTGGTTATGCCCTTTGATTGTGTTCCAGCAATGATCCCTCAGCTCAGGTAAAGGGGAATGACTTCAGGCTGCGGGAGAAATTCCTCGTTCCTAGGGTGCTGATAGCTTGGTTGCTGATAGCAACCCCTGCACTACTAATAGCCCTGTGAGATGGAAACATCTTCAGGGATCTGTTCATCAAAGACATAGTGGATACTCCAACCTCAGTCCCTCCTGTCTCCATCAGCTAGGTGACATACTGCCCAAGGGCTGCACTGGTCTGTACCTGCAGGTGTGTACATAGCTGTGCTTCCTTCTGGAGCACTCTGACCCCATAGGGTCTGGGTTGTAAACTCAGTGATGTACGTTTTAAGTGATTTGGGAACTCATGTGTTTTGGTGGAAGGTGTGCAGTCATCACCTGCTTCCCCAAGGGGTCAGCACAGCAGCAAGTGTTGGGCAGAAGCTACAATGCCTTCCCAGAGTCTGGAGTATGGCAGAGATCCCCAGCTAAGAGCAGCAGGGCTCAGCTCACAACCAGCTCAAAAAGGGATTGAACTAGTAAGTCCTAGACTTTATTCTCAGGCTTTTTCCATTGTCTGAGATTCCCTCTGGCCCCACAAGTCCAAGTTACAGGCCAGTTTTCTCCTCTGGTAGGAATAATAACCGTATCAGCTCACCTAGGGCTGACACAGCTGCAGCCTTCACGCGAGTCCCCTTGACATCAAACAGCAACCACGTGTGTGGGGCCAGAGGTTGTGCTGCTGCTGTATATTTGATGTGATGCAGAATGAGGTGCTAATCCGTTAGTAAATGTCAACATGCTGTCTGCAGTGGAAAACGAATCACTTCCAAGCAGAAAACCTCGCTTCAAGTGTGAAAATGATTTGTGTTATTATGAGTTTCTTCATTACGGTAATTTTGATGGAAGCAGTTTCTGTAGGACTGAAACACATTATTCTCTCACTTTTATGAGCAGAAAGGAGTGATCCTCTTAGGGATTCGAATGCATCTGGAAAATCTTTTTTGTTATTTCACTTTTATTTGCGTGCCAGGTGGGTCATATCCTCCTGATTTATACTGCTGTAAATCTGGATTTATTCCACCTGACTAACTCTTGTCAGAATTTGTCCAGTGATTTTTAACAGATTTTCAGTTTAAATTGATGAACTTAGTCAGTTGGACCACTCTTACTAGCAAAGTGAGCAGGACTTACGTTTCAGATACCAGACTTATTCTTTCAGCTCATTTGTAAAAGCTTTGTAATCATCTTGAGCCAAGCAAAATTAAAGTAAAGCACAAAATATTACGCTCACAAACATATGGCTGGTTTCCTGTATTGTAACAGTGACTGCTGTATTGCAACCTGCATCTTGGTTCCCATTGTAATTTTTCTTTTTATTTTCTCACTTTTTTTTTGATGTGAATTTGTTCTCAAATCAGCAGAAATCTTCAACTATGGTATGTGGTTACTGGCAGGACGCCTTTCAGTGCAAGTCATTATCTAGAAGGAGCAAGCCACAGGAGAAGGAGGTGCTGGTGATGACAGAGGTCACCTGGCAACAATAAGAAATTTGGAAGGGGTATTTCAGCTAGAAGCAGAATCTGTATTTCCATCTCCTTCTCTTACTAAATCCAAAATGTTCCTGAAACTCAGAAGCAGCCTTTTCAAATATTCATAAGAAGGCAAAGCTACTGGTAGAAAATGAAGCATTATGTCATTAAAAAAACAGTTTTTCCTACCAAGCTAATGAACAGTGAAAGGACATCTGTCCTGCCTGGAACAGGTGATTCTGAGTTACTGGTGTGGGAAATTCTTTTTTATCTCTGCAGCTGATGAGGCATGTCACTAGTGATCAGAAAAATCTATGTTTAGGAGAAAAAAAAGCATCTCTGCTTCAGGACTGACAAAAAGAAGAATGTATTACAAAATCATTTTTCCCCTCTCAAATGAAAATATGCCAATTAAAATGTTCTATCAATCAGATAGCTTGGAAAGTCTAAACTCATCAATGTTAAGATCATACTCTTAAGATCCATTTCTTACACATTCTTCTATTTAAGACATGTGAGCATCCACATGAGCAGGAGGAAATGTGCATTCCACATCTGCAGGATCTTCACCTTTTTCAGCAGTCCTGCTGAGAAACTAAAGATATCAGCCCTCAGGATTCCCAGTGTGTATATACTTAAGCATATTCTTAACTTCAGTCATTGGCCAAGAAGGTCAATGGTATCCTGGGGTGCATTAAGAAGAGAGTGACCAGCAGGCCAAGGGACATTTTCCTCCCTCTCTACTGTGACCTAGTGAGGCCACATCAGGAGTACTGTGTCCAGTTTTGGGATCCCCAATTCAAGAGCACTAATGGAGAGGGTCCAGCAGAACGCTACAGAGATGATTAGGGGACTCGAACATCTCTGTGATAAGGAAAGACTGATAGACCTGGGTCTGTTTAGCCTGGAGAAGAGATGACTGAATGGGGATCTTATCAATGTTTGTAAATTAAAGGGCGAATGTTAAGAGGATGGGGCGAGTCTCTTTTCAGTGGTGCCCAGTGACAAGACAAGGGGCAATGGGCACAAACTGGAACACAGAAAGTTCCACCTAAACATATGGATAAACTTCTTTCCTCTGGGCNTACTGTGTCCAGTTTTGGGATCCCCAATTCAAGAGCACTAATGGAGAGGGTCCAGCAGAACGCTACAGAGATGATTAGGGGACTCGAACATCTCTGTGATAAGGAAAGACTGATAGACCTGGGTCTGTTTAGCCTGGAGAAGAGATGACTGAATGGGGATCTTATCAATGTTTGTAAATTAAAGGGCGAATGTTAAGAGGATGGGGCCAGTCTCTTTTCAGTGGTGCCCAGTGACAAGACAAGGGGCAATGGGCACAAACTGGAACACAGAAAGTTCCACCTAAACATATGGATAAACTTCTTTCCTCTGGGCCAGGCTGCCCAGAATGGTTATGGAGAATCTCTGTAAAGATTCAAAACCTGCCTGGATGCAATCCTGGGCAACCTTCTCTGAGTCACCCTGCTTTAGCAGTGGGTATTGGACAAGATGATCTTCAGAGGTGCCTTCCAACCCATACCATGCTAGGATTCTGCGATATGACTGGTTCTATAAATTTACATCAGGAACATATATGTTGAGAGCCAACACTACGCAATTTTTGTAATCAATATTTGATTATTTAGGGCCTTTTTTCAGAATGGCTGAAATCCAGAGTCATACAATTCAGAGCCTGAATTAAGAGTTCCTTGCACAAGTATTGCAAATCACTTTTAGACTTTTAAAGAAAAGTCTGAAATCCCCTGCTGAGAGGTATTGACAGCTAAGGCAAACAGCTCCACGATTAGAAAGCTAACAAGTCCTATTATTTTGGTAAAAAAATTAGTTCTGGTTACACATATGAAAAAAATATTGATAAATACTCAAAGTCAGTGCATGGCTGAAAGAATGTTTTGTAACATCAGCCCTTTCAGGTATTCAGAGCACCTCAGCCCTCTTGAAAAGATACCTTTTAATAATTCACATATCCCTGTAGTGTATTAGACGTCACACACAGTTGTGAAGAGTAAATGGGAAAATATGGAGACAAAACCAAGAAAAGTACATTACAATTGACCATGAATATTGAAGTTGTTTATTCAATAAAAGAAGAAATAAGCACCATTGATATATATGCAATGACGTGGCTGAAATAAGTGACCTAGTTGTTGTATTAGGTTTGGTTTTTGTGCTTATTTTTGCTTTTCTGTACTTTGCCTTTAATCTCAGAGCTGTTTGCTGCCTGCTGTGGAAGCAGCTGTGAGTCAGGCCCCTTAGTCTTTCAGGTCTGATGCAGCATGCAGCACTTATAGTCCTGGCTTTTTCCTCTGCCTTTCCCTTTCTAATGATGATTTGACCATCGAAGCCCTTCTAATTGACATTAGAGAGGAGCTAACCTTTTATATCCTGCTCTTTCAGGCTGATGGAATTGCCTTAGCTCTAAGACACTGTTCATTAGTAGCAGGAAAGTAAGACTCCAGCATTAAAAAGTAGGTTGCAGGTGTAGATTTCCAGTGTGCTTCAAGCTCAGCTCTGACTATTTCCTAAATTTGAAGCTGCTCATATCCGAAGTCAAGGCTGAGGGGCAGTAAAGGCCATTTGTAGAGATTATAGAGATCCAGCCTTCTCCCAGGTTTGGTGCCATTCAAATGAAGGGATTTGGATGTGGAACCCTGACAAAATTCAGAAGGATATTTGCCCTGAGTACTGTGTGAAATTGTGTGAAGTCCCTCTTGCACTGTGACCGTCATGGAGTCTGCCAGTCAAGATCAGGTTTTTCTATGCAGCTATTTTTCAACCTCGTGGTGTGTAATGGCTCCATTATATGCATGAAGAGCTGAGCAAGATGTGAATATAGAGCACTGAAGAAGGGACAAAAGCATGATGTATTTTCCTGGAAATTATTTCTATCCAACTGCATTATATTGGTCAGTCTCAAAAAATAGCCAAGGGAATTAAGTTCTTAGTACTTTAACAAAAATATCAATGTTTGTTTGACTCCTTATCATAAGGAGAAAAACATGAAACATGAAAGGACAGCCCAGCAGCATATATGAGAGACAGACAGATTTCAGAAATGTCTCTACTTGCTCATTGCAGGTAATCATTACCTTTTGGGTTGAGCATCTCTGTGCAAATTCATTTCATCCTGCATATAGGAGATCCCTGAGTCCTGGAAATATATGGAAAGAAACATGATATAGTGACAGGGTCACACACACAGCAGGAAGCCAGTTCGGTCTCCTCACTTAACTTCTGCCTTGCTGCTTATCTCTGCATAAAGTATTCTCTCAAGGCAGCTACTGTTGAGTGTGAGGAACAGGTATCCCTTTAGAGACAATGTTATATACTTCCCCAGGCAAGTGGGGGTTGGAGTTAATGATCATTAAGGTCCCTTCCAAACCATTCTGTAATTAGGACACTTATGAGATTTTTCTTGTGACAAGCAAGAGATCTGATTATTATTACTTACAGCTATTGGAGAACTAATGCCTCTCACAGGAGCTGAGAGTCTGAATCAGTATCAACATCTGTGTGTGGCTCAGCATCCTGCCCCACTATGTCTGCACAGCTGCATCTGAAATCTCACACAAGCAAATGGGGAAGAAACTACCTCCAGCACTGACCTCCGCAAGACTGACTTCCCTGGGTTTTGACCTGCTATGAATGAATATCCTCAGTATTTGTTTAACTGCTGAGTCTCTTCCTTAAACATCACTGCTTGGATACCAGTGCGATCTGTTCTGTTTATTTCTGCACACATTAGTGATTATTATGAAATATCTATTACTGTTACATCTGCTTCTGTAGATTCAGAGTGTCAAAGCCAAGACCAGAACCCCCTTGCATGACCTGCCACAATAAAAAGATGTTTTTACTCCAATTTACCATCTGTTTATCGGAGAAGAGATGGCAGGCAGATATGAATCAACAGACTGAGCAATGCTACAAAACAGGGAGTTTGGTCAGCACGATCAACAGCGATTTCAGTCTCCCAGGTGCCTTTTCATTGCCAGTGAGTTTGGAAGCACCACTCCCGTATGTGCTAGGAACAGAGGGATGGCTGGCATGGGGAAGAGTTGTCTGCATTACTCACAGAATCAAGTGTGGGGGTTTTTGTGGACCAAGCTTTCATTTTATTTATCATTCTGAACAAAAATGTATTATTAAAAAGCAATATCTGAACTTCGCTCTCACTTGATTAGCATCCACAGTTCCAGCCTGTTTATTGCCACTACCTGAAATACATATTTTTTGAGCCAGCTGCTGTTTACTTTGGCTCTTGTTTGATCTTCTTCTGTTACAGTTGTAATAGATGTTTTATCAACTTCCCATTTCCACAGTGCTCAGAGGGGAATTAATTTCTTGACTCGCAAAGTGGATGTAGGCAAACAGTTGCCATAACATACAGTATCCAACTACCTTTCTGTGTGGGTTTCTTGTTCTCCCCATCAAGCCTTTTTGCTCCTGGAGGATTGAATGCTATGCTAAGTATCATCTTCTACCCAGTGAGAGTTTCTGAATTAGATTTCTGAGGTTTCATGTGCCTGTTGCTATTGGTATCATTTTCTATTCACATCTACTTTCATCAGTGTCACAAAACCAGGTTTTAGCTACAAGGTTGCGTTGTTGCCTCTAACTCACCTCTTGCATAGCACAAACCTCTGAATCCCTCTTAGTAATTTCTGTATGGAATGGGAAATTCTGTTTCAGCTGTAGCAGAATATCCGGCCATGATTTAAAGATTTCTGGTGATATACAGCCAACACAACCCTACACTTGTTATTCCATGACTCACCTTTCCTGTCACCTTTCATTGCCTTATCTTATTTTCAATGTGAAATTATTTAGGATCAGCTTCCAGCTGGAGCTGATGCTCATTATGTCTCTTTGGGGAAGGAAGGAACCACCTAGAATTCAAAATACTGTTCTCCTACAGGCTGCCAGCAAAGTACCTTTTAACCTTCTTTGAATGAATTGAGGAAAAGGGCTATCTTTCCCCTCTTGCTATGACCCATGCTTTCCAGACATTTACATTCATTACATGTCTTTTTTTTTTTTTTTTTCCTAGTTGCAGATAGGATTTGGTTTTAGGTGCTTGCATTTTGGTTTCACCTTTTCACAACCTCAGAAAATAACTGTCAATGGTTTACCCTATAAATACTCTGTAGAAAGGTACAAACCATTTCACACACATCTTTTATAGCCATGAAGAATCAGGGACACCCAGCACAGCAGCTCCCATGCGTTAAACAAAACTATTATTTTTTTTTCCTGTTATGCAGGACTAAATTAATAGTAGTTGCTCTACCACCCAACGACCCCTCCCCAGCTAAGAAGGAGGATCAGGAGAGGAGACTCACAGGTTGAAATGAAAATAGATTTAATGGACCATGAAAACTAACACCAATATAAAGTAAACAAAGTTATACTCAGCCCAGCCAAAGTACAGTGATGACAAAAACCAACCAACCAAAAAGACCCAAAACAAACAAAAAAATTATATATATGGGAAGACACACCTCAGAAGCAGAAAGGAGAGCAAGGGCAGAAGGAGCCTGAGCAGAAGACCCCAGAATAGAGATGCCCTTCCTACCAAGCTTCCCTTTTTATTCTGAGCATGATCTTTATGGTCTGGGATACACCTGTAACCAACTCATGTCAGCTCTCCTGGCTGACTCCAAACTGAAAACGGCCTAAAGACCACAGCAGGTCTAGGATTCAGTCCCAGTGAACCAGGACAGGTTATCAACTTGATTAAGGAAGTAATATCCATTCTGAATCAGAATTAACTTGAAGAGCTGTGATTTCAGGAGCTGCAGAAAAAAAAAACACTCCTTCTTTATTAGAGTTCTGTTAGTTGTATATGAAGAAATCAAGCTCACCAGAAATATCCTTGGTAAAATGTAATTGCACATTTCCCTTTTCTTTGACAGATCTAAAGAGACCTGCAGGATCTTTTTTTTTCTTTGCTCCAAGCAGCCCATGATTTGACTTAGGACAACCCTGAAGTGAATGCTCATGGTCCAGGTGTTAATATCCTATTCAGAGTTCGTGTTTTGGAAGGAAATGAAGTGATGAAAGAGGGGGAGGGAAAGCAGGGGAAAGAAGAGGGCGCATTTGTGTTTGAGCATGATCTTTAAGTATGAGCCATCTGGATCCTGCAAAAGCCCTGACAGGAGGCAGGACAAAATACCTGAATGGACAATACTGGATAAATGGAAGAAAACTCACTCACTACTCATGTTTAAGTTTCATGGGTGTTTTAATGCAATTGGCATGTTTTATGGGGTTAAAATATGAATAAAATATCATTAGTTAGCCTTCAGAAGAATTGCTGAAATGAGAGGCCCTGTGATACTTCAGTGCTGTAAAAGGAGATCTGATATTTAAAAATCAGCCTGGAGTGAAAGCACATGTGCTTCTTTTAGCATTGTGTTATTTTAATTTTTAATGAGAGATGTAATTACGCTTAAATAAGACTACAAAGGAACAAGAAGGGAATGGGTGAGGTACTTCAGGATGGTTGCACCAGAGGGTCATTTTCAGTGTAGTGCATCTCCACTGACTTCAACAGGACTGCAGCAGAGCTGGCCTTGAGGAAGTTGTAAGTTACCTGTAGAGCCAGCACCCCACTGGAGACCTCACTGCAAAGGACTGAATCTCCCCACTTGCATCGTCAGTACTCCAATGAGAGGAGGTGGGCAGAATCACCTTTGGAACAGATGTTCCCTCTACACAAATTAGCGTTTGGACCAAAGAGAAATTTTATGCTTGGTATGAAGCTGTTTCAAGCCTGGTGTTCAGCTTTGAGCTTTATTCCCAGAGGAGAAAGCGGCTCAGGCTTTCTTTTGCCAAATGGGGGAAAGCTCATGCAGCCGGGAGTGCCAGAATGACACGCAAAAAGGCCAGAGATGACAGCTCAGCTCTGCCTGCTTCCAGACTTTGCTCACATTGATTTTTGTGGACATCCAAAAGGGAAGATAAAAAGAGATGAAGAACTGAAGAGGGAGTTCTCTAACCTTTTCTCTCTCTCCTATCAAAGCTTTGACCTGCATCTTTATTAGCAATAGGTTCTGTGTATGTTGAGTTTCACTGCTTGCCGGTTATCATCTGAACTCCTACAGGCAGTTGCAACAAGTGCCTTTAAAGATGCTGTTCATTGCAATTAAAAAGGAAGTGATTTCTGTGCAAACTTCACCAGAAATTTAGCATCCTACAAATTATAATTGCAAATCATCACCCATGAATATTCATCTATTAAAAAAAGGTGATGTGAGTGATTTATTAGATTCTAGGCAGGCTTGGAAGCAATTCTGCAGCCAAAGCAAGTGAAAAGAGTGAGTTTGTCTTCATGAGGCTACAGTCATTTACAGACTGGAATAACCTCAGCATTTTCTACTTGTTCCATGAGGCTTTTATAGGAGGGCATTCAGTGTTTCAGGGAACCCAGAGGTATATTTCACAGGAATTAAACATGACATTCTTAAAACTTTCCTCATGATCATATCTGATCAGCTTACTTGTCTTGTCAAGGCTTTTTCAACCCAGGCACTTCGGTTCGCTGATACACACACACCTTGTGTCATTTTTCCTGTACAAACTATCTGCAAAGAGGATAATTCTGAGAGTGTCAAATGTACAAAATAAACAGGAAAGACAGAAATAATTGGAATAAACCTAGTCTGTGCTGATCTGCAATATTTTGATATCTGAGCATTAAATGTTGTAGCAGCTGGATGCTTCAGAGAGGGTTATTTTGGCTTTGGCAAGCTTATGAGCAGCAGATTAACAAATATGACTGAAAATGCTTGTATTCGAAGTGGAAAAAGGCACTGGAGGTGAGATTTGAAAGTAGGAACTGGACATCCCATTTCCATTGTAATCTAAAGAAGTGGCCATTTCATCCTTATAATGCATAGGCGATCACTAGGGCAGGATCACTAATATCTTCTGAGATTTAAAATGTACTTGTATCCACATGCTTTTAAAATAACATAGCCTGTATAATCTACAAGTCATTTGATTTCAATTATCACTTAATCTAGGTTAACAAATCCTAGGGAAAACCGTATGGCATTTGCTTTTCACTGTAACTTATCTGGAAAATTAATTTATTTTAGCTTTTCCTTAACCAGGTAAAGGGAATAAATCGTATCAACTGCTCTATTTATTCCAGAGTTGGGTAGGGCACAAATGTTGATTTTAACCCCTTATTTTCCAGACAGAAAGATATATGAAAGCTGAATATTAATGTTTTGGAACCTGAGATTTTAGTAATTTAGACTGTTTTCTGAAGTGTTTTTGAATTTCAGATAATGACGTCTGATATAGCCAGAACTTACACAGTTTACTGAAGACAATAACTGTTTGCAACCACAATAGAGAGGAATTCCTTGTTTTTACTGAGACAGGGATGTTACCAGCTTCTATGCTACCCTACAATTTTGGGTATGTTTTTACATATACAAGAAGCACATGTACACACACAAATCTTTTCTTTTTTTAGTGGGTATTTTTAAGGGCACACCCATATCTTGCCAGTAGATTTGAGGCAAACAAGGGTACAAGGAATGTGTGTCATCATTTGCTCTGGAATACTTTTTGGTATTTTGCAGTTTTATTAAATTCGTGGTCCATCAATGTCTTCTTTTTGGACTACAGGTAATTGATTTTGTCACTGTTCTCTCTCATTTCCTTATAAGTCCTATGGAACGGCAAACTTTTGTGCCATAATTGAGACCCTAAGTCAAATCCATCTGTGCGATCAAAAAAAAGCTGGAGAAACTAATGGCCCCAGATGCTGTGGCCCCTTCAGGATCCCTCATGCTCTCAGAGTTACTGATGCTGTCTCCTGAATCTTTCACCATCCCTGCCCAGGTAAGAACAGCCATTGACTACTTTCAACTAGCCAAACCAGCCTGTGTTTCACAAAGCTTTGGAAAGTTTGCTGTGACCTCTGTGACCACCAGAGGTGACCATGAAGAACTGACCACAGAATATTTAAATACAAGAAAATCTGTGGTTTTCCTAGGAAAGGGCGATTCCTCCCCACCAAAGAGATCAAGGAAACCTGCTTGCTTCATGACCCCCCCCGCTCTCGTGAGACTCTGCCTGGAGTATTACATCCAGCTCTGGAGCCCCCAGAATAAAAAAGACATAGACCTGCTTGAGCCAGCCCATAGGAGGGCCACAAATATGATCAAGGGGCTAGAACACCTCTGCTAAGAGGACAGGCTGAAATAGTTGGGCTTGTTTAGCCTAGAGAAGAGAAGACTCCAAGGAGACCCACATAGCAGCCTTCCAGTACTTAAAGGGGCTTACAGGAGAGATGGGGAGGGACTTGGAAGAAGACCTGGTCTTGGCCCCTTGTTGCTGCTCTCTCAGCCTGTTGTTCTCTGAAACTGCTTTACTCCTAATTCATCTCCCTCATGGTGGCCTGCCTCACCTTCCTGCCTTTGACCAAGCTGAGTTCTGAGTTAATCCTGAGCCTGTCTAGTGTCCTGACCCAGACTGAAACAATACCAGATTTTGTTCTTCATTCCCATGGCCATGTCCTACCATGGCTGAAGAAATCCCCACAAGGTCACAGCAGTGCCTCTGCAGTCAGGCATAGCCATTTAATGTGAAATGCAGGAAACTGTATCTCAGGTTCTTAATT
>VWZY01007772.1:203650-217066 GCA_013399075.1 Chloroceryle aenea | reverse complement strand
TTTTTGGAGGGGTGGTGCTTTGGAGAGGAATCTTTCTGCCATCTCATCTTTCTACTCAATTTTCAATATGTGGGGCATTCATTTTGCAGTCTTACTATGTTGGGATGTTAAATTCCCATCTACAGTCTATAGTAAAAGACTCTGAAATGCTCTTTAAGTAGATGATTCAGAGTAAGAGCCATTTCATTCCACCTGACCCAAAGCTGGTGTTTATAACTGTGTACACTCTGAGTACACATCAGAGTTTTCCTCTGTACTCATACCAAACTCATGAAATATGTGGGCAAGTCTTTTTTTATTGTTCTCAGCAAATGAATTATTTTTTTTTTCTCCGTCACCATGGGGAGGAGATGAGAAGCAATTTTAGAGCTGACAACTTTTTGCAAGGCTGATCTGGAATACTAATTGAAAACTCTTAAAGTCACATTAAATGTCTGATCAAAGTGTTTTGGGTTCCATTATCGTGGATTTCTGAAATAGAAGCAGATGGTATTTTACTGTGTGAAAGCACTGAGATTTCTTTCTTTTCTGTTTTATCTAGGGGGAATACTATTCATATGAAGTCTTATGTAATTCCAATAAAAAAAAAAAAAAAAAAAAACCAAAAGAAAAAAAAACCACCTTGATTCACAGAAATCTTCACAATGGGTAACTTGTCCATTTCTGTGCCATTCTTTAATGCACCTTCCAAAACAACTTGGAAGCCTCTGATTTGCCATGGTTAAAACATTAGCATGTAAACAGGCTTCATGTGATTTATATCTTTTGGTTCCTCAATATTCCCTTACAGTAGAATTTGAACAGGAAATCATAATTGCCCTTAAGATTCACTATAGACAGGGCTTAACTGGGAAGCAAATCCCAGTTTGCAGGGTCACACTGGAGTCCTTTCTCTTAGAATTTCAATAATAACCTGAAATTACCTATAAGCTAAATTGTCCCATGAAAGTGATCGTGAGGCTCCCCCCAAATCTGAGCTCTACCCATGTAATCAGCTGGCTGAAAAGGGGCATAAAATTAACATTTCTGTGTTTTTCTCCTGAAAAACACTGCCTTTTATCAAACATACACAAGTGGGACATTGTTCTGTCCTCATCAGCTTTGCTTCTGATTTATTTATTCTTTGCCCCAGAATTACAACTCAGTAACTCTCTAACTCTAAGGTTCTGTAAGAGGCAGGTTCTCCTCTTCTTTGAAGAAATGTTATTATGCTCCAGCATTACAATGAAGACTAAGAGAGCAGCAGTTTATGCTATTTTCTGCCCAAAGCCGCTCTCCGAGGCAATCCAGGGCAGTTCTGCATTACAGCAGATCTGAGAGATGATTCTCCTAATGATGTGATTAAAGTCAGAAATTCTTTGGGTGACAAAAGTGGATTCTTGGGGAATGATTTCATGCATTAAACAGGCAGGACTGGCTCTGTAAGCTGGGATTTGTCCCTTCTGGTCTAAATAAAAATGAAAACTGAATATTATATTTTTCTTTGCTGTATGGAATAATAAGTACTTCAGGAGGGTCAGCCTATTATTGTGACTGATGTGAAGTGAATCCCGGCTCTCAGTGCTGTGCATTTCTATGAATTTTGCATAGAGGTTAAGAAAGATAATGATCTCCATAAAAGCAGCTCCCAGCATTGAAAAACAAGGCCAGGAGTTTCAGTGCCTGGACTGTGGATGAGGTACCCACTCTCCTGGAGATTGCTTCCAGACCTGCATTTCTGAGATTAGCAAGGGCTCTGCTTTCAGTTATCTTGCATAATTGTATCATGTCAAAGGGGTATGTTAGTTTAATATAAATTGTATGTGATAGCTTTGCATTTCTGATCAAAAAAAATGGAGACTTTTTCCTGGCAAAAAATCAAAGCACTGTTAAAACTTGTAAGGCATTTAGAATTCATCTTTATTGTGGGGAAAGCTGCAGGTTTTTACAGTTTTGGAGAACGAGGAATTCCACCCAGAGCTGGTCCTGGGGCAGTTTAACTTCTCCAGCTTTGCTCTGCTGTGACTTGTGGACCCTCACCTAGAGAAATAACCTCATGTTTGGACACAGTCTTGGTGAAAACAACAGTCTTTATATGGGGTCAATCATTTAAATACCTTGTACGAGCTTTGTAGTGTCACATTTAATCCTCATTGTAACAAGTGGAAATATTCTTAGTAATGCCATAGAATCGTAGAATACCAGGTTGGAAGGGACTTCAAAGATCATGTCAGTGACTCTCTGAAAATAGCACTAGTTTGGGATGCCCTATAGCAAGTGTGTATCTACAGCACAGACACCTGCATTTCAATGAGCTGCCCAGACCATTCTAGCCAGTGGACAGACATAGGTATCTGTTGGATGGCATTCATCCTATTTTAGTGCAGATGTCTGAAATAAGCCATATGAATCCAAATACACAGCAGATGGCTATGAAATGTTTGATAATCTGGCTGCTCCACCTTAAAAACCAGAGAGAGCTTTAATCTGTTTTTATCAAATCAGTCTAACGGGACATAACCCTTCAATAACTCAATACATAATCATCCCACAATCTTTTTCTTTTCAGTTAAAACAGTGGTTGATACAAACCACTCATATTCTTAGCTTACTTACTAAATATGTGTTATAAACACAATGCTACAATTGCAAGGAGACCCCACAATCCCTCCCCTCACAGCCTTGTTGAATATTACAGCAGCTTTGGTTAACACTTGTCTGTGAGAGTCCATTCTCCATAAACTCACTTGCCAGCTTTGCAGAAGTTCTGCAGTTGCCAGCTTTGGTAGCTCCTGACTCTGCTTTGGGGTGTTTGGCACAGCAGGCTGACTTCAATATTGCTTTTCCTTGGGTAACACCCTGCCAAGGATTTTTCGAATCTCTGAAATGATTAAGGAAGCTTTAAGGTAAGAGTAAAATGAATATCAATTAATAAAATGCAAAATAAGAAATCAGGTATTTAATTTAGAGTGACATATCAAAAGATAAATAAATAGATAAATGATTCATCATTTATAGATATACATATATATAACTATACCTTGTTTCTTCTGTGCTGGCAGAAGGATGCCTGAAACCTAGGTGGTGAATGTATTACAGTTGGGGAAGGTCCTGATCAGCTGGCCTGATCCAGGCTTGCAGCCCATTTGCACAAGAAGCCGAGGGTGTTCGGTAGCAAGAATCATAGAATTGTTTTGGTTGGAAGAGACCTTCAAGGTCATCAATGACAACCATTAACCCAGCACTGCCAGGTCACTACTAAACCATGTCCCTCAGCACCACATCTACATGATTTTTAAATCCCTCTAGGGACGGTGACTCAGCCACTTCCCTGGGCAGCCTGTTCCAGGGCTTGACAACCCTTTTGATGAAGAAATTTCTCCTAATATCCAATCTAAATCTCCCCTGGCACAACTTGAGGCCATTTCCTCTCATTCTAACACTTATTACTCGGGAGAACAGACCAACCACCACCTTACTGCAACCTCCTTTCAGGTAGCTGTAGAGAGAATGTCTCCCCTCAGCCAGCCTCCTTTTCTCCAGGCAAACAACCCCAGTTCCCTCAGCTGCTCCTCATAAGGCTTGTTCTCTAGCCCCTTCATCAGCTTTGTTGCCCTTCTCTGGACATGTTCCAGCACCTCAGTGTCCTTCTTGTAGTGAGGGGCCCAGAACTGAACCCACTATTTGAGGTGCAGCCTCACCAGTGCTGAGTACAGGGGCATGATCACTTTCCTGGTCCTTCTGTCCCACCATTTCTGATACAGGCCAGGTTGCTGTTGGTCTTTTTAGCCACCTGGGCACACTGCTGGCTCATGTTCAGACAGTTGTCAATCAGTACTACCAGGTCCTTTTCTTCTGGGGACGTTCCAGCCACTCTTCCCCAAGGCTGTAGCATTGTGGAGCGTTTCTGTGACCCAAGTGCAGGATTCAGCAAAAAGTGGAATTAGACTTCACAGTGGCTATGCTTCTTCTAAATTTCAGGATTTGGTGGATTTTTGACTTTGTTGTACTTCCACTGCCTCCAGATCACTCACTTTTCATTGATACTATGTTTGCTGGAGACACACAAAGGGGTACCTGTGGGGAGTAACGTTTTGGAAAGCTGGATCTTGTGTAGGTGCCCACGTAGAGAGGACAACTGGAACTGGAGCAGGATTAAGCATCCAATTTATCTTATAGAAGTGCCACCAAAATGTCTGTATTTTGACTCACTGTCAGGGACACAGGCGTGTGGTTGATTTACCTTGTTTTCTTCCAAATGGGGATTGGATGTTTTCCTGTGATTTCATGGGTAAAGGAAGAGGAAAGTACTTGGCAACATATGCCACCTGCATTGACTAGACAGGGAAGTGTTGGATTTGGAAAGAAATTTTAGTTTACTCATTTGATATTTCTGAAATAGGTCTTCTTTGTGGTTTGGCTTTATGAGTTTTTGTCTTCTGTGTTTGTGTTGTGCTCAGCAAATTAAAGACATACTGTCATCGGCCTCGGGCAGTAATGGATTACCTATAGAACAGCAGCCTGCACGTTCAGACAGCCAGCTCGTTGCTTGTGCCCAGTGCCTGCGGAGGTGACAGAGGTGACGTCTGTCTCTGTTCAGCTGCTTGTGACACAGCAGGAACAAGGCTGAGTCACCTCCGTTATCCCTGCTGCTTAAAGCATCTTTTCATGCCTGGTCATCAGGAGCAGTTGGGGAGCAGCTGGGTTACCTCTGTTTGGCCATTTCAGTCACCAGAAATATATATGTAGGTATATGTCATATACTACATATATATCCATTAATTAAATACAAATATAAAATATTTGTATGTGTATGCATGAGCTTAACAGCAATATGCTGTGAAATAAGAATAGTCAGTCTGCAGGATTTATCTCTGCACCTGAGAAAAGCGATAGAGAAGCCAGTTGTCCAGCTATGGTAAAAGCTCCTGGTTATTGTGGTGGGTGAGCTGAGTGCAACCTCTCATCAGCTTTTGAAAAGGCCTGTAGTATTTTCATTACCTTGATAAATATCAAGGGTCACTTTGAGTCTTAAAGCAGAGATTGCTTCGACAAAGCTTTTAACTTCAGGCTGACATTTTACCTTAACTCCACAGTAAAGCACATTTTTAGAGATTAATTCAAACACACTATTCAGTTTGCAAGGTTAATTTCAAATTCACTCAGCCTTATCTCTTGCAGATCTGTGGGTTTCTAATGACATTAGTGTTTGTATTTTTTAAAGCTAGAGGTCCTAAAGATTCACCTTGCCCTCACCTTCACTATTTCTCAGTAAGGTCTAGGGATGAATTAATACATAGCCTCACTAGGGGTTTAAAACAAAACTTTCCAGCCCCAAATGGGTAATGAAATGCAGATAAAATAGAAGCACATCTCTGCCATCTTTTCAGTCTGGGATGGTGATGTGTTGTCTGTTTTCGTCCCATCCTGAGATGCCTGGTCCTTCTCATGGCCCTGGAGATGTGGCTGACCTCTGTGGAGCTTGTCAGGACCAGGATTCTCATGGGCCATTCTGTATCTCTCTTGTGCAGATCTAGGCTGGAATCCGTGTACCAAGGACAGCCAGACAAGTGCTTCACATGAGCATCCACGGTCCTATAGAAGCTTGGATTAAGGAGACTTGCACTCTAACTTTACTTGGGAGATACTGCACATTTTTTGGCCATAATCAGCTAGCAGATAAACCTCTCCTGTTCTGTCCTAAGTCTTTCTTATCTAAGCATCCAAAAGGATGAATAGATACTAATTTAGAGAAAAAGAAATTGAAATAAAGAAGTACAAAGTGGCTTCTCCATGAGAGCAGAAGCCACAGTTTAGTCTGGGGAGGAAGACCCATACAAGCATCATTCATATATTGAGTCTACTGAAATCCCACCTTGAGCCTTTGACTAGAGCCTAAATAAAGTGTAAGTGTAGGGTTGGTGTTCCGCAGAGGAATAAATTTTACCCAGAATGTGTCAGTGGTAGTGATGTAAGTAAAAAACATGTCCCTGGAGTGCTTGTTTTACACACCATACACAGTTCTCTTGCAGGGACTCGTCATCTTCATGACCAGTGGGGCTAGCACATGAGCTGAATCTTTATTCAGAAAGTGCAGTTTAAAATGAACTGGAATGCCTCACATACCTTTAATTCAAAATGTTTTCTTTCAAGTGAGTTTGTAGGGATATATGGCACTGGGAAAGATGTTGGGAAAAATGTGTCATTGTGTAAGGTATAACTTAAGCAGCAGTTTAAAGAGGGTGAAAAATCAGACACCAAGAAAAGTGGTAAAGAGAAAGGCAAAGCTATGAGAGAACAATTAATAAAGCATCAAAATTACAAGTATTCTACTTAGCTCACTGTCACTTGAGCTATGAGGTATGTTAATGCAGTAGGCTATTTATAGTGCAATATATCACTTCACCCCTTAAACTGAAAAATTACATTTGTGTATTTTGAAGGCTGTGCTGTGTTACCAAATTTAAACGTGCTGACAGAGCAATCAGTATTTTGTGGAGCAAATAGCACTGAGACTTTGTGTCAAAACAACATCATTCTGAGGGAGCTGGAGAAGTAAACATGTACAGCCAAAGGTATATTCCTCATTCAAGTACAGCCATATTCCCTGTGAGTGAAACAGCTCATACTCCTAAGTATGCCATAATACTCCTTAATCTATAGGACTCAAAGCATCCATTTGAGACAGCTTACCCTGAAACCCTGGGTGGAGCAACCAAGGCTCACTCTGAGGCATCTTCTGAAGGTGGGGACAGGACTGTGGTGGTACATACACTTCTGATCCTTCCTTCTGTGGAAAACCACACAAAGCCCAGCCCTTCTCCAGGTCCGCGCATCCTTTCCGCCACAGGAGTGATCATCCCTCTTGGAAAGGGGTGAAGGCCCCCAAGCTGGGGAGCTGCTCCCCTGCTGGGTTTAGCCCCCAATCTCCCTCTTTCCCTGAAGATCAATAGAGAGAGAGATGGGTTTAATGAATGAAAAAGTGTGGGACTCTCAGGAAAGGAAGGCTGGAAACTCAGAAAGACAGGTGAAGAGTTTATGAAATCTTTATTTTTGAGCATGCAGGCATCTGCATGTGGCACCTGAATGGTTGCAGAAATTGTTTTCAGAAGGTAAACATAACTGAGCCCAATGTGCTGCATAAAAACTCTGACTCATACAAATCTGAACTACAGAAAGCCCAAATAGCGACTGTTGCAGTGCTAGGACAAAATAACTCTCAAGTAGATGATGCATAAGACAGTTAGATGTTCTCATCTAATTGCAATAACCGACAGAGAGAAGAGGTCGTTACAAAGGTTTTGCATTAGCACACGTTTGATGGTATTTATTGTTTCCGGGATTGGTGATGATGGAGGCAAAAGCCTCCCAGATGCTGAGAGAGCTGCTAACAGCAGTGTGTCTTTTAAGCTTTCCCTGTCATAGGGAAAAAACTTTTAACACCACATGCTCTGCTTTAACTTATGTAGCTCCTTAGTCACAGGAGCACACTTTGGGAGCATTAGGAGTCAGGTGCAACGTGCATGGCTATAGCCTCCTTACAGCTGAAGCCCCACAGATAAAGATGGGACTTTACACTGACTTGTAGGTCAGCCTGTCAGGGCAGGTCAAGCTGATTTGTTACGGCATCACCTTGGAGTCACCTTGAAAAGACCTGTTCCACCTGTGTGCTCACGTAGGGTCAGTGCAATTTCATACCCATGTACATGAGGTCAGAGTCAGTCTTCTCACGTGATAAATTACATCTCTGCCTTCCACTAAAATGGCTTTATTACAATCTCTGACATTTAGTTGGGTGCTTTCTATTTGGAAAACCTGGGTTTTGAAAGTTTACAAAGGCTCTCCTGGGAGCAGAAAATCAATACAGTTGTTAATACTGAGTTACAGCTGTTTGCTGCCATTGCCTGTGTCAACACTATTGGCAGTGTCAGCTCAATTAATTTTGATGTCAACCATAGCAACAATGTGGTAACAAAATACATCATATCTACAGAAGTTCCTGTTTATCAAATGGGTGGGACTTTCAAGGCATTTTAATGTTGGCTCAATGTGGCTCCTACTGATTTCCCTGGGAGACCTTGGCATTGCTTTCTTTGAAACTTTTGAAGAGCGAGGAGATGCTATCATTGATTCAAGGGAAGCAGAAGGACTTTTGAGAAGACCCTTGAAAATGCAGCCTTTTAATCACAAAAGCCTTCATCAGGATCAAGCTGTTAAACAGAAAGTATGAGCCCCTTTCCCTTCCAGGGGACATTCTTGTAGAAACATAGTATGGTTTGGGATGGAAGGGACCTTTAAAGGTCATCTAGTCCAACAATGTAAAAGCCTTGTGACATTTTGATTTTTATTTTTCTGGGGAAGCGAGATGCTTCTGGTGGGGTAGATGTGGGAGGGAGTTCACCACACCATGGAATAGTGGTCCCTGACACTTTAGTGATGATGCAAGGGACAAATGGTGGCTGGGTAAAGTAAAGACCCTTTGGGCATGGATGCAGAACCATGTGGAGATAACTGCCTTCTGCTCCTTCCCAGAGACAAGAATGTCCATCTGCAGAGACCTTACTAACCTCAAGTTAAGATGATCAGCCTCAATATGCCCAGCATCACTTTAGAAATGAATACAGGATTAGCCCAAATAACCTTTCTTCACTGCACGAAGCTATTTATTCAGTGTCATTCATCCTAACATAGTTCACACAACAAGTCTACACAGCCACAGTGTGTAGGTTTTAGCTTTCTAATAGTTTGCACTTTGTGCTCTATAAATTGAGCTACGTTACTTTTTAGATTGCTCACCCAGCTCCTCCAGATGGTGTGTCCTCTTTGGACACAACCACGTCACGATGGGTCCCTGAGAGTCATCTAATGAGGCTCGATTTTGCATGCAAAGTCAAGAGAATCACCATTACTCAACACACCCTTGCTACCCGATAGAAGATAAATAGGTCTGCTGGGAAAAGGTGTCTGTGGATGAACGGCTAAGAAACTCTAATAGCAACAGTAAAAGGCTTTGGATGCTGATCCTGCTGTATATCATCAGTTATCCTAGAAATATTTACTGCTGTTCCTCCTTGCTCAAAACAAACATGCTAATTGATTTTAATGCAGCCATCACCAGTTCTTATTCTGTGTTCACAGGGGGGGAAAATCATCTGGTTTATACATTTTAAAACTGTAAGTGAATATTTTCCCCTTAGTCTAGAAAGCAAATAAGCAAATAATGGGACACAAATCTTGTGGCTATCTAAAAAGCAGAGAAATTCTTCTTTTAAGGCTGAATTTCTCAGGATTCAGATTCAGGCAAGGCTCTCTAACCTCTTTTCTTCAGATCTGTAGGTTACAATGGCTCAGGAGTGTTTTGGGTCTTTTGTAGCTAACCTTTGCACGGCTAATATTAAATTGTGTCTATTCAAGGAGTTGTTCTAGTGCCAAGCCATGAGCAAGATTTACAGGAAAATTCAATTAAAGTCACAAAGAGAGAAAGGATGAACAAAGGGATCACAACTGGAAGGCTCCCAGAGTTTTAAAGGGAACTCAAAAGATGAAGTTTGCCTGAAAAGGAAAATACAGGCACTCTAAACATCTCCAGGGAGAAGAAGCAAAAATACAGCATTCGGGAACCAGGTTATTAAGAAAGGAAGGAAAGGGGTAAATGCTGAGTGTTACATACAGGAGTGAGAATTATGAAAGGCAATACAAGCTGATTCTCGCTTTTGTCTAGCCAGAAAGACTTTTTTTTTTTCCAGGGTTTTTCAGGTGTGGGTTTACATAAGGGGGCTACAGTTACATGATGGAGCTTGCACAACAATGTCTCATAGCCCAGCAGCCACAGTCCCAGGTCCATTCCACTGTGCTGTACTCTGGTTTGGATGCAAAGGGGGCTGTAGAGTTGTACTGTATGGACCAGTCAGACATGTACTACTTAATCCACTGAAAATATTACCCACTTTTTATAGTGATTGCCTAGCCTCTGTCCTGACATGTCAGCTTTCTCAGCATCATTCTCCACACTATCCTAGAATGGGTTCACAATGCTGCTTGAATGACTTGAAAGTAAAAGTGATGTCTAAGTGGGTCAGAGCTGAACCACAGGCACAGGTATAGAATATTCTTTTACTAATGCTCTTTATCTTGAATTTCCAAACAGCTTGAAGAGTTTGGGAATCCAAAAGTAAGAACACTTGCATGAACATGAGCATATTAAGTCTATTTTGACTGCATCTAGCAAACCACCAAGATGACATGCTGTCTTGAAAGAGTGTTAATTTTTATCTCAGATAAAGTGTGGAGAGTGCACAGATGACCAGGTTATATGAGAAAATAAATGGTCCATGAGAAAAAGGAGGTATCTAAACAAAACACACTGTAGTAGAGCCTACAGATAGATGTGTTGGCAAATTAAAAGAACATGTTACCTTCTGTGGGAAAACCAGTTACCCTTGAGGAGGTATCACTTAATTTAAGCACATGGAGAGCCACCAACATTGGAAAATGAGTCGCAGTGGCTAAAGTCCATGAAATTGCTTGATATTGATTACCTTTTCCAAAAGCCACAGGGAAATGTGGGTGCAGGGAAGGTCTTTCTGGAGTTTTTGTCAGAAGCAGAGTGAAAAAGGGTTAACAGTTTCATTTACCTTATGATGTATTCCCACGCAAGCCAATGTCAGCCTACATGCTTGACTAATCCCAGACCTAGTTACTAATTGCTGCCATCCAAGCAGTAGCTGGCAGCCATTTAATTTTCCCTTTCACTTGGTGTCATTAACATTAGCAGCATATGGCTGCTTCCCTGACATGGCTAAATGGCTGCTGGAGAAACCTATGGCTTCAGCTTTGCAAACTTGAAAGTCTATGATTCACTTTAAGCATCTCACTGAAATCCAGGAATTGTTTACAGATCTGGATCCTACATGCTTGAAAACTGGTTTTCCAGGCACAGTTTACAGCAACAGTACAAAGGCACATTTTTTAAGAGCATCTTTAATTTACACAAGACTAATGGGGAGGCACAATAAAACACAGGCAATTTTGGAGATGTAGCTTGAAACACACCTCAGTCATTGCAGTATAAATTATTACTTACCACTTAGCTTTCTTCCTTTCATTTTTCTTTTGTACTTTAATGTAGTAAAGCAGGGCAATTGTTTATAATTCAGACTGAATGATTTTTCTGAATTACTTTTTTATCCTCTCCCTTCACTCAAAATATTAGGTCAAGATTTCAGATATAGGTCTGAAATTTCCCAGTTTTACTGCCTGTTATCTGCTTTTACTAGGTTTAAAAATTCTTTAATTCTACTGCCTTCTATATAGATTTTACTTGTTTTTTGGTGATAAAGTTACATGGTGCTTCTCAAATCCAACACTGATTTCCACTACCTCATTTGTTCATGTCTATATAAGCTGATTAATTTTTAAATAGTATACTTTTTCTTTCTGATGGTCTCATGCTTACTATGCACTGCAGAATTTTTGTCATGCTGCCTTCAGGTAAGATTTGCAGGATTTAATATCACGGGCATTTCAGATGCTGTTGAAATAGCACAGCAACTGAAGTGACAACATTGCTTTTAAAGCTCAAGAAATTTCTGGACATTCTGTCATTTGGAAACATAAAGCAAGAACAAAAAAAATCTCAGATATTAGTGATTTTTTCTTGCTTGGAAGGCAGCAAGTCCCACAGTGGACAGTAAATAATTTTTGGTAACATACAGTGAGGACTGAAGATTAATATCTAGCCTTTTATTTGTAAATTGAGTTCTTCCCATTCTGAGTTTTAAAATTAAATAATTTAGTGAAACAAAAGGGTGACAAAGCAGAGAGATAAATCACATTCTGGCACTCCCTTTGCTCACCCATCCCTGTGCCCTATGGGAGGTCTACTCACTTTAACTGACTCCTGCCATGGCTGTATTAGTGGCCCTGCTGCCTTCTCGAGAGTCCCTGGGTATTAGTACTGCTTTGGGGGCAGTGACCCTCATACTGCAGAAAGCAATTCTGCAAGAAGTCCCCAACAGGTGTGCTTCCCACCATGAAGTTTTATTCAAGGCCAACACCCACAGCAAGAAGGGCGCTTTTCTGGAAGTTGACCTTGTAACCATTTTCATTGTAGGAATGACGTTCTGAATCTAATATAATTTTCTTCCTTCTATTTTCAGGTTGAGTCCCTTGCTGCATGTTTAGGAGCGCCTGAAGCTTTATGTGTTTTATTTTAGCAAATGTAAAGAGATCCGCTGCTTCAGCTGAAATCAGTGTTCCTCAAACATTAGATTTTATCCCACAGTTAAGGTGAGTAATGAAGCCTTGGGACTGACTTTGTGGTCTGCTTGGTCCAGAAGCACAAAACATAAAGTAGCATCATATTTTCTGTCCTGTTCTCCACTTTTTCTGGAGATATAATTTTACTTTTTCATGTAATAGTTTACACAACCTACTTCATTTGGCACCCTGGGGAGGGATGAGGACCATCGGTGGAAGAACCGATAACCTATTTTCCTTTCTCCAGCTGGAGCCAAAAGCACAGCAAGGCTCAGTATGAGAACAAAGGGAAATCTCAAACTTGTCCCTGTTAGCAGAATGTCACAGAGCTCCCTCCAGACTGCTCCAGTAAGGCCCTCAGATGACATAAAGTGAGGTAACAAAACCATTTTTGTGTTAGCATAGAGTTGCAGTGATGACACCAGCCAGGGACGGTGAGAGGAGTTATATGACATGTGCAGATCTGACTCGACCTTCAGACTTCTCATCTGTGTTCAAGAGATGAATAAAAGCTGAGTCAAACCTGGATCATAGTGAGCAGGAAATGCAGTAAAATTGCCGTAATAAAGTCACTCAAAAAAAAAAGAAAAAAAAAAAAGAGGACTATGCACTGGAGTTTGAAAAGGTGGAGAGCATCAGGGACAGGGACGCGCTGTGCTAGCGAGGAGTGCTGTGTCTGTGCTGGGTTTTACCGGTTAGATACGAGGAGGCAAAAAGGAGGGAAGAGACAGAAGGGAGCAGGAAAGAGAGCAAATTTGGCAGGGTTGCCAGGGAGTCAGAGGACTGTCAGTGCCTGAGGCAATAAAACACTTCATTGGGACATTGCTAGGGAAGGGGAGACAAAATCCGAACTGAAAGGCAACCGCTGAAGTCTGCATAATTCTGAGGATGATAATAATTTGGGCTTGCAAAGGAAGAGGTCCAGTGCACGTCCCACCTGGGTGGGATCCCACCTCAAGGGGGGGGCACAGGCATCCTTAGCACCAGAGGAGCAGGGAGACTGGTGCAAGCAGCTCGCACCGCCTGGCGCTGCCCTGCACAGGGATGAGGAGCGGAGGTTCCAGCAGCCAAACGGGGGATGGCAGGGGCTGTAGGGCAGCATCCAGCAGGAGAACTGGGGCAGGGGGATTTCACTCCCGCAGCGCCGCTCCCACCCCAGAACCTTCTAGGGCCCGGGGT
>VWZY01007772.1:173968-203315 GCA_013399075.1 Chloroceryle aenea | reverse complement strand
GTGTCAGACCGGGGTGTCCTAGGCTGAGCAGAGTGTGTGACATGGGGAGCAAAACTTTCTGCCTCTCTCCCACTGTAAAAACCCGAACCAGAAGGTACCCGGTGTCTTCGGAGCAGGGATCGCTCTGCAGGACTGTGCAGGGTGCAGAGCAGAGGCTGTCGGGCAGGGGTGCTCAGCCTCGGGTGGCCCAGAAGGAGCCCAGATGGAGGGGACCAAGACGGAGCCTTCTGCTCCAGTGTTTCCATTCTCACTCCTACATGCAGGGAGATGCTCTCTGCTACTTTTAAATAGAAAGTAGGTCTTTCCTGTGTTTTTACTCTAGGTGTAGGGATGAGGAGGCTAGATACTGCCTTCCCAAAGAGGTCTTGGTGGCTGGGGAACTGCTTTGGTGAACATAATCCTGTAAGAGGGCTGGCAATGGTCAGTCCCCTTTCTCCTACCTTTCCGAGGATGCTCCAGGAACAGAGCTTACTCACCTCTCCTACTGCAGCTGCATTGTTTAGCAAGAAATAATTTGTATAGCCTCAGACTGGATTGGGGATAGGTGACTTGCAGACAGGTTGGAGCACTTGCCTGGTGAAAGGTCCGGATCCATGCCAGGGGGCTGTTGCAGTGTGGGACCTTCTCGGCTGGGGGTGCACAAGCCCATGTCTACTCCCTGTGATGAAAGAGGGCATCCGTGAGTTGGGGAATATTCCCTCTGCCTACTGAATCTTCTTTTTGCATGTTTCTCCTAAACATTGCTCACCCTCAGAGAGGGCAATTTATGTAGCCACCCACTTTGAATTGCTTCTCTCCCTTTCAGCGAGTGAAGGGAAAGAAGGCCTTCTATAGCTGATCTTATCCTAAAGTCTTTGCTTAAAAAAATGAACCTCTTCATATGGTTAAAGGTGACAGCTGAACCTCAGCAGAGGTTTCAAAGGCATACAGCTGGTATTTTGAGCATTATGTATTAGGCTCTGAGCATGCAAATCCTTTCCTGAGCCCCTTTGAATCTGGACCAGAGTGCTTTTAGTGCTTTTGCTATCTTCTCAGAAGGATGGACAATGATAGGTTACTTTATTTTCACTTGACTATTCTTTGAGACAGAGCCATCCCTCACTCACATGGTTAAAAAGCTATGCATTACTTTTGCTGGAGTGTGTGTGCAGCCAGTGCAACTCTATGTCCCAGGGAATATCATGTCTGGATGGAGAGGGGGAAAAAAAATGATTGCAAAGAACCACGGTAACAGATCAGCTGATTTACAAAAGGGAAGAAGAAAATGTAAATGTAAAACATGGCTAATACCTGGCTATTATGTGTTGGTCTCAAAACTTTGCCATTTGCCTTGATTCAGCCTAATTCGAGTTATCTGGGTGTATTGCCACTAAAATCACAACAGCTCCCATTGTGATTGACTCTGGTTTGGGCAGAATCAGACAGGGATGAAGTCGTGCAATGAGAAAGCACAGCCTGTTAAGAGTGTTGCAGTCAGTTGAAGGCTTGGTACAGGTCTTATTTTATACCGAAAAGGTGTGAGAAGCACAAGGCTTAATGCACTGTCAGGTAGTTAATTTAGAATATATAGGGGATCTTTCCTTTAGATGCACTTTTTTTTCCTCTCCCTTTCCTTGACAGCTTGTTTCTCTGTTTCCTCACTGTTATGAGAAATATGGGTATCTGCCAGTTTGTGAGATTTCTGCGCTGCTACAGCATTTGGAGCAGTGGGATCTCTGGCTATGCCTGAGGCTCCATGGTGCTCTGATTACACAGATAGTAAAAATAATAATGTATAGCAGTGTCACTCTCCAGAAACCTTTTTGTCATTGCCTTCCTTCATCAGGGACTGTAGTGGTTTAGCACACTGGATTTAGGAAAGGTGGGTTTGTGCTGCAAACCAAATGTAGAAGCAGCTTGAATGAATGCTCCCATGGGTTTTTGGAGCAAATTTATATAGCCATGATCTTCTGTCACAACAGCATTCAGACCAGGATGTGATGCCCATTCACATGATGAGCTTTCCCTGATCTTTCAGATGCCAGCGGCCAGTTTGAAGGTGAGTTAGGTGCCTCTCCAAGGGACAGAGGCAGACTCAGCTTGGATGGCCAACGTACCTCTGGGGTACAGAAGCTGGGGAGACCCACTGCTGTATCCTGTGCTTCTGGCCACTTGGTAACTCAGATTAGGACAGTGGTAGAAGAATAACTGCTTGGTGAACTCTTTCTGCCTTGGCAATGATGAACGGGATACTAACACACATGTTCCATGTGTCGCATAAATTATGTCGTCAAGTGGAGTTGACACCCATGGTTTTCACTGTTATTAAATCCACATTCAGTTATTATGATGAAAATGATGAGATATTCATTCCCATCCCCCTGCCACTGCAGAAAGCATCTTTGCCACATCTTGTTTTCTAGTGTTTAGTGCTTTTTCTAAACTTTTCAACTGAATGAGTCTTCTTCAGCTTCTCTTTAGAGATTCACCCAAATCTGAACAGATTTTGCTTTTAGGACATTTTAATTGATACTCAGCCTGAATGGATTTTTTATTCACTTTGTCGTTCTTTTCTCTGTTCTTTTTGCAACCATTAAAAAAAATATATCATTCAGTGACTTTTACTTCCTGTTCAGCCCCATTGTTTTCCAAGAGAGATGTAGAATATCCAAACTGTTGGCAAAAATCTTTTCTTTCAAGTACCCTGTTCAACTCTCATTTACTATGCAGATTGAGAGTAAACATGTTATTGATACGGATAATAACGTGATCCTGCTACATTGGACAGTTTACCTGATATTTCAGTAGGCAGGTAAACCAAATACAGAATTATAAAGTTACTAAGTGCATGGAAAGGGTAATGCTAAATACTTCCTACAATGGAAAGTATTTTTGTACTAGTCTGCTGCAGTACTTCTGGAGAAGGTAAAAATAACAGAATAAATTTTTTTGGACAATGAAAATGTCTTTAATAAACTTGCTTACAAGACAAAGCCAAGGAGGGAGGGGAAGCATGAACTTGAAACTGGGTCAAGTACAGTGAATTAAGTATGTTGAAATATGTCAATTTTCATGATGAGAAAAGGTTAAAAAAATGGGTTGTGTCCAAGTGCGAAATGTATTAGTATATTAAATCAAGATCCTAGGTACTAAGCTAAGAAGCCTGGGAAGCAAGATAAAGTTCTGTCTTTCCATGTAAAGGCTGGAGAGGAGATACGTGTCAGTCTTGGAAGGACATTATGTAACAAAGCCAGATAAAAGTCAGCATGCCTGTCACCAAATAGATGTGGCAGGAATAACAGGGGCATCTGCCAGAAGGAATCTGAGTATCTGAAACTCTCTTCTGTTTTAAGTGAACTGTACCTGCTTGGGAAAGAGTTGAGTTCATTATGGATGGCTCTGTAGAGACAGCCCTTGTGCTCATGGGGAATTAAGTTGGAGGGATCATAAAAAAAAATAAAAGAATTAAATGTGTAAGTGTGGTTTTGTGCCTTATCATTAGTACTCAGGAATTGTGAATGTTGTGTTTGTTCTATAACTGGTTAATAAGCATATAGTGTTCACAGCAGAGGGTGATGCTGTCTGAGTTAGAAGGGAATAACTTGAAGGAGGAAGAGAAAGGAAAACATGCATTTAATGCATGGAGTAGAGAAAATGAATGAGATGCAAATCTTTAAGACAAGATAGAAATAAAAAGGCTTTCTGTGCACTTGAAAGGCTAAATGTTACTGCTTTTAAAAAATAGTACTTTATTTTCATGTAGCTGTAAACAACCTCTGGGACTTCTTGATCTCTGGGATTCATTTAGTCTCTGTTGGCCTTAAAATCTCAGAAGGGATTAACTCATTGCTAAGTATTTAGGAAGGAATTCTCCTTCTAAGTCAGTTCCCTCACTGTTCTTTATTGGTATCCTTGTCCCTTTCTCTGAAGAATCTGCACCGGCTATTTGGGCAACAAAGCAGGAGCTACCTACATCAGCTGCTGGGGTGTTGTATTCCCTAATTTCTAAACACCCTGAAAGACCTTGGACTCTTAATTTATGAACAGTTCATAGTCAGCAGAAGGGGCTTTGGAAAGATTTCTAAACAGATCATATTATTTTTATCACCTCTTGCTATGCAGCCTTGTGTCTTTGAGGTGAAAAGAGAGTGTACGGCTTCCATTTGCCATTGTGATGGACAGTCAGGAAGATGAGAAAAGAAGAGCAAAAAACGCGTGCTATAAAAGTGCTGACAATAAAGTTGATGAAGTGGAAGCACATACACTAAAGCTGGAAAGACAGATGCTGAGACATGGGTACCACAGCAGAAAGCATTGCCACCAAAGCATGTAGGCAGATCAAGGCGGGAGGTGGGGGGAAGCACAAGAGAAACCAGTGAGGTGTCTGAATTTGAAACCTGAGAAGGAGGAGAGATGCTGGTATGAATAAATGGAAAGTGAGCCGTGGTCCTAATGATTCAAGAGTAAGAAAATCAGGCACAGTAGAAACTGCTATAACAGGCCATAATTTTGAAAGAGTAGTACACATTAGGCCAAAACATTTCCTTCACCATCAAAAACCAATTTATCATTCAGGATGAACATTTATCATGTAAAAAAAAAAAGAAACATCATATGATTTTATTTTCTTCTTCCCCTTCCCTCCCATTCTCCCTCACCTTTGTTCCTCATAGCTTCTGTAGATCTGGAGTGAGTGAGCAAGGACAGGAACTCTGCTGGGATTCCTGACACATTTATGTGTGGTGCTAGTGGGGACCATCAGTGAGCTGGGTGCCAGGATGGGTGTAAGCAGTTATTTTGATTGTCAGCTGTG
Source organism: Chloroceryle aenea (assembly GCA_013399075.1). Classification (NCBI taxonomy): domain Eukaryota; kingdom Metazoa; phylum Chordata; class Aves; order Coraciiformes; family Cerylidae; genus Chloroceryle; species Chloroceryle aenea. The sequence goes on along the minus strand of VWZY01007772.1, from coordinate 198,523 downwards.
TCCTCCAGGCCACATCTCCCAGTTGGTGTTGGTTGGGAAAGCTGTAGCAGTGCTGTGCATGGCTTTAGGCCGGCTGATGACCTGGGTCAGAAATGCTGGAAGTGCTTGAAGGGAAACCCTTGCCTGCAGGTCTGACTTCATGCTCAGTGAAGATGTTGGCAGAGCTCCCACTGACTGCAGTGACTGCAGGGCAGATCCAGGGGTTATTAGGACTTACAGGCATCACTTTGTGGGCTAGGGGGAGATGCCATCAGAGTGGGCTTCCCCATGTCGTATGTGTAAGTTGCTGATGATGGCTGCTGAAGGGAGCAGTAAGAACCAGTTAAGTAGGAAAAAAAACTAAAAAAAAGGGAGAGTTGCTAACAAACAAACAAACAAACAAAAAACAACCAGCAACCACCACCACCACCAAAAACAACCCAAAAACCAAACCAAAAAAACAGCCTTGAACCCCTCATGCTTGAGATAGGAAAGAAACAGTGTTTGGGAACAGGTCAGGGAACTGATCCCATGTGTCCCCTAGATATTGCCAAGGTCTTTTTAGGACACACCCCCCACACCCCCCCCCGAAGGTCCCATTCTCATATCTAGCATTGCTGTGTCTTTCCTGACTGTCACACTTACTTGGAAAAGAGTTTCCTTCTCATTCCCCCTTGATAATACTTTAGCTTTTATCCTGGGCCTGAAGACATGTTTAGGTTTTGGCTGCTGGTAGTGGAAACATTTTGGTTTTCAGTCTTTGAAAGAGGAAATCTGTGGTTTTGAAGAAGCAATAGTTAAACCCCACTTAATTTTGACAACCTCCTTTTTTAAAAACATTAAAAAATTACAACTACAAAAGATTACTCAAATCTAATAATGACCTTGTTTTACAAACATTGTGATACATTTATTAATGGTGTCAGACAGTAATCACTGTGTACTTGGGACATGGGCTCACAGTTGATTTAAGATGATCTAAGACGACATATGCAGCTGAGCTGCCAGCACCCCTGTGTTGGTGGTGATGATCCTGTCACTGTGCTGACTCAGAGCTGAAAACTAACCACTACCCCCCAAAAAAACCCTTAAAACAGACAAAAAAAGAAGGTGGGTATTTAGCTGTGTGAGTGGCAGAGGCAGCCCAGTGTTTGTGGTGATAGAAGTAGTGGACAAGGCTTTGGGACCCACCAGGCACAAGGCTGGTGCCCTCTTATTTTATTTCTAGAACATAAAATTTTGGTCAGATAGAGCTAGCCTGGTTTTACACCGAGATAATGGCAAGAGGATTGTGTTTCCTGACGTAGGAAGAAGAAAATGAGAGGTGTGTGTTAACGGTATGAAAGAAATGGATCATTACTCTCTGTTGTGGAAGTCTGTGTGCTGGTTTCGGAGATGCAAGTGCTGTCTCTGCAGGGAAAAGGATGTTTGCTGGCTGTAAGATATGTTTACAGTGGAAAAAAAGAAAATAGTTTCAGATGACAGGCTATTTCTAACTAGAAAATTTCTTTGACAGAGAATTTTTACTGCTACAAAGAGAGGGCAAATCACTCATCCCATTTTCCCTTGATGATAAGGTGTTAACCTCTCTTATCTGTTAGTGTTTTATGGTCAAGAAATACAACATGTAAGAGATGATTTATGGTGGTATTAGAAGATTATTGGAAAGTATCTACAAAAAAAGATGACAGGAATTATATTATTTGGTGGTGAAAATGCTGGGAAACTCAATTTTCATTTCTTTAGATTTTGTTCCACCATAGAGGTGAAAATATTTTCCAGGGATAATTCACAGAAAAGCAGCTGAGGGTGGGATTGATTAAAAGGATATACCCAGGAGCATCAGATAAGAGTCACATAAACAAGGTGAGCTGGTCCATGACACTGGAGAGATCCCTGGAGTTCTTCTAGCTACCAGGGCAGACACAGGCAAAAGAGATATTTTCAATTATCAATGTGAGTTACTAATGCTAATCTTACAATCCAGACTGATGAAAAAGCCCTGCTTTGAGGAAGGGGTGAACTTTTCCTCAGAGGTTGGAACCGACCTGAACATGCTCAAAGTATTTTTGATGTAATAAATATGGTCAGAAAATTGAAATGCATCAGATAACCCAGTCAGAGGAGGAAGAGATGGGGAGTGCAAAACCTGAAGATTCCATTAACATTATTGCTGCTGGCTTGATAAAGTACAGCATACATTTAATAGCAGAGAAATCAGTGTCTAAGTTATTTGTACCGTCCTGGAAAACAAAAATGCACTAAGGTGGTGACTTTTAGGGGCGAACTCAAAGGTAAAGGTGGTTTAGACCTCAGCTGTTGACTCCTAAAGTGTTAATTCCCCATAGCATTTCTTGTGACTTGTGAAATACTTCTGGTTTTGTACTTACTCTCTGAAGTTTCTCAAAGGAAGATCTTCACACAGGCTTGCTCTGTTTTATACACACATAGGGGTGGTGCTGTGTCTTTGAGAGACGTACATCAGAAATGAATGATTTCTGCTTTTTCCCAGGCTTTTATATCCATGGCTCCCTCCTGCTGGCAGGTCAACAGTGCTGATCAAATGCTGCTTGTTTCTGGTTAGCTGCTTTTTATCTCCAGCTCTGTGGTTCCTTAAAGCAAATGAAGAAGAAAGATTTCCCAAGACAGTTCCTTCTCTCTTTTGTTTGGTTTTATTTCATCCAATTGTTTTAAAATTCAGACTTCTCTCAAAAGGAAAGAAACAAGGGCCCAACCAGACCCTTTTAAAGCAGGATTTACACCTGCATGGAGGGAATATGAGCTGATGTGCATCTCAGGGATGCTAGGGGAGGTTGCATAGCAGAATTGGAGTGGAGAAACAATTCAGCTCTTCACACCACACCTTTCTTGTCAAGCACCTGCTCTGCAGACCTGCTGATGTGCAGCTTCTCTTGACTTGTGATGAATGTCAAGTGTGCTGGTTAGTAAGGTAATGGCCGTTCCCTGCAGAGCTGCTCAAGCAACAGCTGCACCAAGGCCAACCATCTCCTCTTCTAGAAGATCAGACAAGATGACTCTGTCGATTCATGCCTGGTTTTGATGCTGAATATAGGATTGTCCAGGACTCTGAAGTCTGCAGGTTTTGGCTGGAAGCCCACTCTGCTCTGTGCTAGCCTGGCCTCTGGGCTAGCAAGAGGCAGGGGATCCAGAGGCTTCGCTCCATGCTGCACAAAAGCATCTTGTCTTCTCAGTGTCAGGGCATCCTTTTAGGTATGTGCAGACCAGGTATCACAAACAGTTCAGCACAGAGCCCTGCACACCTACTGAAATAGCTGTGATCGATGATCAGATTCCCTTTCACCCTAGATAAGAGGAGCCATAATGTAAAAAAGAATCAATTCCTGTATCTTTTTGTTTTGCAATATTTTTAATGGCACTTAAAGACAACTCTACTTAAATGTTAGCTGGCTGTTCTGAAGAGTCATTGCTTTTTAAGTGGGGAAAAAAATGCAAGCTGCTTTGCAGCATTGCCCATTGCAGTACTGAGCTGCTAATCTCTTGAATTTCCCTTGCTCAACAAGGGAAAGTATTTCCTTAAAGCCTCATCATGTGTTTATGCAGGAATCATGGCTTTCATTGAAAAGGGGAGGGGTTGGGAGGGAGAGAAGGTAAGTCAGTTCCTTCGTATTACAGAGAAGAGTTGGAAAACATGAACCTTGAAAAGCAAAGACCTGAAAAGTTAAATGAACTGGATCTAAGTTGTATAGTGTTTTAAGGTCCTGCGGCACTTAAATAAGTCGTATGAATTTGATGGGGTAGAAGTAATGATGCTTGACTTGAGGCTTTGGGAACCTTTATGTGACTTACTCAAAGTGCAATTTAACAAACTTTGCCATTATTCAATGTTAGCATTTGCTCTGTAGATAGTCTGATGGGGAGACCCAGTGGCACCTCATTGAGCATGACATGCTGGAAATAAAAGTAAATTATTGGGGCAATATCTTGATTTCATAGACAGTCTCTACACAGCTAAATATGACAGATAAAAAGAGCTCTGGCTCTTGAACCACATCAAGGTATGTTAGTGGGCTCCCTGGCATGGATTTGCCCATGAAAACTGGCACAGGCTGGGTGGGACATTGCAGGAGAAGATGTGAATGAACTCTCATGCTACTCCTCCAGTAAAGCAGTAGAGTTGAGTGGAGGCAGTTTTGTCATGGGATTACCATAACTAGGTGCAGTTATTTGAATACCTTCCATATTGGGTAAGCACGTAGCACCCTTGTACTTACTTCTTCAGGACAGCAGAAAATCAGTGTGAACAAACATGCTCCAGTGATCCATGCATAGTCCAAGCATGAGATCCTGGTATTGTTGGAGAGCTAAGCATTGGAAAGAGCAAGGATTCCATACCATGAAAAGGACTTACCTTGCTTTTAACTGTACAGGTTAGGCATCTAGTCTACTACAGAGGGACTCTGGCTTATGTCAGGTAGATGTTCACCTTTTAGTTACCTAAACTAAAATTAAGTTAATCTTGATCCATCAGTGAAATTAATCTCCACTTCAACTGAATTACATTACCTCTTACACAAGCTATGAGGTTGCTCTGCAGAGCTCTATAAGCTGCAGGGGTGAAGATGTGTTGATAAGGCTGGGATGTGTGTGGCAGTGGTGGTCTCTGCAGTGCTCTAATTACCCTGGAGAGTGGACCTAAATCTTTGCTTCTAAACTGCTGAATTAAAATAGAAGCACAGCCTAGGTCCTTAGTTCTGGAGAGCTATTTGTGAATAAAAAGTTTTGTTGTTTTGCTTTATAGTGGCTTCCTACCAAAGGTGTGTGATCACACACCAGAGTCCCTTCCTGTCTAGGGAATAATCAACACGGAGCTCATGCCAGTGTTAATTTTTGCCTATCATCTATGCAGGATTAAACCTAACATGTAAACTTGCATGTAATGATTAGCCTGTATTCTATTGCAACTGTTTTCAAATGGACCAGACCTTGTGTTTGGATTTAATTTCCCAGTACAAAAAGGCAGCTGTTCAATTTATTGTGTTGGTTTTTTTTGTTTGTTTGCTTGCTTTTTCCTTACAATGTGTGTGATTAGAGGCTCACTGTACTACCGAGGCAGGAAACCCAGCTGTGAATGTATTTATTTCTTCATGTTATAGACTAGATCATATCTTACAGGAGTGATCAATAGCAATAGACAGCTTGGGAACTGTGCCTGAGCAGAAGTCTGATTTCTTCCTTGTCCTGCCTTTCCCCTCAATCCATGGGCTGATGAGTTGCAGCTCTTTGACTGATAGAGCTGTTGTGATAATGCATTGACCTGCCCCTTAAAGAGGGTTTAATGGTGCTGCAGCCGCAGCTCTGCCTACTGCTGCCACCCCCTAGCTCATACCTCAACCCAGCCTTGGTTCTTCACAAGAAGTAACCTCGTAGCACCCAACACCATCTGTCTGTTAGAAATGCTAGCAACTGTGGTTTTGTAGCTGCCTAAAAAACTGCCTTAGCCTTATGGGTAAATCTGGACTTCAAAAAGAAGTGTACACTGAGCAGGGCTTGTCTAGACCCTGCTACTGGAGATCATTTTGGCTGAGGTTAGCAGCATGAATGCAGAGAAGAGTCCAGGAGCGGAGTGTAGCTCATGCCTGAGTTAAATGTAAGGTGCATTTTTCTATATTTGCTTAACTCGGGCCACTTTGCTAGCTTGCCCTTGGTCTTATTTATTGGTTATTCTTCCAGCGGAAATGGACTCTGTGGGCTTGGAGGCAACCCAAGAGGGCAATATTGTATTGAGGCTTTCTCATAAGAATATACAGTTACATATTTTTCATGCCGGGCTGTGATGTAAGATCTTGCTTTGTTCAATGAATGGGGTTATTTCAGATACATAATACAGTTAAGCACTCATAAAGGGCATTTTTGTGTCCTGAGACAAGTGGTTGCAAGTCAGGCAGAACTAAACCTCCCACATGTGACTTCCCTCTGGTGTTACAGGTGTCATCGGTCTCTTCTTTTGTCTTTTTAAAAATTAATACTCATAAAAGCATGTAGCATTCCCAAAGCTGAGTAGTGATGAAGATTCAGCTAAAAATTTAAGAAAAAAAAAAAGTTTTATTTGCTGTGGATTGCTTTTTTTCCTGTTTGAAAATATTCAGCCATCTGGTCAGCAAACAAATAAAATGCTGCATGATATTGGCAGCAACGCATACACTGAAAAACAACTAATGGGAGAAGGAAGCAGTTCACAGTCTTTCTGTAGTCTGGTGGTTTTGGGCTTTGCAATTTTTTTTCCCCCACACGCTCCTGAATTAAATTTGTATTTGTAAAAAGCAGAATCTGGTCATGATCTCCATATAAGTAAATGCATCTTTGGCAGAGCCTAAAGTCAATAAAAATATTTATATTCTTACTTCCCCCCAAGGATTAATTAGGCTTAGTGAAAGAAGCACACATTTTCTTCATTATCCAAATCCTTACGTTGTAATATTATATGTAAGTGTAACAATAGAAGTTCTGACTTTTCTGTCAATGTGACCGCTTGGGTGAAAATCCTGTCTTGAGGAAATTAGGAGTTCAAGTTCTAGTGAAAATCACTTGTATCGACACAGAAGTGACCAACATTTGTAGCTCTTATTCCTCTTCATTTGGGGTCTATATAAATATGTTGGTAGATGAGTCTTTGCATTGGAGTAATTCCTTCCACATTGAGGATTTATTTCACTAAATCTCTCCCTGGTTGTACCTAAAACTCAGCCTATGAGGAAGTCAAATTCTGAAAGCAAAAAGCTGAGCTCAGAAGTGAGCCAGCCTCATCTCTCCCCATGTCCTGAGTGAGGAACAGACCGAGAGCACACAGACGTGGGTCAACAGTGATTAGGAAGTGAGGGGTGTGCTTTTCACAGCTGCACCCTGCTCCTGCCCTCTGCAAGCCAAATAGCTAGCAAATATTTTTTCATATAGTAACATCTCTTGAGAGAAAAGGAAATATGGAGTAAGTGCATTTGGGAAGAAATGGTAGAGTAGGTGACAGGGCAGAAAAATGATAGAAGTTGAGTGAGCGTCACTCGAGACTTTCCTCTAATAACAGTGGTGTTCCTTTTCTAATATTGTCCTGTGGCCAAGTGCTATATGAAGAACTTGCACCCCTAATGGGACCTGATCACTGACAGCAGAGGGGCAGGAGCTTTGCAAAATGCTCATTCATGTGCCTGGTTTTAAGCACATGAATAATTTGTCTGAAGTTTGAAAACTAATGCCTTATTTAAGGGGAAGTGCATGCTAAATACTGTCCTGGACTAAGGTCAGGGAATTCTGTGATTTGCAGAGTTCATACTCTGATATAACTGAGATGTTATTATGAAAACTTTTACTTCCAGTAAACTAAAGATTTTCCTTTGGTGCAGTGTTGAAATAAATGCATCGCCTGGTGTTTAAAAATATTTATATGTTAAATCAGTCTGGTGCTCATTTCATTCTGTCTTTTGTGGGTTTTCATGAAAATACTTGTTTTTTTTTTAATCTGTATACATTCACTGGACTTTTTAAGACTTAGTGATGATGTCCTTTTATATGCTTTTTAAAATTTAATTGGTATAACAGATTGGACAGGATGCTGCTGTGGGACTTTGCTACTGAAGAGGAAATGCAGTGAAATGGGTCACGTTAATTCCTTGGATAATTAAATCTGGCCATAGTTCAGGTCTTCACTGGATTAAAGTGGACAACTTGTAAAACTGTATTACCTTTATACAGCTCCACATGAGCCTGCTGGGAGCCCTGTGAGGACGAGGCAGTCAGTTTGGCAATAGTTTGTGGACTGAATCCTTGAAGATGTATTTTCCCCATGGATACTGTAAATGCAGAAGTTAAACCTGGTACAGAGTGGTGTCTCAGTGAGGTAGTGACTATAGAGAAGGAGATGAGCAGGCTCAGGGGTGCATTTGCTGTGGCCAAAAATGTTCATGTTGTGCTAAATGGTTCATTGAGGTTGGAGGAACCTTGTAGGTAAACATGCTATAATATTTATCTTAACATTTGCTCCATCTCATTTTTCTGATACACAGATATTTTGTTACTACTGAAACTATCAGCACAGGTGCTCATCTGAGGTAAAGTATTTTAGTCAGCTCTTTTATGTCTAATGTAGTTCTGGTTCGACTTTTCATGTCTCAGAAGCACCTGAAGTGAGTTTTTTTCTGTGTCCTTTGTTTTGCATATATAAAAAGAGACCCAAACATATCATCTTGTCTTGCATCTGATAAAGAAAGGATATGACAAGGCATCACAAGAATTGGGTTCACTTAACCTTAAGTGCTTAAAGGAATTGCTGAAAGTTGGCAGCGCATTGGTGCAGGGGTTCAGAAGTAGGGCAAGGCACAGAAATAAAAAGATAGAAGTTGTTCTGAGGGATGGAAAACTGACTGCTCAAAGGAGGCCTGAGGAAAACTTGGACATCTGTTGAGCATAGTCCACCCGGGGCCAAGATCTGCTCATTTGCCTTGAAGCAGTTGACTTGTGGTTGCGGTCCATCTCATGTCTGGAACCTCCTGCTGGCCCCGACTCCTTCACAACCAAATGCTTGGCAGTTTTCCCTGTGGCTTTAAGACATCTGTTGGGGTGCTGCAGGTACCTTATGTAATTACCTTCTTGGGATTTGCTTGTGGGCTATTAAATAGTTGTACCCTGCACTCTTTTTGTGCAGATTGGTTTCTGAATAGGCAACAGTCAACAACATCTATACTCAAGAAACCAGAAGCTTCACTTTTCATTTACAAGTCTTAAGCCTTGAATAACTGGGAATAAAACATTGAGGTTGAAAAGGAGGAGGAATGAATAAGATCCAGCATATTAAAATTTATAATTAGAATTGTGATCAACTTTGGTATTATCAGGCCTTCTCAACTGTAATAACTGCATAGCTCTGAATAAAAAGCCTGACTATGTTTACAGAGAAACATGAATCTTGTTCTTGGAGAATGTTTGGTATTATTACACAGTGCCAGTGTGTAGGAATTAGTTTGCTATGCTGAGATCCTGTGGGTGGCTTTATCTGGTGTTCATCTGCACACAATGTTTGCATAAGATGTACAGTATAGTTGATATTTGTGAATAATAAGCACTAAAATTTACTTTAATGAAAACAAAAGCTGGTTTGTATCTATGGAAGTGACCTTGTGCAAACAGCTCTCTGCTGATGTGTCAGGATGCTGCTTTGTTAGTGTGGTAGAGAGCAGGGGAGGGGCACCTGGCCACTTGAGGACCATTCCTCCTGATGGCACTGTGGCACACAAGGTGTGCTGACACTCCTGGCATCTCAGAGCACTTTGGGGAACATCTTCCACTCCTACAAAAAGCTTTCCTTATCATAAGGAAGACAGATGAGTGTCATCATGTGGGGGGGCTTGGAAGACCCTTCAGTAGGCAGTATGGATGTCCCCTGCAGCTTTTGGCTAAAGCAGGATGTGGAAAGTCCTTGTAAATGTGGCACATGGAGTCAACGTGTCTTTGTTCCCCCTGCAAGGCTGCTTATTTGCATTGTGCTCTGACTGTTGAATTACAAACAACAAGCCATGAGGATTTAGAGTTTTCTTTATAGTTTTGTAGGTAGAAATTTATGAGAGTAGAGTAAGGAAAATACTATCAAATCAAAAGTATGAGGCACTACACTTCCTATTACCTTTTTTTACTGATATAAAAATGTCGATAAGGGATAGATTTCCAACAGTTAACAAAGCATGTACTTAGGCTATGGATAGGATGCTTAAATATTGACAGTTAAAAAGCTGTAGCTTGCTTTTGATGGGCCTGCATGGGATCATGAATGTTGTCATTAAACCTGTTGTTTTTTTGTTAAGCCTAACATCTCTGTTAATGCTTTATTTTTGAAACTAGTTGGCTTCAGTATTGCAGGATTAAGCCCTGATAGCCTACTTCAGCAAGGTTGGTCTTTTTGTGTTGAGGTGAAGATGTGTCCAGTACCACTGTGACTCTGTTCTCCTCCACAAACTTGCACGTGCAGTGACTTGAAAGCCACTTGTCACAAACAAAAACAAGTGGGGAAAAAAAAAGCAACCCAAACAAGCAAAAGTTACTTCTAAATACTTTTATTGAGTATTGAAGTTGGGCTTCCTGCTCTGGAAGAGATAATCTCAAGAAAAGGTGTTATCATAGAAAAGGCTGGAAACAGTGGGATCCCATAACTTCAGGAAAAGCTGATTCCTGCTTTTTGGAAGCAAAGTGATAAGAAGCAGTGGGGTGAGTATTTCTAGGATAGTGTAAAATAATCACAGACTGGGCCACAGACAGTAAAAGTATAAATGAAGAAGTTTGCTCACATAATAAGTTGTGTGTGTTTATTAAACTTAAAATACTATTACATGGGCATTTAAATGCTTGTAGCTAGTGAGACACTTAAAGAAAAAACAAAACAAAAAAAAACCAACATAAAAACCACTTCATGGATAACCTGGAATCTGAGTTGTTCGGCTTCTTTCAGTGTGTGCAATGGAGTGGGATTCATCTCTCTGAATGGCGCTTCTCCAGGGGGCAACACTGCCATCTCCAAACTGTATCCCAAACTATCACATACAAAAGCCACCTTCCACATGTGCTTACTGACCAGACAAGAAGTCCCACCATCTAGATGGCTGAAATTGGATGAGATGGATCTATCTGTCTTTTGCTGGCATTTGTCAAGCAATGGTGGTGGACAGTGTCAGAGTTAGGGAACTGGGGAGGTTGTGTCTTGGAGGTGTATAAAGGATGGGATCTGTGGATGCTGTGTGAATACATTCAAGAGGATGCTTTGACTTCTGGAGACTTGAAAATGAAACTTGGTGCAGTGTAAATGGACATGAGGCATGTCCTCTGGTGCTCTCCTCTCACTGGGAGTTACTATCCCTTCCTGAAGGATTTTATATTTGCTTTCTGACAGCCCTGGTGCCAGGAACTTTCACTGCACACTCTGTCATGGTTTTTGCCTCTCCAGAGGTAAGTTGTGTCCCAGGCACCATCATCACCCCTGAGCCACGGAGGAGCAGTTTTGTGCTTGACCCCCAGGCAGCCCCATCACCACGTGGGAGGGGTTAAGCAAAATGCTGGAGGGTTTGTGTGCTTGGGGGCTACCAAAACACTTTGCTTGGATGAGAAAATGTTTGGAGTATCTACCATAAAATAATCCTAGTGTTTCCTGAGCACTCCAGCTAAGGCCATAGGTAGTAGCTTTGTACCTTGAACTTCCTCATTATGGGATTAATTAGCTGTGCTTTTAAAGATACATTGGCAGCCTTGAGGTTTTTGTCTCTAATTATTATGGCCTACTGTTTTATCTCAGACATCTCACCTCTAGAATTGGACTGCATTTTCCTGTCTTTAGCCAGTTTCAGTGTCAAAGCTGTTTATTTTCACTCAATATTATGGTCTGATATAATTTCTTCTTCTACCTCTATAAAAAAGGAAAATTGACATCTCAGTTTCTCAGCCTCCTACACAGGGTAGCACAGTGTTTGCCTTTTATTCCCAGAGCAGCAGAGTTAGTTAGCAGTGGTAAAATCCGTTCCTGTTCTCTGTTACTGGAGAAGTCATAAAAATAAAATTATAGAATGTATTGTTGGGTCGTTTGCCGTTATTTTGCCTTTAGGATTAAATGATGTGCTACTGAAACTGGAGACTAAATGATGGCATATTCTCTCTCTATTATTGGATATTGCCTTTTGAATCAATCTCTAGGTCTTTGAGTTAATTATTTTGAGGAGATACGATGGTGTGTAAGTGTTCCCTCCCTTCCCACATGCTGGCATGGCCTATGAGGAGGGAAAGGACAGCTGTATCCATGGTGGGCGCATGAGCTGCAGTTGTGATTCTGAGAGCAGCAAAATCAGTTTAGACCATTGGATGTCCAGGGGGACCCAAGCTGCCAATGCAGTTGGGAGAATTGGGGGTTGCATCTGAATTTTCTTATTATAGATGCGTGGTTTAGTTTTTGCATCCATTTGTCTTCTCCAGCTGTATAGGGCAATGGATGGGGATGAAACCTGCATTACTGTCTGGAAGCTAAGCAGCCTATAAATAATTGTGCCTTGCTTCTGAGTTTTCCATGCTTTAACAGTGAGGCATAACGCAGTATGCTGCAGCACTTAACCATTGGCATACTAGGACACTGACAAACCTATGTGTGCATATAATTGTATCTTGTCATACCTGTCTCCTGTGATAAAGAGCTTTAAGAAAGTATGCTTTTAAGGTATTGGAGATGCAGAGATTTAAGTGGGAGTCTCAGTGGTTCTCTCAAAACCACATGACAGCTCAAGCTGGTGATGGAAGAAGGACCAGGAGCTGTAAGACTATTCCCAGTGCTTGCTCTAAGCTCTAATGAACATGCCTTTTCTTGAGGCAAAGCCAAAGCCTAAAGTTTTTGTTGTGAAATATCCAAGAAAGTGAAACTCAGGATGTTTATAAGCCAGTTATCTTCAACCCTGCCAGACATCTAATACAGAGTCACAGTCCTGACTCACTCTTTTATACCATTATGAGTAATCAAGCTGATGGAACTATCTCTGATTACTTATTGCAGTTTCTTATGTTCAGGCAAAAATAAACAACTAATGTACAACTTAAGGTGACTACCAAAATTACCTGCAACCCAAAGAGAACAATGTTCGTTCTTAGATATACATTTTTCATTGTACTTACTCACCAGAGGACTCCTCAGGAAGAAAAAGAAAAGCGTACAATTGATCACATGCAATATTGGAGAAAGTGGGTGGAAAATGAGTCAGTGACTCTCTGGTTGTTATGGTACCCAGATGTGGATGTTGTGGACAGGTCTGGTAGTTTAATATGGATACAAATTCATGACTAATTCCCTATTCCCTTCTGCCATGCAGAAAAGAGCATCTGCACTCTCATTTATCTATGAGCAATGCTTTTCATTTAATTAGAAATGTCAAGGTAAAGTGATCTTTTCTGGGCATAGAAATGGTTCATGTACCTAAAGGGTAATGTGTGCTTAGAAAACATTAAGACATTTTAATTAGTGAATATCATGTTAAAACTAGGCTACTACACCAGCACGAAACTTTTTAGAAATAATGTTTTGGAGGAGATGATAAAATTTGATAACTGTTGTTAATTTTGATTGACATAAGCAATCATTTATTGCTAATTAAAGCATATTATTTTTTATGTGGTATAATACCATCCCTGTATGTTATAAAGCTCTTTGATTGTGGATGCATATGAAGTTTAACATGTAGGAAGAGACACACTGCTCTATCATGGCTATGCTTTACATTTAACCCCTGTTTCACATTTGGTCTCAGTTTTCTGCCTTGATTGCTATCCATAATTACATTCTCAGCAGCACGTTCAATTTCTAGATGGGCGTGGGATTGAACATGTTCCTTCTGTGTCATCTTTGATGGCATTGCAGAGAAAAGCAAGGCAGCATACAAAAAATGTCAAGTGTTTCTAGTAGGAGGCATGAAGGAGGGAGGCATGGAGTGGATAAGTCCTACAGACCTTAACAAAAACACTCCTGAATTCATGGAAAATGCATCTGTCTTTTTGGGATAAAGTCTCCATTCCCTTTCTCCAGGCATCATGGCTCTGGGAGGGGTGGATGCTGTGGATGCCAGTTCTTTAGTTCCTTGACAGAAGTACTGGAGTAGGGCACTAACAAAAGGGATGCTATTTTTAGTGTTAAATGTTATCAGGGGACTGTACCACTTAAGGAAGGACCTGCCCTTTAACCTGGGGATGTTCAGACCGACTTAGCATTGAAAGATCTCTCCACATGGTTTCCCATTCTTTTACATGGCCAAAGGGGAGTCCACGGCCTCTAGGTTGTCAGTCTTTGCTAGATAACCCAGTTCCACCAGCAATAAATCTTCTAACAATTGTTTAAAAGGGGCAGCTGTAGTAAGATTAATATGTTTGAAAGAATCAGTTGAGAAATGGTGGTTTTTGGGCAACTCTGGCTCACATGGGTAATTTCTCTGAAGTCAGTGGGATGACTTGCTTGAGTAGAGGCCATTAGTCATTGTGTCTAGCTCTGTATGTCCTTAATGAAGCGTGTGTTGCTAAAGAAGGTTGCTGCTTCTAAGAGGAACACACAGATTCAAACTTACCAAGTGGATGGTGGTGTGGGCAATCATTGCTGCTTAGTAGTTTCATCATTTTAGGAAACATGACTCAATAAATTGTTTCCATCAAAAATGCCTATTTTATTTTTATTTGGATTCGGTTAGATGCTATCAGGTCATCAGGAAGAGAGTCTCCATTTGCCTAGAAGCTCTGTATGCTCTTGCCATGAATAATAATCTCTGCTGTAGTCATATGTAATACAGTGACCAGGTCTTTCATGGATGTGATAACCTAACTCCACTGATTTCAGTAGTCATAATTTCTTTGGCAGGTGAAAATAACGCAGACAGACTGAGATACAGTGAAACACTTACCTCCAAGTGTCTGAAAGGAAAAACAGGGTTAAGAAAGCCAGGTCAAAGTAGTACCAATGTATTCGAGTAACACAATTTTTTCCAGACAGCTGCATGTGAATTTTCCTTAAGCTACAGTTAATTTTCTGCAGTGAGGAATAGGGTGGGAATGGCTGGAAAAGAGTGTGCAGACTGTGCAGTGTTGCTGTGTATGCAGCAAGACTTGGAAACTCTTAAACAAAAAAAGTTTGCCCAGAGCAAAACTGGACTGCAGAAGGAGGTCCTCCGATGATCCTGGTCATGATTTTGATGGTATCTGAGCATGGCCAGAGTCCTCTGCTGGGCTGCTAAGTCCCCTGTGGGGAGGGATGCTAAGGGCAGAGCAGGGATTTCTATGCAGCATGCCTGTGTTCTTACATGGACTGGGGCTACTGGAGAGTAGCTGAAAAAATAAGTAGTAAAGGACATAAGATTTTCCTTGACATATTACAGACCAGCTAACCAGAGCTCTTCAGAAACAGAAATAAAAGCAATGGTATTATCAAAACTGGGGATAAAAATATCTGCACTGAGAAAGGTAAACAACAAGATGAAGATATAAAGAGGCATCTCTCACTAGTATAGGTAAAACAACAAACAGAAATGAGAAATTATATATAGTATATAAAATAGGTGATGTTGCCTGGTGATGTTGGCCAGAATATATACAGGAAATGAAGAGAGCTTTTAGAATCCTGGAAAAGAGAGAATAATGTTTACTTTACACTAACTCCATTACTGATAATGGTATTTTATGATGAAGGGAGACTCACCTGTGAAATACTTTAATGGAAAATAATTAGAAAGTGTTGAAGGGTTGGTATAATAATCAGAAGGATTATTTGAATCTAGAAAATAAATGTTCAATTAATTTAAATAATGTGTTTGGTATAATAATGAGTAATGGAAAAGTCTGAGAAATGGAAAAAAATAATGCTGTCCATTTTTTTTTTTAAAAAGGCAGTCTTGGCTATCACTGCCTCATAAACCTGACTAAAACAGTGTAACAAATTACAAAGGAGAGAAAATCATTATCTAGCAAATAACAGAATCATGGATTTCACTAGAACAAATGATGTCAGCCAAATTTCATTGCTTTTTGTGTTGGAGACAAATCAGTAGATGAGGGTGACTACAGCTCATGTTATTTATGTCTGTCTGGTGATAAAGTGCTTGCTATCGTATTGCACCGAAACCCACTCATAAAACCAATTCAGCCTGTGCTTTGTATCCTATCACATGGATTGATAAGTGACCGAGGAGCTATAAACAAAGCAATGGCACATACAGATAGAGATTCATAGCAGGGTAAATAGTTCACAGAGAAAAAGCATTTCTATTTAACATTTTCTTTGATAAAAGTAAATTTTAACTACCCTTAGAAACTGTGTAGATGGTACTAAACTGGTAGCTATAGGAAGCACTGAGGAAAAAGGTATAATTCATGCCATGGAAATATTAGATTGCTACATGTGTAGCTTGGTGACAGAGTATCCAATAAATGATTTTTAAATCCCCAGTATTTGCTTTATTTTTTTTTATTAATTTTTTTTTTTCAGGATTTTAGGTGTACACAAAGAAAAATATCATGAAACTCTTCCTTTCTATGCAAGAGAAAGGGTTGGCCATATGTGGTGAATTGATTGTCTGTGTCCTAACAGCAGAGTTGCATTGCTTTGCTCAGAAACAGACTGAGACAATGTTGGCCAAATTTGCAATGGAAATCCAATTCTTTCTTACATCCCTTTCAAAAGCTGTTTCTGGACATTTAGACAGCTTTTTGTCCACACACTTTTGGTAATTTTAATTTTAAAAGCTTCATCTCTCCTGTAAAGGATCTGCATACCAGGGCATACAACTGGTAAGAGGGAATGCAGACCCTAGCCCCTGATCCATCAGCCCCCTACAGATACATGCTTAGTTCTGAGGTTTGGCTCAATACTAGAAGAATACTCTATATGGAAATATTGGCACATGCTGGGGTGCTTTGCCATGTGACTGCAAGTGGCAGTGCTCTCCCTGCACACTACCTAATATCTACCAATGATAAAATTATGACTTTCTAATGACTTCTTAGAGAAGGGTGGATTACATTAACCAGAAAAATGACTTCCAGTGAATAATTCAAGTATCTGTAATAAAAATAATCTAAAAGATGTGTTCAGTGGAAGGCAGATATCTGGAAATAAGGAATGTCTAAAGAGGTCCAGGGATACAGGATGACAACATAACAAGAGTATGTTTCTCAAGTAGCATAGTGAAAAAGATCAGTTTGGTGACAGAACGTGCCAGTCTGTCTCCTGGGGGCATTTCCTGAAGAAACCAGTGATGAAGGGTGTAAATAAATAGCCTAGGGAAAAATTCAATTCAAATTAAAATTTGATTAAAACTAAATTCAAATTGAATTTAGAAATTCAATTCAAATTCAAATAGATTGTAAGTGGTTGTAATGGAGAGAGAAGATGCAATATCGGGTTTATTCTGCTGTTTATGGCACGCTGAGTGCTGAGTTGAACTGCCCGAAATACCAACAGCATGAGATGAGGACATCTCACTTCTAACAGGGTGACCTATCTGAGATGACCAGAGTGACTGGCATTGGTTCCTGGACTCCTGGGTCCATCTTTGCATTCTGTGGTGTCATCAGTAGAGGCTTTCCAAGGCTCTTCTTTCTAGGTGTGGCATAAAAATATTCTTGTGGGAAGCTGGAGTGGATTTAGACTTTCTAAATCAAATACAAGTGTTCTGAGGGACACTGCTGATGGAATTGCTGTCTTTGAAAAACGCTTGCAAATACAGTTAAGAGAGTTTCTGAAATATTCTTGACACAGCTTTTAGCTATTTTTCATGTTGCCTTATCAAAGCATCTGTACGTAGTGAATCCAGGGAGCTGGCAGCCTGTCGTGGTCAGCATGAAGTGTGCATCCATTTAGGTCCAGCTCTGATGGCACCCCTTTGTTACTAAGGCTGCTTGAAGGCTGAAAGCTTTGTCCCATCTGACATACAGGTCCTGCCCAGTGTTTGAAGCAAGAAAGACTTTAATGATCTGCCTCTCACAATAATGGAGATAGAGGGCCAATTATAGGTGGTGTTTAGGTTTCAGGATCATTAAATTCATCAGCAAAACGTATCCTAGTTCCTGGGAGGTTGTTGTATTTTGCAGCTGAAGAAACCTTTCTACTTGCTGCCCTTGTTCGCTGCCCAGAAACAGCAAGAAAAGCTGCAAAAAATCCTGTTGGAGTTAAAACAGCTCAATGCAAAATTCAGTATTATAAGATGAAGCCAGCCATGACTGTGGTCTGTTCTATTGACTTCATATAACCATGTTGCAATATTATTTGCCTGTGTCAGGTGTAGTCTCTGAATGTGTAACATGATAGCTAATAAATTTCTTTCTCCTGCAATCCTTAAAGTTAAAGAACCCCTTTCCTCCTCTTTGGAAGCAGTGACTCTCCTTCTGCCTCCATCTTAGCTATTTCTTCCTTCTCCTTCTCATGTTTCCATTTATCTCTTTTCTCTTCTAGCATTCTGCTTCCTCCCCTGCTATAGCACAGTGGATTTAGAAATTATTTTATGAACTGAACTTTACAGAGATAAAGAGTCAGCTCCTGCAAGTCATCTGTACATAAAAGACCAATTAACCTTGAGAATCAATCCTGAAGAAAGCTGGGGAAGATTTCTGCTATTCATAAGCCTATGTGCTTTTCTTTTCTCCCCTTCTTTCTTTGAAATGTGCCATTGGATCAAGCTGTCAGGAAACTCCATTGACTTCAGTGCTGCAAATGAAATTGCATTTTGATACTGAGTTTGACACAGTAGTTTCCTTTGAAGAGTGCATGTTCTAGGAAAAAAAGCACTGTGACAAATTGTAGCTTCAGTAAAAGTGTAGCAGGGTGACTTTGGGCCGGATAAATTTCTTTTAATCTAGAGAGTTGTAGAAATCTTTGTGATTTAACATTTTTCACTGTTTGCTCTTTGGAGCAGAAACTTAGTTTTGTCAAGTTGGAAATGCACTAGGGGTCATTTTACAGACTGTTACTGTAGATAGGAGCTATCAAAATAGAGCAAGTCATTTGCTTAAATAACAAGAACACAGACAACAAAGATAGAGAAAAGACAAATATTGGCCTCCAGGTTTTGTTCTGTTGAAGGATAACTTGGTGATAATACCAAAGGTTTAAATGAAAAGTGGTTTCTAGATGTTGCATGAAACCTTGATGTTAATATTCAAGCTATGAAATGCACTGGAAGCTCTCACTGCTTTCTTAGAGCATTTATTTTTCAGAATATTGACATTTTTATAATGTACAAATGTGCTATATATAGATACCCTTGATTTCACTAAACAATTTACTCTTGTTTTAGAAAACACTTTCACTGGTCTAAATTGGATCTCAAGTCTGACATGCAACAAGTTGGATTATATTATATTGAATTCATAATTTTCTCTCTTTTTTTTTCTTTCCCCCCTGTACAAGACATTATTAAGTCAAGCTAAAGAACAGAATTATCATTTGCTTGTTGAATCATACTTTGGAATTAAAAAAAAACCCAAACAAACACATTAGGGAAATCCAAGGAAGGAAACTCTTACTGCTAACAGGAAGCTGATAAGAAACGGCAACTGAGGCCAAGCTGGACCAGGAGCCTGGAAAATCATAGATATTTGCAAATTGCAGTGTGGCAATCCTGAAAAGCATTGAAGTTGTCCTTGAAGTCATCTCCTCAGCTGAACTCCAGGACAGTTTTGAGGTCTGAAGCAAATATTTTTAGGTTTTTATTTAAAAAAGAAAAAAAGAGTCTGAAATATGAATCATCCTCAACTTACACTGTAGGAAGATGGATTAAGAGTGTGCTGAAGACAGGGAAAGTTTTAACCACTGAATTCAGGGTTTTTTGAATTGCTCCATGTTCTCCCCTCCATTCATGTCTCTCACATCCCGTGCTCTCATTGCTGTAGCTGTGTCCTAGCTTCTCCATGATGAAAACACAGAGCTGCTCTTCTAATAGCAGGCTTTGCGACAGTGTCATAAGATGCATTAAAATGATGGGTATTTATAAGCAGTTACAGGCTATAATAAACCTTGTCTTCACTCTGTCCCTAGCTGTCTAGTCATGCTGTGTATTCCAGCTAGACAAAGGAGTAAGAGTGGGTGATAGACTGGAAGAGTTTTATAATCTGAATAGCATAAAAATACCATGAAATCAGTGAAGATCATGTTGCTATTAAACCTCTTCACCAGTGCATTTCAGGAATGCTGAATGGGGAAGAAGCTTTCCCTCCTCTTCTTCAGCCCTCTTTCCCCAGGTGTGTGATTTTCCTTGAAGTTGGTTCCTGCTCTAGAGGGATTTCTTCTTGTGGGGTGAGGTGGGGAGAAGCAGGTCCACCATGTCCCCTTTCTCTTATCCTCCAGAGGACCCCTGTCCCAGATACTGTAATGATAATCTCTTGGGGCTGATATTCCTCTTGTGCCTTATGAATGCCACATAACACAAAGTCTTTGCTCCATTTCTCAGTTTGAAGGAGGTAGCTGTAGATCGTGGGAAGGAAAAGAGGCTGTGATGTGGCCGGACTTCTGGTTTCTTGGTGGGTACAGGGCAGCATTGCAGAGTTACAGGTGATCCCTTTCCTTTTTGCACCTGAAGACAGTTCCCTGCAGATGCTGGTGCTGGAGAGTTGCTATAAATGTCTGGACAACCTTCCCCATGCTTGTCACTATACAGTTGATGATTATTGCAGCTACATCTTGATCCCCAGATGTTCATATAAACTCCTGTTGACATTAATAGCAATATATGACAACTGAGGAGCTTGTAAAGAATGATGTCCTCATGTTGTGAGTGGGCACAGTAGATGCAAGCCCACCTGATGATGGGATGCCATAACATTTGTCTCTGTTCTGGGTTGCTAGGATACAGAGCACCAAAATGACAGATAGAGGTGGCTATTAATTACCAATTTCCCCATCAGTAGATCATGGCTGCTACTTTTCAGTGCAATACGCTCTGCTTTTCTTTCTGGCTCCAGCTCTGCTGAAAGCTCATCTAAACATTGGGATAGGTAGTTTGTCCTCTTCAGATCTACTTTAAAAATATTTTTCTCTGAAGGGACAGAAACTTTCCTTTTAAAAGAGAATTTTCTCCTCTCATTTAATTTATTTTTTCCACATTAGATTTATAGGTTCACAGAGTGGGGGTACTGCTGTCAGCTTTATTCTGCTTACTTTGGCTTGCTTAGGTCTCCAGAAATGTGACAAATGCAGTCAGACAGAAAATAGCATATCATGAGCTTCTTCTCCAGCAAAGCAGAGGACTCTTCCGGCCACCTGGGAAAAAAATAACATGTTTGATCGAACACTGTTTTTCTGTTGAGAGATCATATTACATTTTAAAAAATATTATTATTATTGTTATTATTACTAATTGATGGCAGTGCCAAATCCCACAGGCAGGAGGACCTGTGGATCCCAGGCCCCCTTTCAAAGCTTCATCCTCTAAAAGGTGCAGCTTTCTTACGCTGCAGAAGTGAAGAGTTTGGTGTATTGTATGATATGATCCATGGTGAGACTTTTTTTTTTTTTTTTTAATTGGCCTGATTGAAATTGGTTGAAAGACAGTTACCTACTTAGTGGATTTGGATGGTGGCCCTGTTCTGAGTAAATTAAAAGCTGAACTTCTCTGGAACCATCTGTTTCCCTGCTCAGCAAAAGCACTGGAAGCTCAGAAGAAGTGTGCTCCAGTTCATTATGGAAGTCAAGCTTAATTTTTTAAAATAAAAAGTGAAAAAGAAATCTATAGAAGACAATACTGCCTGTTTAGAATTTATCTTCTTGGAGGTTAAAGTTTTTGTACCATCTGAATGAAAATGTGTATCTATCTATATGTATAATGACAAACAGGGACATGTGGACAACATAGGTTTTCTAAAATGGTTCAGTTTGAAAAATTTACAAAAATTCACACCAAATATCTCAGGGAATTAAAGCTTTTCCAAACAGCAATTTTTCAACCAGTTTCTGTCCATGTATTGTGTACTTTCTGAGCCAGAGCTTCTGCAATGGTATAAAGCCAGGTGAGGTCCTCCTGGGTAAGAAACTTGCCCTGCTGTGTCTGGAGCACCTCAGGAGTAATGTGGGGCCCTGAGAGAGCATCTTCTTGAGCCCTGCCATCACTGCATTCTCTCTTTTGGTAGGAGGAAAGTACAAGGTCTGTGTATCCTGGATCTATTAATGAAGTAAGTTCTTTGAGGGGTGATAATTGTCTCTATTAAATAATAACCATCTCCTCTCTAAGTTTAAAAATGGTTATTTTTCCTATGGTTCTTTCACTGTTCCTATTCCCAGAACAATTTACTTTCTGCCTTTTCTTATCTAGCCTCATAGCATTAAGCCTACAAATATGCTGTGTATGTGCTGAATATAATCTGTTTAATAGAAAATGATTGCCTGAGGCTACAGGTCTTAACCCAGTGTTAGTCAGCCCTAATTCAGCCATGCTGCCTATTGGCCTGCAAAAGCCAGTTCTTTGGGGTGGTTTTGTTTTGTTTTTTTTTTTATTATTTTATTTTTTATTTTCCGCTTTTGTGGCTGCATAAATCTTTACAGAATCCGTAGTCATGAGTTAAAGATTGTTTGGCCTGAGGAGTTAATCCTTCCTAGGACAAGTCTTTTCTTCCTTACATGTATTGGGTATTCATGAAAACACAGTCTAAATCCAGGAGAGTTTTCTTTAGAGACTCACAGCCTTCTGCTAAGGAAAGTATGTTATTCACCTAAAGAAGAGACCACCAAAACTGCTGTCTTTAAGATTTTCCTCATACTAGGTTATACCTTAATTGAGACCCATCTCTATCTTCACTTTGGAAAATGAAATTGTTTAATTGCTGGAAATTTGATACTTGCTCTAAAACAGGGAGCACACACTCCCTTGCCTAGTTTTCCTGCATCTACCCCCCTAGCATGAGCTCCAGGAGTTAAGAACTATTATGCATTCTTAACTTTTAGTAGGGTTTGATATGCCAACAAGTCTGTGCCTCCATCTCTTTCCTGCCTACAATTCTGCTCATGAAAAAAAATTTGTTAGATTTTGCTTCCATGAATTCACTCTGGTTTGTTAGGACTTTGCAGGGGGGTGAGGGGGAGGGGGGGGCTGTGACTGAATGTGTGTATAAAAGAATGCTACTTTTCTTCTTTTCTTTTTTCTTCCTTGGAATGAAAGGATTATGGTTTGGTGAACTGTAATATTGAATAATGAGACCATTTGCAACAGGAAGAATTATGTGAGTTCCTTCTAGGTAAATGGATAAACTTTGCTTGCATAAAACTTTTGTACTTTTATGATTACCCAATTACATTAGAAATTTTCATCTCCAAGCCACCCAGTTAAGGATGTATTAAATCCATGAGCTTCAGACACAAATAATTATGTGACAAACACCCCAACCATGTGACCAAATATGCAAGCACTTTTCTGCTGGAGAGCCTGTGTAGCCCCATGGTCCTCTTCATCACCCCAGATACAGCTCTGTGGGCAACTTATTTCCTTTCAGCTCTGCATACAGCTTTACAGTTTGCCTTCCCCAGCCCCACATGTGGCTGGATCCAACCCTTCAAACCATCCTGTCCCCTCCACCAAGGTACAGCCCACAGTATCAGTTATTTCTGTTTTTCCCAGCTTATCAGTTTATGATTTGGGTAGCATGTGGTTGGAGTAGAAAAAACTACATAGAACTTGATGATGTGCCTGGCAGCATTATTCGCACCCTTTTCCCTTCCTTAAAAAACATGTGGAGAGTGCAAGTGCAATGGCCCTGTACTAAGAGCTGCTAATCAGCTATGGTATGATATTTCAAAATTTACAGGCTTGTTCTCTGCGCAGGATATGGGAATGGCTTTTCATGGTCCAGTTGCACTCAAAATATAGGTCCTGGCTCTTCAGACTGTTTCTCTGTGTGGGATCACTTATGGTGGGAGCCATTGTGTGGGTTGTAGCTCCTAGCAGCTGAGGAGCCATGGGCAGGATGGAGCCACTGGCAGTTAGAAATTGCTTGTGAGCAGGGGATTATTAGGATGGGAACTGAAGATGTCTGCAGTGTGCTGAGTCTCACTTCATAGCCACAGTAAATGAAGGAGAAGAAGGGGGGTCAGGATGTGCGCCATTATTCTGCAGTGTGCACTTATCACCACCTTCAGGTAATGATAAGCATTTTCTCTGTTCTTCTGTGAGTCAGATGAAGACACCTCCCACTCCACTGCAATGGTAAGGTTTGCTGAGGGGCCTCCCAAACCCATGAGAGCAGTGATTTTAGTTGCAGCTCCATGATGCGCACTGTTGCGTCATGCCAGGTACCTTCTGCAAAGCTCTTCCTGCTTTAAACCCCAAGATAATCCTGGATTGCACTTTCTTCCTCCACTCTAAGTGCATCCATCACCCAGCATTGCTGTCACATGGCCCCTTGGTCTTCATGAAGAGAATGTGGCCCTTGCTATAGACAGGACCAGAGAATACTCATTTCATACCATACCTGGACTCATCTGCACACCCCAGTGACTCTGCTTCCTGGCATTTACACCAAGCAAACAGCCATGTTGCTCTGCCAGCACAGGGAAAACATTTTAGCTTCTCCTTTGCTCTCCACTGGCCTGACTTCTGCACACACCACACTGCTTGCTAATGTCTCTCTGATTCCTCATGTGTGCTTTTATCTGTAAGGGTCAATTAATTCACTAATGCAATCATCTGTCTGCCCAGGATGACTCCCAAGCACCTAACATTTTGCTGTGTAATAATGCAGAGGCACTTATTTCTCTGAGGCTGTCTTTGTGAATCAGTGTAACATATTTTCACAGCAAAGGGGATTTGGAATTAATGTAGCCCAACTCAGGATTATTAATTTGACACTCCTTCCTGTTTGACATTGTTTATATTTTTTAACGAGGACACGTTGGCCACACAGTTCATATTGCGCTGAATCATCTTTCATAAATCACCAGGTCAGGTTGGTTTTTTTACTTTAATCTCCCTGTCCAGCAGGGTGGGAATAGTGTTGCTCTGGGGGCAGCTCAGGCCCAAAGGGATTGGTCACTCCTGGATTTAATTTTGTCGTGATTTACTACAGCAACACAAAGTT
>VWZY01007772.1:738-159246 GCA_013399075.1 Chloroceryle aenea | reverse complement strand
TTTGGTCTCAGTGACATCTGTGGTTGGAAAACAACATGAGCAGAGCAAGCTGTTAAATTGCAAGGGACTCATGCTATTATATTTCCTAACAGATAGGGTAAATGTTTATTGCTTCTGAGATTCATCCATTGTTTTCTGCCCAGGTCAAGTGTTCAGTGGACTGGGAAGAGGTTGCAAGGGCTTGTGCCCCCTTTGACCTTCAGTTCTAATTAAATGGGATGGGCTACAGGGCATCTCCCACCCAGGTGAAAGGAGGGAATGAAAAGATTGGTGCAGAAAAATAGGAAAGGCATTCAAGTGGGTGTTGCTCAGTTCTACAGGGAGCCATCTGTGAGAAAGCTCTCTAGTCAACGAAGAGGAGACTGATACTTCAAGGATTTCAGTAATGCCCTGAAATAGGCATTTACTTTAAGATGAGAGGAGCTGTGCCCTGGAAATACCTGTGTCTATCGATGATTGTAAAGGACTATGAGATGACTAGCTGAAATGTAGAGGTCTGCACTGGAGACATCTAACATAACATGCACTGTGTCTGGGGACTTGAGCAAGGGATGCACTCAGTGCCACTTAAAGTCAAGCCAAGCATTCTATGAGAAGATGGGCGGTGGAGTTGGAGGACATACTGAGGGGGACATGCTTTGCTGAAGTGTTGCTCAGCCAGCTTGTGATGGGTTGGGAGCTGGAGAAGGGCTGCAAGGGCAGGAGACACAGGTGAAATTCAGGAGGTGCAGGCTCCTAAGGGAGCCAGGAGATGTCTGCTGGAGTTTTGCACAGGACTCGTGCAAGGGTGACAGGCCCACGCCATCAATCCCATATTAATGTTTCTTAAACGTAGGATGCTGGACAAATTCTGTCATATTTTTTCTCCCCCTGGCAGAGCTGTGACCATCTTTTTGATGTCATGTGTATGAATGAGGGTATCTTTTTTGTACACAGTGTCCTTCAAAGAAAGAGTACGTACATCAGAGTTTCTTATAACAGCTTTGCATGGTAGTGCAGATATGATTTCACTAATTCTCCAATAACAATAAAGCAAAATTCAACACAGGGTAAACCAAATGCATTTGACTATCTTTGGCAACATTTTTCAGGTTTCTATTAACATTTCATTTAAAATATAATACTGAGGACTACATGTTGATTCTGAGCGCCCTCTTGTAACAGCATCAATTTTTCATTTAGAAAATTGCTTTTTTTAAAGCTTAAAACCTATATGGGATGTTGTTCATTTTTTCCTGAGAGACACTTTCTTATGGAAACCTATCCTTTGTATTTGAAATTCAAATCAGTTTTGCCAAAATCTAGGAATTATGAGCAATAAAATAGGAAATGTTATAGGAATCTGAACTGGGGGAGGGACATGTTTAGAACATTAAGGCCAATCCCAGAAAAGTAAGAAAACAGTCAGAATTGCAGTTAAAACTAAAACAGGCCCATGGCAAAATTTAAAAATACTATATGTCTGAATGATATTGGGGAAAAAACACTGAAAGTCAAAACAGAGTAATAGCTGGCAAGGGATAACATCTGGCAATGCATTTGCCACAAAATGCATTTCAGAGAACTGGTGAGTAAAGAAGTTTCTTTGACAGGGAGGAAAAGGAATCCCAACACAATGCAACAGCATTTTTCAGTGAGAGGCAAAAGTGTTGTAAGTGTCCCATGGTGATGAGGAGGCTCCTCTGTCAGCCTTCTATAATTGGAAGTTCAAACTGTTGAGGCAGATTAGAAGCACTGAGCCCCGTAAGCCAGAGTTAATGGGTGATTTCCAGTGCCTGCATACATCACGTGTGCTCTGAAGGTGTTGGTGCTGCATTCAGGGTGTGCTTCCAGCTTGTAGGGATGGACATGAGCTACGCTGAGTGCTGAGGACTGAGAGCAGCCCTGTGGGGACGGACTTGGGGGTACTGTGAATCAAAAACTGTATATGAGCCAACAGTGTGTGCTCACAACCCAGAAAACAATTTGTATTCTGGGCTGCATCAAAAACTGTGTGGGCAGCAGGTGGAAGGAGGTCATTCTGCCTCTCTGCTCCACTGTCATGAGACCCCACCTGGAGTACTGTGTCCAGTTCTGTGGCCCCCAGCATAAGAAAAACATGGACCTGCTCAAGCAGGTCCAGAGGAAGCCACAAAGATGTTCAAGTGCCTGGAGCACCTCCCCTGTGAGGACAGGTTGAGAGAGTTGGGGTTGTTCAGCTTGGAGAAGAGAAGGCTCCAGGGAGACATAGCAGCCTTCCAGTACTTAAGGGGGGGTCTATGGGAAAGATGAGAAGGGACTCTTTATCAGGGAATGTAGTGATAGGACAAGGGGTAATGGTTTTAATCTAAAAGAGGGTAGTTTTAGATTAGATATTAGGAAGAAATTCTTTACTCTGAGGGTGGTGAGGCACTGGAAAAGGTTGCCCAGAGGAGTTCTGGATGCCCCTCCCTGGAAGTGTTCAAGGCCATCTGTTGGGTCCATCTCTTCAGAAACCTCATCAGACTGGATAAAGCTGGAGAGATTTCCATGGAAGAATGCAAGAGTACAGGTGAAGATCTGACTCTTCTGCCTAAATGTTGAAGGAGAGAAAAAATTATTTTCTTTATAATTTTAGTTACTGTCCTGAGTTCTGAATCTCCAGTGATAGTTGGTAGTCAGATAACCATTAGAGGGGATGTTTCTGCACTGCATGGTTTCTGCACTGCACAGCTGCATCACTTCTGAGACCCCTCTGGCTGCAGAGGGATTGCATGATTGTCCTGGCTTGTGTTGACAATGATGGACATCCCCAAAGCCTGTTTTGAGACAGTGGCTATGACAGCAACTGGATTGTGACCAGACTGCTCTCTAAAATTTGTTTGACCCAATATGAAATAGAAAAGAGATCTGAAGATGAGTCAGATTCAGAGCATTTCAATATCCTTTTCTTGCTTCACTCCAGCCTTGCATATTTAATTTAATAGACCATTTATTTTCTCCTTATGTGCTATGAACTGTGAGATGGATCTATTACAGATATTTATGTATTCTGCTTGCCTTGTAGACAGATTTCATACCAAGATGATTAAGGACTGGGTTTTTTTTCCTGTTCTTTGAGGACTGTAAAATCAGATGAAAGGGGGAAAATGCATACTTTAATTGAGTATATTTGTAGAGCTGAGTGTGTGATCTATTGTATTTCATGTGTGGCTCTGGGCTTAACAGCATCTTCTTATACTTTGATTTATTTTTGAGACAAATAGTTTTCCTTTCTGCTGAGCTGTTAGTTAGGTTTCTAAACCATAGATTGAGCCACAAAGACGTTTATTGAACCAAGAAAATACTAATTCCAGGTAAATCAGAATATTATTTGCACTTGGGTGCAAAATAGCAAAGGCTTTAGTAATGTTTAGGTAGAACTTTATTAACATCCAAATATCTCTGGAGAGCTATGGTAACAGCAGGGGAAGTATTAAACAGTATTGTTTGGTTTTCGTTAAGTAAATGAAGAGAATTTCAAATCTTCTGCTTGTGACTCAGTTGAATATTTGCAGGGATTAACTAATCTATTGCAGGGCCAGTATGGACCGACCCTTAACCACCCGATTCCCCTTCTTCTATTCCATCATGTGGGATGTCAGCACTGCAAGGGGTCATAGAAGGAGCAGGAAAAGATTGCCCTCAGAATAATCCTTGTGTGAACAAAAGCACCTCTTCCTAGGGTAGCAGAGTTTAGGGACTGATGTCTTCAGTCACGGTGGCACAGATCTTTAGGAAAGCAGATTTATGCTGCCTCATGGATGGGTTTCTCCGTAGTGAGAGAGCTACTACAGCTGAGGTCTTCTGTTTGTGCCTTGGACTGCAGCCATGACCTTGTTTCCTGGCCAGTCCTGCCAGGACAAGCCAGCTAAATTGAAAGGAACCAACCAATCTTTATAGATCCACCACACCACTCTGCCCTAAAGCTGCATGAACTTTTGAGCCTGGGACTAAAGCTCTGATCTTGTCTTCTCAGTCCCACAGTTTCGTATGCTATCTTTATGGGTATGCAGGACCATGCAGTGTTGGAGATAGGTAATGCTAGAAAGTTCTTACTGCTTTTCACTTAAGCTGCTACGGGCTTATCTCAGTCACAGAGACCCCATGGTCTGATCTCCCTGATAGTGTGAGCACCATCATTCTGCCTGAGCTACTCCTTAGAGCTAACTCTGGATGGCACTTTTAGAGGTAACCCAATACTGGATTTCTCTCCCCAAATTTGTCTGGACTTCCTCTGAAGTTAATGAAGAGGAAAAGGCACTTGCAGAGGTGATTCACCTCATCTGTTTTAGACATCCAACCTAACATGGGATGAATGACTTGTGCTCTGGATATAGATTTCTCCTTTGACCAAAGAGGAAGCCTGGTTGGCTGCTGTAGATTAGATACCATGACAGCCAGAAGTTTAGGATCAGTCCTGCTTTAAGAGACTGGGAAAAAAAATCTCCAGTGGAATCTGTGTCACGTCTCTCAAGTGCCTTGCAGATCCCACCCTTTGCCCTAGGATTTGTTCTGCACAGCATCTGATGTGCTTTGTGTTTGCTCTGTGATGATAAACGGTGACCCTCAAAGTACTGAGAGTGCTGCACAGTATGTTCTACACCAGCTATTTCCTTTCTGGTTTAATTAGAACTGAGTTTGCTAATGCCAGTCTTGATTAATGAGCTTAATATGCAAATGTTATGATAAAACTGAAACTCTTTGTAATTGCTTGCAGACAGATTACCACTTTGAGTACACCGAGTGTGACAGCAGTGGCTCCAGATGGAGGGTGGCTGTTCCGAATCCGTCGATGGAGTGCTCTGGATTACCTGACCCGGTGAAAGGGAAGGAATGCAGTATGTCAGCACTTTTCTTTTTACAGATCCATACTGCTTGTGCTGTTTACCCTAGTATGGCTTCTTAGCTTTGTCACTGATGTCCTGAGTGTCCCCAGGTTGGTCTTTCCTTAGCCTCCAATCCTTCTTTATGTCCCTTGGAGCTGTGAAGCAGAGATTGTCTTTACATCATAATTGTATACCTTGGTGTGTGCTACTGGCACCTTTGTATGCTAATTCACAGACAAGGCACATCCATTACAACACCCCTTGACGAGATGTGGTTGCTTGTCTTGAACTGCCATGCTCTGAACTTCTGCAGCTCTCCAGTTCATTTGTAGCTGTATTGGACAAAACAGTGACCAGGAGTGGCCAAATTACATATCCACATTTTCATTGCCTGCATTATTTAATTAATAAGCGGAATTAATAAGTAATGTTATGTGTCTTATTTGTCTGATTTATTTCGATTATGAAGGTTTTGCATTTTATTAATTTCTGTATTTATTTTTAACAAGTTGGAGTGTTCTCGTATCACTTGGTCCCGTGTGTCTTTTTAAGTGTTAAAACGCTTGTTTGCATGTGAATACCTAAGCAAACTGCTGCTCTGCAAACACATTTGAATTGTTCCCTGACTGGTTTGTAGCTTCCCCAGCTGAATGGTCTTTCCCATCACACTTCCTTGCTCCAGCAGTTCTGTTCACAAAAGATCTTCGTGGTGCTTTACTTTATTAGTAATTTGTACCAGAGGGTATCAATTATTGCATCTGACAAACAGGATGAACAAGGGCAACATTCTTCTGGTTTTACTGTAGGACAGATGAGATTGATTCACTTCTGACTCTCCTCCTGTAGAGGTTTATTCTTCATTTCTTTATGACATACATTCCAGTGTGATGCACATAAGTGTTTTCTGTAGCAGTGTTGACCACTTTTGACTGCTTACAAGCATTGTTTGGCAAGTCTGTCATTCCTGGTATTTGGATTTAGTTTCTGAGGTTTTAAATGTGGAATCTGTATATTTTTCAGTTACAGAAATGTAGAGCTGGGAAGCACCTCAGGTCATCCCACAATTCATCTACCAGCCCAAATAGCTTTTCTAGCAACAATTTTGTCATTCATGGCTGATATTTGTGGACTATTTTCAGGGACCTCCAGTGCTGAAGAGCCCATAAGTTCTCCAGATATTTACTCATCTATTTTGTTCTTTTAATTTTCTCTCCTGTTGTATGTGGTGGTTTGTTTTTTGTTGGTTTTTTTTTTTTTTTTTTTTTTCCTGCTCTTTAATCTCCCTTGTTAATACTTCAAGCCTGTTACTTTTTGGTGTCTGCACTAAAAAGGAACAGATAGTGTTATCCCTTCTGTTGCACAGCCACTTTTGGTGTACTCTGGAGTAAATAGTTAAAGCTCTTTTTTTTTTTTTCCGGATACACACTATTTCTTCTTAAATATTGTGATAAATGGTTTAAAGTCCAGCAACATTACACTCTCCTTGACTTGCTGCTACAAATTTTGACAGATGGTGCACTTCCCTCTTCATCTACTCTTATTTGTGTGTCTTTTGGGTCTTAAATCAGTTTCAATGAAAATTCAACTATTTTAACAATAAGTGTGTCTCTGGTTTGTCCATATTTGGCCTCCTGCTAGACAAAGGGAAGACTTTACTCAGTAGATTGGCTGTGATATTATAAAGTACAGGATTATGTTAAATACACTGGAAAACTCATCTCAGTAGATTACTTTTCTCCTTGGAGGTTTGCTGTTAAGACCCATGGCAATTCATCTGGTTTGAGAAGCAATTGGATATTTGACTTCTTTTTTACTGAACCCTTCAGATCTCATCTCTCTGGGCTCCTGGAAGTGCAATAGTGTTAATGTAGTTCTGTTTTTTGTGTGTGTGTGTCTGTAGTAGATTATCTGGCTTCAGGAGATACCTTGTAATATTTTGATGGCAAAAGTAATTTTAAGTTTCTCATCACTTAGTCTTTCAGGTTTTGCTTTAAGAACAACCAGTCTTTCAGAGTGAAAATGTGCATCTGGCAACAGCAGTCAATCACTGCAGGAATGTGCAGGGAACACCCCTCCCATTTGGCTTGGTTAATGTGGTGGTTTTTACTGCAAAATATTTGAACCAGCATACAGTTTGGCTGACATCCATTCTTTAATGGGTGGGATATACTGGGAGAGGCAGCTTTTTTTATGTGCTCCCCTGGTCTTTAGAGTTTGCTCGTGGGGGTCTGTTGATGATGAGTTGTATTGAAAATGCTGACAGCTAGACAACTTCTCATTGACATGCCATATTCTCTGAGCTGGTGGCTTCTGTCTCATCTGACAACATGGCAGCTGGACCAGGGGCATCACAGACTAAAAGCACAAATTTCTGTAGCCTGAGGAAAATGAAAGGTTCCATATTTGGGGCTGCTACAACTCATGTTCTTCGTAGATGGTGTACAGAGTGATATTTTACTACAGACTTGGCCAGGGATTGCATACATATCTCACCAAGTAATTAATAGCTCCTTGAGATGCCTTCCTTTTCTTCTAGGTCTAGTGTTTTTTTTTATCCTATGGCCTTTGAAGAGATACTGTAACTATGCCATTTCCTTTGATACAAATCCTTCTGGAGATTCTACAAATTTATTTAGATTCTCCTACATCTTCTAGATCCTGCCCTATGCCAGAGGATACTGACACCAGGGCTCGTCTTGACATTTGGTAGAGTCCTGGACTCCCTTAGTTATCTCTTTCAATCTTTCAGCCTGCATAACCAGGGACAACAGTACAATTACTCCAGGCAATGTGATTTCTAGCTTTGCAGATCTGCTATTTTCAAAAGCTTTGGTTGGTATCTCCTAGTGCTGAGATATAGTTGAGCCAGCTATGTCTCTTCTCTTAAGAAATTACTACAGTTGTATAGCAGCATGAGCTTTTAGGGCTTTTTTTTTTTGCCTCCTTGACATTGGCAGAGCTCTCGGTGGTCCTTGGTGGCAGTTAGGACACAGTGGCCATGAAGAAATCTGGGTGAGAAAGTGGGATGTTCTTGGGAACACACCTGCCACTGTTGCTTACTTCACAAAGTACTGTTTGCAGTTGTTTTTATCTATTCAGAAGTGCTTGCTGTTTGAGAATATTGATCTTTACTGCTTCCTGAAAACAGAAGTGACTTGCAGGCTGTCATTAATTTTGGATCCTAAGAATACTGTGCTAACCCACTTCCAAATGCTCAGCAGTCATTCTCTTTAAATTGTGCCTGAACTAGGAATTCAAAAGATGGTATAACAATATGTTAAATGTCTCCAATCATCTCTGTAAATATGTCTAGACTGTAGTCTCCAGTGGAGTGGAAAGACACTTGAGATTGCTAAAAATGTATTAGCTCAGGTGCTTCATGTATCTGGAGCAATCTGACTGTGGCATCAGAGCTCAGTCAGCATCTCAAAACGTGCTCGTTTGCAGGCTGTTTTGTTTTACTGCCATTCATTTGGATGGACTCATTTTAAACAAGGTTGGGTATCTCTGTGCTCTGCTGCATTTTGAAGTGCACCCTGACCTGCAAAGCACCGCTGACTGTGACCCACTGAAAGTAACTGCCAGCATTCCCCAGAATGGCTGTAGTCTCTGAAACATGTCAGGATCCAGCCCTTTTGTTTTGAGTTTTCTGACTTGGTTATTAGAAGAAGTTGGGGTGTTTTTTGTTTGTGTTTTTTTTGTTGTTTTTTTTTTTGTTTAGTTTTTGTTTGGTTTGTTTGTTTGTTTGTTTGTTTTTTTGTGTTGGTGGTATTGTTTTTGTTTTCCCCTCTGTCTTGTCATGGTGACCCATCTTCCCCTCCTGCTACCCTCCCCTCCACATCTCTCCCATTCAGGTGGGAGGTGGGCAGAAAGGAGGAACCTCACGTGACATGTTTCTGATCCTGTAAGAAGTCCTGCTATGCAGTGACCCCACATACAGGAGGGAAGGTGCAGAAGGAGCTTGCTTGAAATGCACTGGGACAACATGCTCCTTCCTATATTTCACTGTGGTTTTTCTGAACTCCTTGCCCTGTATGTAGGACTGCAGCCATTGCTACTTTCAGACCCTGCAGCAGGGTGTCAGCCTGCATTTTGGCATTCAGCATCATGTGGTACCTCAGTGCTTGCCCCATGGGGCTGGGCTGCCCCTGGACAGTCCATGGCCACACCAGGCTGCTCAGCCACCTCTCTCAGGCTTGCGTTTGTTCAGAGATGAGTTGTATTTTTGATGCCACCATATCACAGCTGCAATGGATTCTGTGAAGAGACATGTTAAAAGTGCAGAAAAAAATCACGGCTGTGAAAGAGACAGTGTTTATTACACCTAAAGCTACCTTCTGTGGCTCGTGTCTGCTCCCCATTTAGTATGTCTCTTTGAGGCATCTTCCTGGTACCAGATCTCACTCTGGTCTTCTGATGGGTCTGATAGCAGGAAGGGAATTGAGCTGATAAGGATCACTGCCATCAGGGCAGCTGCTTGGCTTTTTGAATGGAAAATATTTGTCAGTCAACAGGAGCAGTTTGCTTTTGAGGCTAAGCCCTTGCCTGCACCCCCTTTACAGCTGGTATCTCTGAAATCCCTTTCCTTTGGTGTAGGGACTGTATCCAGTGTCTAATGGGGATCTTTTGGGGCCTGGCAGCGGGAGCAGGACTTGGCATCCTGCTGCTGCTGCCACTATGCTGCAGGCTGTTGTGGTGGCCACAGTCAGCCTGACCATATGCTACATGTTTTACACTCAAATTAAAAGTCCGAATTTGGAGCCGTCCTTCCTTCTGTGTCTTTTTTCCTTCTTCATCATCTCCTTTCATTCCTTTCTGTCCCCCTTCACTCAAATACAACCCAAATACCTGATTCAGGGTGTATGCTCCTGTCAGCAGAATTTGTGACTAAAAAGGGCTTAAAGGGTCCACATTTTGACCTCAAATTATTATTTTTTTAAATATTAACTCTCTTATTCCACAGAATATGAGTTATATTTTGCCATCATAAACAAGAACAGCCTGCAACTTATCTCATAAATATCCATCAATTTTAGTGGTCGTATGTGCATAAGAAAGAAACTACAGTGAGATTACCCCAACAATTTCAAAAGGAGTTGCATTTGCCATGTGCAGGGGAAAAGTGCTGGTAGGATCACTGTTAGAGTCTGCATCCAAATGCCAGTTATATTTATAATCAGCTAGATTTATTAAGAAAGGAGTCACAAAAAAATATTGACAGTATAGAAGAACTTGATAAAGTACATTGTGATGGAGTTTATTAATGGCTTTGCTTAACAAACTTCACCTTTACCTGGTGCCACTAAGGCGGGAGAAACTTCTTTGAAATCAAAGATGTGCTTCACTTCTGAGGCGAGGCGTGTGACCATATGCCAAATGTTAAGCATCTGAAAAGCTCCAGTGACTTTAGAAAACAGACTGTCCTTGATTACAGTGGACTTGTTCCTTTGTGACCTGTTCTAGGTCCTGCTCTGGCAGGGGGGTTGGACTCAAAGATCTCCAGGGTCCCTTCCAACCCCTGACATCCTATGATCCTGTGACTTTACTGCGGCCTGAGAGCAAAATTTGTCCTGATTTATTGCTACTGATCTGTGTTTGTTGAGTTTATTCTGACTTGTGTAATCTGCTCCTAGGGTACCACAGAGGAGATATGAATCTTCCTGCTAATTGAAGTGTACTTTGGAGGGCAAATGACCTTTTAAAGGCTTGTAGGTTTTATAGCACATTAAGTGATCTGTGGGAATTTTAATATTCTGCTTTCATAAGAGAAAACTTAAATAGTAGGTTTTGAGTTGGATGTTCTCTTGCCCTCTGGTAAGATTAAGTACCCAAAGCAGGTAAGAAATGGGGCTGCTCTTAACTCCTTTGAAGTCAGTGGGCATCTGCAAGTTCTATAACATATGATGTATGCACATACATTTCTGTGTAGATGGATAATATAAAATGAATGTTATAAGTCTGGCAAAACCTCTGTGCTTGTGTTACAGCCTTTTGACATAAAGTTTACATCTGTTCATTGTCAACTAGGTTTTTATTCAGTGTAGTCTTTGTGCATGTAGAGTTGGGGTTTTTTTGAGTTTTATTTAGGATTTTAAAATTTGGCTGGCAAAGACTTCAAAATAGCAATGGTAAGTTTTAGTAGTTTCTTTGATGTTTATATTATTGCACATGTGGATGTGAATGTACATACAAATACTCCCATGAGCATGATGCTATTTATTACACAGTCACATTTATTTATGTTATCTCAAAATAGCTTTTTATGTAACTGAAAAATTTCATTATCGCCATTGTCATTGTCTTCATATATGAATGCATGTAAAAGCTACTTTTCATTGGGCTTGAGTAACTCCAGAGTTGCAGCCTCTTGAAGCAAATATGAATCCTAGCAAATCATCATTGAGGATTATTTTCTGGTCTCATCAATGAGCTTTGAAATGGTTGGGGTTTCTGTAGCTCTGAGGACTAGGCATGTATCCATTCTCTTTTTTTTTTCCCATGACTTGAAAGCACTGGATCTTGTCTTCATCAGCCATGTTGTACTAATATCTTTTTCATTTTTGGTGTAACTCAGACATTGCTTCTTTTAGTATTTGCCTTGGGAGAAACAATGGGTTCAAGCTACTAGTGGATGCTGGTGTTTAACCATGTCATTTAGATCTGACATGAACACAGATGTACTTACATAATGTGACAGATGCTGTTGGGTATCCTGAGCTGTAGGAAAGTACTGTTTTGAGACAGTGTTCAAAAATGTATTCAGAGATCTTCCCTTTCATTCCTCCACCCTCAGTATTACTCACTCGAGTGGTATATGATGATCTCCTCCCTCATTTTAACTAATACCTTCCCTTCTTCCCTGTCTTTTGTGCAGCTGTATGGCTGCCATGAAGCTTCCTTTCAACATGCAAGAGTCACATATGGAAGGTTGCTCTCTCAAACCTAAGCACCAAAAAAGTGGATTCTCATTAGGCAAGAAGTAGACTCCAGTTGTCATCTTTATAGTGGCACTTTTGTATGTATGGCTTGCAGGACTGGGCAACTCAATTTTGCCTGAGTTTCTTTCGTGTACCTAGGAAAGTTTTTATGTCTTTTCTGAAAGGAAAAGGAAATGTTTTCCCACTAGAGCACACTAGGGAGGGGACTAGCACACGGCAGTGGAGGCTGCTCTGAGAAACACTGTAAAGCTGAGGAATTAATTCAAGGCTGTCATGTAGCAAAGATGTTTAGCCAGCGTGGTGTGGCAGAGTTTGAGAGTTGCAACTAAAAGGCTGTGATTTAGCAAGCAGATGTTTATTCCTATTCTCTTAGAGCATCCCAGCTAATACATGTTCCTAACTCAAGTCAGGAAGACAAGTCTTATTGATGGAATTATGTTTCTCACCTGGACTGAGGCACGAGGCTACATTTTGCCATGGCACTTCTATCTGGATGTTTTCCCTGATGTGCATTGTTATCCTGACAGATACCCCAGTTTTACAAGTAATGTTTCCATTTTTTTTTTTTTCCTCTGTGCATGAACAATACACTGTTTGCAGAAAAAGTCCTGTTCTTGGCTTTTTGAAGCACAGTTTCTGGTAAATAGTTAAAAAAGCAGAAGAGTTTGCACTGGACTCACAGAGATTAATTACTGGAGAAGAGTTATGAGGAATTTCATGTTCATGTGTGTAATGAGACTTCCAAGAGAAAGGTTGGTCATATTATCTTTTGATGATTTCTTCACCCTATTTGTGTACACTTTGCAATTAAGTAAGGTAAACACTGCTTCTTCTGAGTCACTGATTTTTCTTTCAATGGGAAAGTAGCTGGAAAGACCTTGAGATTTGCTATGGCTTTATTGAGGGATGAGAGGAAAACACTGTGTATGTGTGCACATATACACACAGAGGACATCTCAGATGGCACTAGAAGCCATTTCCACCAAGTACTTTGTTTGGTGAGCAATCAAAATAAGCCTGATGGAGCCACTGGAGCCTGAATAGCTACTAAGTCACCTCAAGGTATGTTTCATGCTATCTCCAGTGCTGAGCCACTAGGATGGTTGTGGTAACCCTGACAGCAAATGTGGTCGCTAACATCTCGGCGATGACTGCTTTCCTCCATGTATGCCATACTTTAATGAATTTACTGAGTATTCCCATTCCAAAATCACACTTTTCAGTGTCCAAATGATGGAAAAAAAAAGTGATAATAAAACTGTTCTATGTGCCAGACCAGCTGAGGAATGTGGTACTGTTCCTGTCAAATAGGAGACAGCTTTTGTTCTGTTTTGCAATTTCTTGGATAAAAAGAAAAAATATTTACTCTTAAGAAAAGGAAGGGTCTCTTCCACACAAGGTACTCTTCCCCAAGTTACATCAACTTTCAGTGTGATCACATTTCAAGCCTAAACAACCTTGACAGACTCTTTTTCTTAAATTAAGATTCAGTCTGGTTCCTGGTAACACATTGAGATATAATGACTGAAGAAAACGAACATCAATTATTCACAGACTATTGGAGAAGCCTCATATAAATTATTCACAGAAGACATTCTGAAGCTGGCTGAGATTATAGGAAACATTAATAATGAAGGAACAATTTCCTCTTTGACTTTCTTTTTCTCCTCTTTCTATATTTTGGTTGGTCCTTGATTCCATGTTGTGTGGACCCTGATGTCCCAGGATATGGCTGAACAGATGTATCTGTGTACTTGTCCTTGGCCACATCTTCCCCTCCAGGTTTGTGGCATGTGTCTGCTGCACTCAGCAGCTGTTCAGAGGGACAACTCTGTGATGCTGCCAGCGTCTTATTTCCTTTCTAAGCTATAATTTTTGCTGCTGCCCATGGGAAGCTGAGATAATTCAGCCCAGACTCTGCCTGCAGGAGATAGCAGCATCTGACCTGAATCCCAGTCAGTGGGGCTTTGGAGGAACAATGTAGTCATGAGGGGGAAGAGATAGAAAGACAGTGTTTGAGATTTTTTTTTTCCTGTGTATTTTCACTGTTTTGGGTAGAATTGCTCCATTGCTACACCCCTCTACTGTTATAATCTGGCAAAATCCAGTCATATGTCTTTTTTAAATTGTAATGTATTGAAAGCCAGGGGAACACAGAAGGATACACACGAACGTGCACATGCTCAGTGGCAACAAAATAAAGAGAAATAGTTTTAGATACTATAAGTAAAATACGTCTGGAGAAAAATGTTTGCTGAGAAGAGTGATGTAGTAGTGGATCCAAGTGGTGTGGGAGGGGAAGCTATCTGAGAGAAGGTGTAAAACTGAGTGTCCAGGACTACATAAAGGAGGAAAGAAATTGAATATATTACAGGTTTGATGTTGGAGGATGTAGGACATTAAGGTCTCCTGCATCAGAAAGTTAAGCAATGTGATTGTTAGGGTCAGTTACCAGAGAAAATATGTGCCAACTAACATTGATCCTAGTCCACTAAAATCACTGGGAGGGCTACAGGTGTATTAAAGAGCAGAACCTGACCCTGGAGCATTGTGGTCAAAAGGCAAACGAGGCAAGCTTGTATTTATGGTCTGTTTTGTCATCTGGGGAACTGTTTCCATGTCTGCAAAGTGATTGTAAAGTGCTATCAGATCTGCAAAGTAATCTACTGCAAGCACTCCTTGGAAGTGGTTACACTGTGGGCAGGGCTTCCACTTCAGGATGCCCCAGGTTAGTGGTGTGTCCCAGGAGGGAAGTAAGAGACCATTGGTCTTGAATCAGAAAGTTTAAGAGGAGGGGGATTAATTAAGTTTGCTAAAGTTTAAGAGGAGGGGGATTAATTAAATTTGCTAGATTGACCTTGCAGACAATTAAAATGCATCCAGTAAGGTTGATGCTGAGGCCAATAATTGGTATTTGGCATGATCTTTTCTTCCATATGGTGTCCAGTTATGGTATGAAGCACCTGAGAGAAAAAGGGTCCATCACATGCCATGACAGATTGTTGCAGAAATCAGTCATTCTTCCCATTAAAAGTGTGAGCATTATTTCCAGTTTGAATTTGTCTAGATTCAGCTTCCACAAGGTAGGTTTTCTTCTCCAGTTCTCTGCTTGATTTGAATCCTGTGGGATCCTGTGTTTTCTACTCCTGGACATACTCATATATTAATCAAGCTGACTCTCAATCCTCTTTTGAAAAACTAAGTAGACTAAGCACTTTGGATCTCTCACTGCAAGACATTACCCTTAATTTTAAAAACATTTAAAGTCTTTTTGTTTTGTACTGACCTCTTAAAAATGCTGAATCACAACTGTATTCCCTAGTAGAATGATCTTCTTGCATGTAATGTACATTTCATCCTACACACCTCTAAATATAACCATGGATCTCATTAGCACCTTTTTTGCATGTCTTGACAGTGGAGCTCTTAATCAATGGCAGGTCTGCTCTGACCCTCATGCTTGTTGCTCTCTGCTTTCTGCAGGCAGGGATGGCACTTCTTGCCTTCAGCAGCTTGTTTCTACCTTTGATTCTGTTAAAACACATTGACTTCAAGTGGGCTTAAGCTTGACAACAGTCTCTCACCCACCAATTGTGATACCATCCCTTTTCTGTTTACCTAGAGATGGTTGATAAATATGTGGACAGTCATCAGACACAGTCCTGGGACAGGCAGAACTGCCCCTTCCTCCCTGCTCAGTACTGGTTTCCCACCAACAGCCCTGTCTGAGATCTGTTAATCCATTTAAGATGTGCCTTACCAGTATTGTGTGGTACTAACTTTGTCAGAATGACATGCAAAACTAAGTTCACTGTATTAGAAACCTAAGTCTATTATATTGACTCAGTCATCTTTATCAAGAGACTTGTAATCCTTTTAAAGAATGGAATGAGGTCTGTTTGACAAGCCTTACACAATGGTTTTGGTGGGTATTAGTAGCATAGCTCTTGTTAATTTTTTATTAAGTGAATCCAATGTCAGCTTTATTGCATGCCTGTACAAATGTGTGTGCCTGCCTGAGGCAATGTCTATCTAGTAGTACTTTACAGCACCTTTAGTGACCAAGACTGGTGACCTGTACCAACCTCAACTTCTCTTTTTTTTTTTTTTTTTTTTTTCCCCTTCTGTATTTATTTTAAGAAAGCTTCAGTTGTGAAGCACCAGTAATTGCATTGGCTTCACTGGAGCTACTGAAGGCACCACAAACACCACAGTATGGCATGCTGTTCCTAACTGCCTCTGAAATTAGGCTTTTCCCAGTAGTGACCAGTGATAGGACAAGGGGGAATGGGTGTAAATTGGAGCATAGGAGGTTCAAGTTGAATGTTCGAAAAAATTTTTTTACTGTAAGGGTGACAGAGCCCTGGAACAGGCTGCCCAGGGGGGTCGTGGAGTCTCCTTCACTGGAGACATTCAAAACCCGCCTGGACATGTTCCTATGTGACGTACTCTAGGTGGCCCTGCTCTAGCAGGGGGGGTTGGACTAGATGATCTTTCGAGGTCCCTTCCAACCCCTAGGATTCTGTGATTCTGTGATTCTGTGAAATGTTCTTCCAGGTTTAAAAGTGCCCATGACAGGGCAAGTCATGAAACCTTTTAATGTGTTTCACAGTTTGATTTTTTTTTAGAGAAAGTATGATCAAATTCAGTTTTCATAATGCTTATTGCACTGTGTAAGTTGGTGTGTAGCACCCAAACTGACAATTTAAAGGTGTGAATGTAAAGCTTGGAGTCAAGGAGGGAAATAGTGATGTCCAAACAGGATCAGTAGTGTTGATTCTGGAAAAGATTTTCAGAATTGCCTGTGTGATTTAGCACTCTTGGTTCTGTTTTCTGAAACAGGGTAGACATGTAAGGATTTATTCAATAGAGATGTTTTCTCTAAAAATTAAGTACTAAATGCTGAAACAAATCTTGGGGTGGGAGCATATAGTGGTCACAAAGGCCACCTCTAAGCCAGGAGAGTAATTTTTCCCCTGAACTATGAAGCAAGAGACAGAGTTTAGTGGGGGATGAATCAGAGCACGCACCTAAAAGACATGATTTAGATTCCTGAAACTTCACACTGCACCTTAACCTCCTGTGTGGCGATGCTGTCCTTCCCACTGATAGCACCTTGCGTGTCTGTCACTCTCACAAACACAATGGTGCTGTGATGTCAACTGTTTCTGTAGACAAGCGGTTACTGGTCAGTGCTGGATTTGTACTCAGATACATCTTAGTGAGATGGAGCAGCCATGAACAAGGCAAAGTACTAGTGCCCTTGTCCCCGCCCTGGCAAGTGCCTCCTGGCTCATCTCAGGGGACACCTTCTTTGCAGGGTCCCTCTGGGCACGGCCACAACCTGCCTGTCTCTAACTGGGATGGGATCCTGAACTGATGCTGCTTAGATTAAAGAGGTTTTGGGCTGGCTTTTGATGTCCCTTCTTGCTGGAAGAGTCTCACTAGGAGAGGAGACCATCTTCATGCTCATCACACAATGTGTTTCCTCCGTGTCTCCCTCCAGCTGCTCCCAACCTGGAACAAGACCAAATGATGCATCTGTTCCAATGTCGAAAGTGGTTCCTGTTACCATTAGCCACGTTCAGCCACAAATGGAACGTGGCAAGCAGCTGGCATGCTCAGAGCTAGTTTTCTTTCAGACGTATGTGTTTTGACAGGAAATACTGCTGCCTTTGAAATACAGTTCTTGGAAAAGGGAAGGAAGGTAGTTCCCCACCTAAAGAAGAAAAATGCTCATCTCTCTCCTGGAAGATGAGCACTGGATGGCAGTGTCTTGCCTGGCAGCCTGCCTTATCTCTTACATCTCTTATACCTTTTTTTTTTTTTTTCTTTCCAAATGATCAGGTTTCAAGGAGTAAAACTATATTAGTTTGGTTAAAACAATAATTTCTGCTCAACTTACTGCAACAGAAAAGGAGTCTCTGCTGCCTTCTGTGTCTTCATTATGGCAGCAAATTGCTCGCAGTTACTGACTCTGTATTGGAAATTCACAAGGCTGGAAGATATAGTTGAGCAGCACCCTCCATTTCTTGCTATTTAACTTTCTTAGGAAAAAGTGCTGAAACTGTTAAGGATTAGAATATGTCATGAGAGAGTTTTCTTCTTTATTTCCCTTTGTGATGGCTTCTCTCTGCACTCTTCAAAAGAAAGAAACGTGAAGCAGGATTAGTTAATAGTGCTAAAAGCAGTGAGTCCAGATACCTCTATGCATTTAAGGTGAAACGCTGTACAATGTGCAATGTCAGTTCAGACATATGGGGGATTTCTCACTATTTTCTCCAGGTCCCTGAAAACAGCTGTAATTCTGCAGGTGCATCCTGTGGCTTCAGCTGAGGCTGCAGGTAGCCAGATGGGACATTGACCATAGCACTGTCATGTGTCACTGCCTAAGAAAACCACTTGCTCTGACTGAGGGTGGATTTTATGCCCATCTGTCAGTCTTTTACAGAAATACATTGGGGCAGAATTTCCTTGTGTATAGGTACTTGCTAGGCTTCTGCCCACTTTCCTTCTTGATTCATCATCAGTGAGCAGATCTGTGGCTTGGATTACACTGGTTCAAATTCAGAGCATGCTGATATGACCAAGAGGGAAAAATGACCCTTTGTCAGATCTTTCGATCAAGATGGACATTTTATCTCCATTCTAGTGCTGCCCGTCAAGGACAATTACACAAAGAAATGCTCTGGTATCTGGCGCAGAATTGGGAGCCTGAACTGCAGCTGGACTAAAATGGAAATTGGTTCAGCCATGTTTTTTATTCAAGTGCTCACAGTTAAAGAAGTTTTTTCTGCAGTTAATCACCAGTACTTCTATAAAGCTGCATATGCTGGGACTTCGACTGGCATTGGTTGTTTTGGGCTAGTTTCACCACTTTGGCTAGCAATCTGGTCTCATCCTACAGTTTCTCAGACTAGTTTATGCCTCTCAAAGTGAGTGCATGAAATACCTGTCACTGCACAAAGACACAGGTTCATTGACAGTCTTTTCCAAGACCACCTGGTCTGTGAGGCAAGATGTTCAAGGCACTGTAGGCAGCCCACATGAGGACAGATGTGGGGAGAGGCTTAGTTTAGGTGTACAACTCTCAGCTGGGGTTTATAGTGTTATATTACCATCAGTGTGTTGTGCACTCTTCTTAGCTACTGTATGAGTGGGTGATAAGAATCTCTGATTCTCAGGGGCTGGTGATTTTAATTGAGTTCAAGGTGTAACAAGTGGGTGAGCAAGGGTGAGGAGAACTGTATTACAAGCCCTCGTTTTCACAAATTGCTTTTGGACACAGTCTATGGGTAGAGATTTCATTTCTAAGTCTTGTTTTTCCAACAGAGACAAGCTGCAAATCAGGAGCTGTCATCTGAGATTTGGTTTCAGTGCTGCCACATGGGTGAAAAAGGAGGCACTGGTGAACATCTCAATTTTTCAGCCAGTGTTGGTAGTGCAGCTGTTGTGTTCCTGGGTCTGGGGCATTCCTGTTTTGTTCCTGATAGTGACAATTCACTCTTAATTAAGTGGGGAAAAAAAAAGGAAATCAGTTGGCATTAATTTCTCCATTCATATGTTGGCAATGATTGTCTTCCCAGCTTTCTCCTGTGCCTCTGGTGAATACTTAGAGATGAAGAACCAGGTGTGCAGCAAATGTGCAGAGGGGACCTACTCACTGGGCAGTGGGATCAAGTTTGACGAGTGGGATGAGCTGCCAGCAGGATTCTCCAACGTGGCGACTTTCATGGACACGGCAGTTGGCTCAGCTGAGAATAAAGCCGACAGCTGTAACAAGTAAGAAGTTCTCTTTGCACCTGGGTTACGCAGCCCTGGGAAAATCTGAGATAGCTCAGCAGCACAAAGTCAGCTTAATGAGTTATCTAAGCTCTCCAGAGGGTAACCAGCCTTATGGCAAAAAAATGAGTGTCTGGGAAGTGAAATTTGTAGCCATCACTGTTGTCATCATGGTCTCCTTGGGCTCATCAGCATCTAGTGAGCCTAAGACCAGACTGGAGCTGATCTTGTTTGTAGCTGGAAAGCTCCAGGGTCACGGTGTAGTAAATTTGGCTAAAAGGTACTTTTTACAGCCAATTTAGGGACCCATGGTGGTAGCAGAAGGATATTTCTCAGGGTAATTGCAAGTACATTGAACCAATGGATAATAAACCTTTC
This sequence comes from Chloroceryle aenea, assembly GCA_013399075.1. Lineage (NCBI taxonomy): Eukaryota > Metazoa > Chordata > Aves > Coraciiformes > Cerylidae > Chloroceryle > Chloroceryle aenea. The sequence goes on along the minus strand of VWZY01007772.1, from coordinate 139,322 downwards.
CTGTGTGCTCTGTGTCCTAGATTTGTATCATCATATCCCTTCCCATGATGGTTTTAATGAAGAGTATTATATTTACATGAAAAATCCATGAGAATCCAGTAGTAACATTGAAGATTCACTGCAGTTGTCTACTGTGGGATTCTGGGTTCTTTATTAAGTAACATGTTTTTGTATAGTATTTTAACAAAAATCTCCTCAGTGTCTGTGTTCTCAGCTGAGGCTTGTTTTGTTTATGTTCATCAGCTCTTCGTGGACGCCTCGAGGGAATTACATAGAGTCGAACAGGGACGACTGCACAGTTTCTCTCATCTATGCTGTGCACCTGAAGAAATCTGGTTCTGTCTTCTTTGAATACCAGTATATTGACAACAACATCTTCTTTGAGTTTTTTGTAAGGCCTTTTATATGGTGAATCTGATCATGTATTGTAAGAATTCAGTACAGATTAAGACCATTAAAAACAATTTTTTCCTCCCTGTACATTCCCTGTATGTCCACAGCATGTTGTTGCTAAACAAGATAAAAAAAGTATCTTCTCTTTTTGTCACTTATGCTGCCTTTTGGCATTTATTTTCACTTCAAAACTTAGGCTAAGTTGATCTCCTCTGCTGTTTGCTGGGATTTTTCCATTAGGGGTCATGCCTGTCCCTGTTAGTCCAGCCTCTTTTGAGATAACTGTCGGTGATATATGCTTCAGTTCGGGGGTGTTTGATTTGAGATGCCTTTGAAGGCACATTAGGTCCCTTCAAATATTTCTTCCAAGGTAGGCAACTAAAACCTGAGGCATTAATATGTGGAAACCTTAGCTTTAGCTGTGTCATAGCAATTAAGATGAAAAGAAAAGCAGGAGAAGAAACAAAAGGGAGTTGCTTAAAAAACAAAAAAAGAAAAAAGAAGGCCAAAAAAAAAAAAAGAGAAAAAGCCACAAACATCAGTTCTCAAAAGAGATTTAGGAGTGAAAATTGGGGACATGTCTGCACTGTGAAATGGAGGGTCTGAGTATCATTATTGCAGCCAAATTACTAGAACAATCTGATCAGCAGTGACCAGAATGGGAAAGGCAACCCTGCTCTGCCCATGTGGATGGACTGGTTGTGGTCCAGGGAGATGGAGAGTTCTAGCACGAGGCTTCACAGTGTGGTTTGGATGCCTCACATCACTGAGATACTTTGGAAGTTTCTGCCAACACCTGCATTGCTTTCCTTGTCATGTTGTACCTGCCATTTGGGACAGAAAAAAAATGTAGAGGAAGGGCAACTCAGAGCAGAGTATGGAAATTTTTAGTCTCCTGTTACTGCCTCTATGTCTACCTGATGAGCTCTCGTTTTCACCTGAAAAACACAGCTCATGGTATCTCATAGGAGTGACAAGCCTTAGCTGTTTTTCTAAATGTTTCTTAAAGCTTGGAGAAAAACATATAGTATCCTTATTTCTAGTAGAAATGGGAAAGAAAGACAAAACTAGCCTGTTGGAGGCACCCTCTTGCTGCTACATCAGTACAATATATTGCTTTTATAACAGATAGTGCAAACAATATTATTTACCCATATTTTCAGTTTTATACTAAACCATCCTGCCTTCTTCATGGGGAGAAAGCATTATATATGCTTTCTTCCATCAGATGAATGTGCCTGTGTTACTAACCCTAGCTCTGTTGCTTGTCTGACTGATCTGTTCCCATAATGGAGCAAATGTATTGTTTCTTTGACAACTGGCTTTGAAAATGGCTTTTTGATTATTACCTTTATCCATATCCCACTCATTCACCTCCTTAAATTTATCACTCCCTGTTCAAGCTGCAGGTAGTGGTGCTGTTCTTTATAGAAATGCCCATGTAAATAAATCCTGTTCAGCCTCAGTATTTCAAGGAAACCATATTTAACACTCCTCTGAAAGTCCATTTTTTGTATCTCCAGAATTTTTTTGTGCTTAAATATATTTACAAATGACACTTTAGCTCTGGGTGGTGGCATTTCAGTGGCAGTGGCTTGCAGGTTGCTGTGAAATGGTGAAGTTTTTGGTCTCCCCAGGCACAGGCTACTGCGCTACCAGTAAGTGAGACGATGTCCTCAGACATGGGAAGAAAGTCTGGATGCTTCTTGTTATATACCCAGTGCTTCTGCAGCCTGCCCTTCCCAGGTTCTTTTTGTACATTGAAGCCCTTTACACCTGTGAGAAAACACTGTATATTCTTTTTTGCAGAATGAAGGCACAAAAATGCTGTAGCTCAGATTGCACAAGATAATTAGGGATTTACCTTCTACGCAGATGTCTTCTCACCTCTTTTCCTCAGTGCTGTTGATCTTGGTGGGAATTACGTGCACAGATGCTTTGGAGGATGTGGGCTTATGTGAATTATTTCAGACTTTAGTAGAGTGACTTTGAGAAGGATGCTTAACTCTAGATCTTCTGAAACTGTTGAACTGGCCTTTTTCCCTGGTGGAATAAAAGCTGAGTAGTTGAACTTGTGTCTCAGAAAGATCCAATACTTTTTCTTCAGAGAACAGAGTTACAAGAAGAAAGAATTGGACAGCTGTGAGGCCATGTACCAAACCCTGCTCCAAGGAAAGTGTGCTGAGCTGTGCTGGACCTGGGCGAGGGACCTGGGCTCAGCCTCACACTTCTGCCAGGGCAGACTCTCCATGGCATGTTGCCTCTCCCTTGATGATGTTACTCTCATGCCTCGTGAAGTCAGGTGACAGGGAACCAAAGACATAGCAGATATTTGCTGCAGAGACAGGAGCTCTAGCTTTGACCCATCCATTCCTACCTCCCTTCTGACTTAGAAGCCTCGTGATTTTATAGAATTGGGTCTTGCTGGGCTCAGAAGGAGGAAGCAGCCAAGACAATATGCCTAGCATCCGAGCCTGACCAGATAGCTCAGGACAAGGCTGTCTTTACTATGTAGACAAGAAGTACAAAGCAGAATCTTATAATTCCCAGCCAGCAGTCATTATGCTGACAGGGGGATGCATTTGATTGTGGTCACTGATCTTGTGTTTTTATTAACAGATACAAAATGACCAGTGCAAAGAGATGGAGTCTACAGCAGACAAGTGGGTGAAGCTAACAGACAATGGAGAATGGGGTTCTCACTCTGTAAGTGTGCAAAAAATTCCTTCATGAAGCTTTATTCCCATTTATAAATGTCAGTGATTTTCTCTCAGCTGACAGCAGATGAGGGCCAGATCCTGTGAATGCATCTGAAGAAACACAGCATTCCTAGCACTGAGGGCAAAGCCACCAACATCTCTAAGGGACTGATTCCAGAGGAAGTGATATAAATGCAAGACTTTGTATTGATTACCCTGGACTTTGAATCAAGTGAGATTAAAAAGATTTATGCAAATCTGCACACCACAATCACTCAGCATGATTGTAATTGAAATTTTCTACAACAGTTGTTTGCTCTTGAGAACACAAGATTGTTCCCTGTTGCTCATCAGAGTGTTGGGAGCAGCGTGTGTACATGGAGGCAGGCGGGACAGGCATTGTATTTGCCAGTGTGTGCAGAAGAGGTGGACTGCACTCAGCTTGTGCTCTGTGGTGACTTACCTGGTTGAAAAGTAAGCTGGCAACCACAGAGTGGCTTCTGAAACACTGATAAGACCAAGGCCAAATTGGGAGCAGCAGCACTTTGTCTGGCCTATGACCCAGCTGGCCAAGCTTTCTTGGTGCACATACCACGTTTAGATCAATTCATTAACTCATAACACCTGGCTTCCACTACACCATCATACCCTAATTGCCAGAGCTATTCCAGCAATGGCCTAGCATAGGTGATGTTATGCCAGAAGTAAAAAGCTTTTTATGGCCATAGACAGCAGCTTGGTCTCTGTTTTCCATGTTCTGCTTATCCTTCTGGAGGAGAAACCATATTTTGAGCCATCTCTGATTGGCAGTGCTTGTTAGCTCAGGTGAAAAAACTGTTTGCATGCATCACATTGGCAGGCAGTAGGGCTGAGTGAGTAGGGGTGGATGACACAGGCTGAGAGGTAGATCCCAAGGCCAGGGCATCAACTTTGGTGAGATGAGACATGTAGACAGTGTCTTCATGGGAGATGGTACCATCTGAGCTCATCATCTGGGACGTGCAAGTGTGTCCACTGAATACAGATGCCTGACCAAAATGTAGACACACAAGCTAGGTGAGCTGACTATTCTGACTTGCCTCAAGGCTTTCATCTTCAATACAAATCCTGTCATGGTGGTTTCTCTGAGCCCAGTTTTCTTGTTACTGCAGCCTCTGCTTTCACCATACTAGTTGTGCTGCAGCAGAGCTGTTGTTGGATATCTGTACACCCCACAACATGATGTTTGGTTCTATATGGTCCCAGTTCTGCCTTTACCCGCAGCAGCCCAGCCCTCCTCTACCCCCTGGATAGCAGTTGTTTGGGGAGTGGGAGATGGAATATGCTGTATTTCCACTGAATTTCCTGATTTTTTTTTGACTCTTTATCCTGCATGAACAAAAACTATGGTCCTGACAGACTTGTTCACTATTGCTGTGAATCTCATTATCCTGGACCCTTATGCTGTTAGAGTTTAACCCTCTTCCTGTGTGAAAATATGGCACCTGCAGGCCAGTATCACTGTGTTGGCAGTAGGAGCCTTGTACTGGTCTAGTAGTTATAGTACAGTTTTGTAGGCCAGGCAAACCTGCTGCTTTTAGTGAGCTAATTACTACTGTAGTTACACAGTGAGTTGAAGGCAGCAGCCACCCATGCAGTTGCTGCATGAAGTGGTTGTGCCTGCCTCCTGCCCCTTATCCCAGCCACCCTTTCTGTGCCAACACAGGGGTTGTGTAGCTGCTTGCTGAATGACATCGTGAAGACAAGTAGGTCAAGGCAGTTGGAAAACAGTTGTTTTCTGCATCTCATCTGCTGTTCAGGGTCAAAAATGAGAAGGAGGGATGGGACTGTTGCTGGGGACGTTCACAATTTGTCCATGGCTTACTGATCATGATGTTGTAGTGTTAGATGCAGGCAGAGCTTGGTTTTTAAAGCCTGTAGACAAAACTTACTTGTGAGCCTGGAGTTTTGAACTCTGGGTCATGTTTGGTTTCTTTATAAAAGTGTATCTCAAGGCTTTAAAAACAAACTGATTGTCTATCTCTTAACACAGAGCTAGAGATAAAAGTTGAGTGCCAGGGGTAGCTGGATAAAGGCAGGAACAACTTTTTCCCCATTCTGCTTACAACAAGGTCAGAAACAGCTCTTGGTATTTTTCCGTAAAACTGGGGTGTTGAGAAGCTTTTTTATGGTGCAAACTTTGGCCCTCCTTCGAGGTGTCTCTGCAGCATCTGCCCATCTGTCTCCCTGTTGCTTCTTGACTCACTAATCAGCTTAAGAAAAGCCAGGATTGCTGCTAGGATGCAAGAAGTCTGAGTAGTGGAAATAAGAAATAAAACTATCTATAGCTGAGGGGATGTTTGCTAACTGTTATGCATATTGTTGCAGGTAACTCTGAAATCGGGCAGCAATATATTATACTGGAGGACAACGGGGATTCTCATGGGCTCCAAAGTAGTAAAACCAGTTCTGGTGAAAAACATCACAATTGAAGGTAAGTGATATTTGCCTTTTAGGCCTTATCTTATTCTTTCATCACAGTATTTGCCAAGTGCCATTTCTACTTGATGTGCCTACAGCACTGAAGTGGCTTTTTTTAGCCCCCTGTGCTCTATCTCCTCCTCTGAAGTGTACAAACAGAACAGCAAAACTTTACAAGATAGGGAAAGGCTGAAAAATTAATTTAGCTGGTAAATGATGCCTTCTACTGGAGGAGTCTGGCTTAGCAGTTAAAGAGAGAGAAAAAGGAATAGACAGGCTTACTTTAATGTACTACAGAAAGACTGTGCTTATTGATAAGCCTCTCAACAGTGATAAATGGTTATATATATCATAACAGTGACAGTTAAATTACTATTTAAATAATTTAATTAATCTGGGATTGCTCTTTTGCTTTTTGGTTATAAGTGTAATCAACTTGGAGTGTCATATAAGGTTCTTACATGGGTCAGACTTGCATCAAGGAGCAAAGATTGAAGATCTAAATTATGAATCTAAGACAAAGTGGTGAAAGTCTGTGATTTTTAAGCTATGTTATGGGGATGGTTTGCTTTCTTCCCCTGTAAGCAGAAAGGCAGTAGTTTCAGTGCATACCTCTCCATATTTCAATGGTTTACCTGTAATTTATCTTACAGGAGTTGCATACACGTCTGAATGCTTCGCATGCAAGCCTGGTACCTTCACTGACAAACCAGGTTCATCTGGCTGCCAGGTGTGTCCAAGAAATACTTATTCTGAGAAAGGAGCTAAAGAGTGCACCAAGTGTAAAGAAGAAATGTATTATGCAGGTACATCAATCAAATGGGTTAGGCAAAACCAGGAGAGTCTGAGTATGTAAGGTGGTAAACTGTTTCTGTGTGCTGATGTGAGAATGGTTTTATCCAACAATGAAGGTTAGTCTCCAGCTGATATGCAAAGGGGAGATGAAGGTGGGACAACCCAAAAGTTGCCGAGGGCAACAGTCAATTTTGGCTAATGTCATCTATGATAATATGAAAGGATGGAGATCTTTGTGACCTGAAAGGAGAGTTCTTACAAAAGTTAATAACAGTCGTACTGTGCCCTCTCGTGGTAACATGTGTTATTGGTTGGCAGTGAATTAGCTTCATCACTGCCTTCAGACTTACATATTTTGAAGAATATCCTTTCCTGGCCTATCCCTGCCTCCTATGTGATTGGAAGGCATGGTGATCTAGTTGCAAACCCTAGTCTCCAAAGTCCTTTGTCCTCGCAGCTGTGGTTAGCTGCAGGGGCACAATTAATTCTTCATGGTCAAAATGTCTTCAGTTTTCTTCCTTGTAGTTGTTTTACAAGAAAGATTTTGAAGAATCAGTTACTGACCATAGCACTTGCTATCACAGGTTATGACAAATGCTCGGGGACCTGTGCCTGTGCTCACAGTGGGAATGGAAATTTTGTAAAACTATCTGTGGTAAGGAAAAACTGGACCACTGTTACAAGGGAGTTTCTAATGAGTATTTTTGTTCCTTATCAAGTGCGAACATATTCCCATGCTTGGCAAACTACACAAATTACTTCATGAAGGTGAAGGAGTGGACTGTTTGGGTGACTCCCTGGTTATACTGAATCAATGTATTTCAGTGTGATAGTACAAGTATAACTGGTATTTTCCCCATTCCCTTGCTTCAGTTCAGGGGAAGGTTCATGTAGACTCCAATAAGAGTTTGATTTTTCATTCTTGTTTTACATTTTTTTTCTGCTGACTCACTTTAATCTCCATATTTTAAGCTTGGTACTGTTGTTTCCAGGGACCATTTGATAGCTTAACATCCCCTTTCTTTTTAGAGGAGGGATCCAGTGCATGTATGGACCGTCCTCCATGCACAAACAAAGACTTTTTCCAGATCCACACCCCATGTGATAAAGAAGGAAAAGTAAGTAGAAGATATAATACTATTTTAAGATCATTGAGCTTACTGTGATCTCTTGATTTGAAAACAAGGTACAGTTTCTAGAAATCTCTTTACCAATTGCTTTCCCAGTTTTGCCTCCTACACTGAATCTCTTTGAAGCATTGGCCTTGTCCTTTACACGCCTGTTCTCCAGCATTTATCCATCTGTAAGCATCTGCCTCTCATGGGCTGACTTAAAGGATCTGTTGTTGTGAAATGCTAAGCTCCTTGCACTTGTGATTAGTCTGACTGGTGCTAACTCCATGCTCATAAATAAACAGGATTGGAGCACAGGGTGAAGAACCGTCCCAGAATAAACCCTACTGTTTAGTTGTTAGCAATCTTTCCTGGCATACTTTTGGCTTGTGACAACTTGTCCTGTCCCAGCAATGCCCAGGCATGGTTGAGGTGCTACCATGGCATAGGAGCATTGGGCATCACCATACCTAATTTAGGTGGAAGAGCTTTTGGATGAATAGGTATGATGTATATCATGTCCCTTAGTTTTAGCATCAAAGAAGATCCTGTGATCTGTTGAAATAGTCACATATACGTGGCCTAGGAGTATTCATGTGCAGCAGCAAAGATTAGCTGCTAATAGTATGCTCGCCTCATGGGATGCCTCAAAACTCCTGGACCCTCAGTAGCTTGTTTCACCCAGAAATCTTAGATCCACTAGATCTCTCATGAATTGAACTGCTGGTGGAGCAGCCTGACTTTGAAATTCTTCTACCCTTTGTCCCAGCAGTAAAGTGGGGATTTTGGTGGGATTTGGAGAAGAAACTCCTGTTTACTAGGGTATGGAGCCTACAGAGATGTGGACATGTGGTCAAGCATGTTTTGTCTCTTTTCCCTTTCCTATTCCTTTTAGATCCAGATGGAATGACAAGTAGTCAAAATCCATAGCACCTGTAGGTTGCTGGCCTAATATTTGCTGTCAGGATCAAACATTTTGGAGTCAGTCAGTTCCAAAATGCAGATGAGACTTTGTGTGCTTTAATAACGAAGCATCAGTGAATTTAGCCTCAGAGCTGACAGGCTCTACAACCTGGGCTTGATGCACTGACTCTTGCTCCAATAATGCCTGTAATGACTCGAATTAGCAGCAGTGTTCACTGCTACACCCCTAGGTACTGCTTTAATTGCAGTCTCCTGCTGATTACCCAGGCATTTCTTTGTGCAATTCAAGGCTCCCTGGCGTTGAATAGCATCCTACTCTTGACCCTCTTCCTGCCCCCTCAATGGCCTTTCTCTTCATGGATGGACATAATTAGAATACAAAGTGGGTCTTTTTGCAGACACCCTGGGTCCTCCACTTGTAACAGCGATGTGTGTCATAGACACACAGATGCTGGCTGGGTTTTCAGGACTGCTTTCACCTTTTAGTGCTCTGCATCTCTGGAATTTGGGACAGATTTGCCATACTCTCCATCCATCTCTCCATGTGATACAGCTGAATGAGAGGCACTTACTCTGCAGCCCATCTTCAGGTGAACAGTGGCTGTAAAGCACCAGCCTGAAGGCCTGTTGATCCAGGGCTTACTAAAAGCAGCCAGGATTTTCACTGGGCATTATCTTGTTGTCTCACTCCTGCTGTCTCCACTCCATCTGTTCAAGAGGCCTCAGGAGATTTAGGCACTTGATTCCTATTGACTTTTCACCTACCTACTGCTTTAAAAATCCCAGTCTGATTGCTTCAGCCTCAGTCTTAGAAATATCCCCTGGGTGGCTGCGGTCACTCTCTGACCCTTATCTCTCTGCTCAGACACACTAGGATTGCTTTAGTGTGTCAGTGTCCAGGCTCTAGGCAATCACACAGGTACTTTGCCAGTTCCTGAATATTTTTATTTTAAATGCTGTGCACCCTGATGCTGCAGAAGCATTTCTGGAGCAATACAGAAATGATACAGCTCTCAGTGTTCAGGAGCAGGAAGGGCAGGCTGATCTACAAGGGGCAGATACCACTCTGACAGCAGGAGCTGTTCCACAATACCTGAGCAAAGTGAGCAAAATAGATCCAGAGTCAGCAGCCAAGGTTGTCAGACAAGTCCATAGTGATGAGGCACAACTAGTGTCAAGCTGGGACATCCAGTCAATGGGTCAGGGTGTGGGTCAGCCAGGGTACATGGTCTGGAACAGGCATGGCTGCAACACAGCGCAGACACGGACAATAGTCAAGAGTATCAGCTTAACTGCAGCTCCCAGAAGCTGTGGCCTGTGCCTGCACTGTGATTTCTTCCAGCTTCTTTTCAGTTTCAAAGATGATCAATACTTCTTGAAGAGCTCTGTGTTACCAGAGGGCTAGCCTTGAGTGCAAGCAGCTCAACACCCTGGAGGGCAGGGGCGTGTGCTCCAAGCCCTGGATCAGATTCATAAGGTGAAATCTCCCTTGTCAAACTCTGTACCTGTTGCCTCTGGCCTCAAGGATCCCTGATTGTTCTGATAAGACTGAAGGGTGGGAATACCTGGAGGGGGAGCTGTAGCTAACAGTCTTGCCAGTTGGGTTTCTCAGCTTTGGACCTCAGATAATTTTCATCTTGACATATTAAACACTTTCAGGGATAAACCCAAAGTCAGATGAAATTTGAAACCTCAAGTTCATGGGTGATGCATCTCACCTAAGCCTTTTCCTGAAGACAGAAAACTTTTCTCCTCAAAGAGAGGTGATAATGGAGAGGTGATACCATTTTATATGGTAATGCCAAGGACTGACTCATGTTAGTGGTCATAAACTGCTCCTTATGTGATGTGGGGGGACTGGAGATGGGTTGGGAGAGCTCCTGTATGATTTTGGCACTTGCTCATTAGGTAAAAAAGGCTTGAAATTGAAAGACTTTTCAAAGAATGGGCCAGTATGGACCAAAAAGGCAAAGCTTGTGGTGTTCTCTGCTAACAGATGCCTTCTCAATAAAAAGATTTTATAATGCAGAAGTTATACTTTGGCTTATTCAGGTTAATTCAGAGATTGTTTATACAGTTGTGAGAATTTATCTGATGTTCCTCAGAAACATTTTAATGGGAAAATTTATTAGATATATAGGAATGAACAGTAGTAATTGGTTTTTAAACTTCACATTTTTACTTTACTCTTAAGGTTTGATATCTCGGAATTGCTTGTGAACCCAATCACTTCTGCTTCCCTTTTCCACCCTTCCCATTCCTGGACGTGCAAGGTCTGTTTTAGGCCTAAAACATTGGGAATTATGTAATTTAGTTTGCAAGGGATACATTGATTGATGCATCTAGTCCTAAAACTTTGTAATATATCATGGGAACTCAGTGTCTTCTCCTTCCAGACTCAGATCATGTACAAATGGATTGAACCCAAGATCTGCAGAGAGGATCTGCCCAATGCATTGACCCTACCTCCTTCTGGGGAGAGGAAGGATTGTCCACCCTGCAATCCTGGCTTTTACAACAATGCCTCATCTTCCTGTACTCCTTGCCCACCAGGCACATTTTCGGATGGGACACAGGGTAGGAGTCCACAAACAAATTGCACTGTCCTCAAAAGCAATCATCTGCTTGCACGTGATTTAGCTTAATGTTGCATCATCATAACCCAGAGTACATTTTGCATAAAATGCATATTAAATAATATCAGAGAGAGGGAGTTGGATATCTGTTTTCTCTTGGAAGTCCTTTTCTAAGAGTGGTTGCTGCTCTAAGTAGACCGACTGTGTTCTCAGTGCATTTCTTGGCTGACACAAACGTCCTGAGGGTTATATTAATGGATTCTGAGGAGGAAATCAGAACTTTTGCAATCAGTAATCTGTCCTCACCCATTCTTCTGTCCATGCCAAGTTCTTCCGTGTGAAAATATAATTTTAAACACTGTCAACATTGTCAGTATCCTGCCAACACTGTCTAGCCTAAACTCTGGCTTGTCAGTTCTGAGACATCCAGTGGTCACCTACAGCATCCAGTATGTTCAAACCTTCAGCAGAAGCCATTAAAAATGAAGTATGGATTGAGGGGTCAGTTGCTGATTACTTACCACGGGGTTGTAATCTGCAGTTTATAATATGTCATTCTCATTTCTACTCTTTTGGTCCTGATAAGTCTTTGATTATATTATTTTATATATTATATAGTATTTTCTTTGCTTATTACTTGCCCTAGAGAGTGACAAAAGTAATATCTATGTTCTTTAAAACACTGTTTGAGATGTGCTTTGGCCATGTGTTTTCCTTTTCCTGCCCTCTCGCCCTGTAGAGTGCAAAGCCTGCCCTGCTGGGACGGAACCAGCTCTCGCGTTTGAGTACAAGTGGTGGAACATCCTGCCAGCCAACATGAAGACATCTTGCTTTAATGTAGGGAACTCAAAGTGTGATGGGATGAACGGTGAGCCAAACTCCCTGTGCTGTTATGCACCTGTCTTTCTCCAGTGCTGCTGACTGTTGTAAGGGAGCACCCATCAAAATGAGTATGCTCTTTACTGCATGAGTTGCAACACAGTTTCCCCCTTGTCTTTACTTGCAACATGCTTAAAATTTCCTGTAGGAATAAATGTCACAATATCACAAAGAAGATATAAAAATTCTCTTGGATACCAGGAGAGGGCAGCTCCTGAAGCCTCTGTGAAGTCCCTTCCTTAGCCAAGGACCTATCCCACCATAGACTTTGTTGCATCTGAATATACCCATTGAAATAAACACAACGGTTTGACTTCTCTCTAGTTTATCTCCTTTCATGTTTTCTGATAACTATGCCTGAGGAGGCCACACAGTTCTTTCAGACAACTTAACTAAAGTCTGTGATTCTGTTCACTTAGCACTCAGAGCTTTCTCTCTGCAGATGTGCTAAAATAGCAGCGGAGAGCAGTCACAGCTCACTGGTGAAAGTGTTCAGGATTTCTCCCACCTCTAGCTCTCTCTTGAAGACTCTCCTCAGTCTGATCCACCCTGTCAAGCTGATGAATTATGTATGTTGAGCAGAGGGGCACTGAGTATATGCTTAATGTTTAACACATAGATTCATTGATTCATCTGCTTTAAGTCTGGAAGAGATCAGATGGATCATCCCCCTTGAGCGGCACAGCACAGGTCAAAGAATTTCAATTGCTTTGCTGATTTCAAGGTGACATGTGCCTATAAATTCACCAGTTCATACAATTACTAAAATTTTTCATTCAAAAGCATTATTATACTGTCCTGTAGTTTATTGTAGACATCTTTAAAATGTACTAAGGTACTGAATTGCTTTAAAAAGTATGGTAATTTTGAAATCTTTTTGGCATATGACCTAGAAACATCAATTTCTTTTTTTATTTTCTTTTTTGGGCCTTTGAAGGTTGGGAAGTGGCTGGTGATCACATCCAGAGTGGGGCAGGAGGCTCTGACAATGACTATCTTATCTTGAACCTTCACATCCCGGGATTTAAGTAAGGAGCAGGATTTTTTTATTTTTTTTCATCAATTTCTTATTTATCTCTGTCTCTTAGACCTATTTCACATTACCCCTGGAATTAACTGAGTTTTCATTTCTGAAGTGCAATGACATCATGAATGAGAGACGAGAGGAACTTGGATTTTATTCCTGTGTCCCCCGTCAGCACATTGCTGCAGATGATTCTGTGAGGCTGCAGTTTTTAGCAGTGTTTGCTTCAGTCTGAGATGCCAGCTGGTTGGCTGTCTGGAAACAGAAAAAGTATTCCCATCCCTCTGTTTCTAAATTATTCCAAAGAAACCATCTAAACCTGCCATGAGGTGGATACTGTTGCCCACCCTGAAAGTACTTTATGGAAACCCAAGTTACTTCGTGCTGTGGCTCTGGGCATCCTGTACAGTCTGTGCTTTCCCTGGAGCCACTGGAGTGATGCAGACACAACAGGAGAACAGGATATCCCACCTCCCCTCTCCTAGACCTCAGACAGGATGAAATAGATGCTTGATGTGTTTGTGACTCTTTGTCAAAAGAGTGATTCTAGACTCCTAACTCAGAAAGGTGACAAATATTAAGACAGGTAAGGTATGGCAAAATGAACCTCACCCTCCATTTGCTGTATCTCAGCTGAGGGAATTGTGACTTCTTACACCCAATCGTCAAACCTTGATTTTTCAATAAATCAATCTATCATAGAATCAACCATAGAATCCCAGATCGGAAGGGACATCAAGAATCATCTAGTCCAACCATTCTTGACAAATGCATGGCCTAGACTTAATGGCCCATCACCCCGTCCAGCTGAACCTTAGAAGTTTCTGATGTTGGGGACTCCACCACTTCCTTGGGGAGATTATTCCAATGTCTGACTGTTTTATTTTGGAAAAAATAATAAATTCCACTTGTGTCTGATCAGCTAGTATGGGCAATAGGAACTAAAATAAAAGAGGCAAGAAACACATGTGTGGAAAAACTTGACATGTGCTAGTTTACTGTTTAGTATTTTGCAGGGGAGAACCCTGAATACTTCTGGTTTGCATGAAACTCCTGAAAGCATTTCCCACCAGTGGAGAACAGATACAACTAAATCGGTGTAAATTACTTAGAGCATGTAATGCATTTAAGCAATAAGATTCCATACCAATATGGTCGACTTTCGATGTTGCTTATAAGGAGGGAACTGTACCATAAAGAAATCAGACACTTAAAAATAACCGTGTTGCACCCGGTATCGAGTGCAGACCTGCTTTGCAAACCTGGCCTCTGTAGTTCTGCAAGGGCAGGTTTAATGTGACAGGACTCTGATGGTTTCCTTGCTGTATGAAAAGCAATTTGAGGGATTGACTGCTGCCTATCTGGAGAGCATCTTGTAAATGTTTTGTTCCTTCTCTGTTAAACAGACCTCCGACATCAGTGACAGGAGCAACTGGGTCAGAACTAGGACGGATTACTTTTATTTTTGAGACCATCTGTTCAGCAGATTGTGTGCTGTATTTTATGGCAGTAAGTGAGACCTCTACCTCCATGACTGAGGACTGAACCTGGTACTCCACATGTCACTTTAATACCTCTGCATAGGCATGATTAGATGCACTTGGTTTATGGTGACTAAGATTAAGTATGACATTAGTTTAAGTTCTGTGGTGCCCTTGCAGAAAAGATTTAATGAGTGACATAACAAAATTCCACCACATGAATCATGAACCATTCCTGGTTATCTGCTTATTTTAATAGAAGTCATTGGACACCAAAGAGCTAAATTTTCCTCTGTTAAACCAACAGGCAAAACTTTCAGAGCAAATGAAGAAAGTAAAAAATATGACACTTTGCTTTCACAAATTTCTGTCTGCTGCCCTACTGATCCCCCAGGGCACTGACAGGATCAAGTCTAAATTTCCCAATTTTCCTTTTCCCATCCCTCTGATAATTCTCTGAGAATCACCTCCCTTGACTAGTCAGCTGGCCATACTTCTGATGCAGCCCAGGATGCAATTGGCCTTCTAGGCTGTAAGAGCAAGTTGCTGACTCACATCCATATTCCCATCCACCAGTACCACCAAGTCCTTGGCATGTCTCCTCTAAATCACACCATCTCCCAGCCTGGGTTGACACCAGGGATTGCTTTGACCCAGATGGGTGGTAATTTAAAAAAATCTACCTTCAGTGGTAATGGAAAATACTGTTTTAAAGGGAAAGCACTGGAGCATTTACAGCTGATGGAGAGTAAGAAGCACACACACAGACTGAATGGGTTTTTCCTCGTGTAAACTTTTGGCTGTGTCTTATTGGACTCAGTTCTGTTTCACTAGAGACATCAACGAAGTGGGTATCTGAAGATGGTGGGAACTACAATTTTTCTCTGAATTTTGGTCTCCCCCTTTCTGTGCTTCAGTACCTGCATTTACACATAAACAGAATTTAAAATCTGAAAGAACCATGCTGTTAAATCTATCCTCATTACATTTATAACTTGCTATGGGACTTTGAACTTAACTGTTGTGTGAACTAGAGCATCTTTTGGAATAGTCACCCATTTGCAATAAAAAATTCCCAGTGATAGAAAACAGAATAAATATATTTGCTCTCCTTTATTAAATGTTAAATGCAATTGTAAAGTACTTCACCTGTACATTAATCTCTGTTTTGTTTTGTTTGTTTTTTTAATTTATGTTCTTTTTATAGGATGTTAATCGAAAAAATACCAATGTGGTGGAATCCTGGGAAAGAAGTAAAGAGAAACAATCCTATACTCACATCATCTCCAAAAATGCTTCCTTCACGTTTACCTGGGCCTTTCAGAGAATAAATGAGGGCCAAGATGTAAGTACTTCTTTATGTACAGGGCTTTACAGAACATCTTTCCTTGGACATTCATCACCAGAGCTCTTGCCCTCCACTGAAGCTCACAGGCATTTTGTAAGGGGCTCGTTGCTGTCATGATGTAGGAGCAGTGGTGGAGAAACCATCCATGTTGAAAGACAAGCGCATGGATAGGTCAATCCTGAATCAGTGCACTGGTGCTCGGAGCTGTGGTTAATATCCAAATGCAATGGCATAATGATACCAGGGTGGTTTCCTTGGCTCTCGTTCCAGAGCAGACAGTTCATCAATGACATGGCAAAGATCTACTCCATCACGGTGACCAATGCAGTGGATGGAGTCGCCTCTTCTTGCCGGGCCTGTGCACTGGGCTCTGAGCAGTCTGGCTCATCCTGCGTGCCCTGCCCGGCAGGACACTACATCGAGAAGGAAACCAGCCAGTGCAAGGAGTGTCCTGCCAACACCTTCCTGTCCATCCACCAGGTCTATGGCAGGGAGGCCTGCATCCCATGTGGGCCTGGCAGCAAGAGCACTGAGGTACAGAAAATGAGTGCCCCCAAGTGATAGGCTGACAGGTTTTATTAGGATATAAGCACTCAAAGGGCCAATTTTAGTACTTTTCTACAGGTTTGTGCCTTGTGAACACTGGAGTATAATTATAACCAATGATACCGTTCTTCCAAATATGTTCCTAAGTCTAATTTCGGTTTGTAAATATGCAATAAGAAGATAAAATTGTCACACTGGCTCAAAAGAAGGTTCATTGTAAGAAGCTGTACTGAGGACAGTGTAAGGATAAGGACAAGCATATACGTTACTGCTACCTAAAACTGTCCCAGGCTCTGCTGTTTTAAACTCGGGGACTTCCTCAGCTGGGTGATGTTTCTCTGCCTTTAGAAAACTGTAGCAAGTTCCTTTTGTATGAAATTGCCCTTAAGCCTAGGTAAACGTTTATCACATGCATCATCCTTTGGCAAGGAGCTGAAGAACTGCTCCAGTGTGTTTGTATTTTGCCTGTCTTCAGCTGTGTTCATAGCCTGTCCTTGTTTCTGGAACTGATTATTCTCTTTCTGTTGCAAGATGCAAGCGTAACTGAGGCCATGTTCTAATCCATCTAAAGGGCTTTAAGCTGGGACATTGGGCTCCTAAAAGCACCCACAATAAAACAAAGCAAGAAACTTCATTTTCTTGGTTAATGCAGCAGACAGCAGAAAGCCCAGGCTTAGGGAACAATAAAGTCCTGATATGTCATTGCAAGGGACTGAAACAGGCAAGAAAATTCTCCCAAGGGAAAGGTGAATTACAGGAACAGGACAAAGTTCAAATCTGACCTTAAAAAAGAAAGCATACCTGTCTGCACCTGCTTGCTTTAACTCCCAAGTGAATGATTTGCTGCTGGTCCATGACTGCTCTTTAATGGATGCCTCTCCTTCTCTGAAGGACCATTCTGCCTGCTTCAGTGACTGCCTGCTGTCATACATCAAGGATAACCAGAGCCTGAATTATGATTTTAGCAACCTCAGCCAGGTGGGCTCATTGATGAGTGGACCCAGCTTCACCTCCCGAGGGACCAAGTTTTTCCACTTCTTTAACATAAGCCTGTGTGGGAATGAGGTGAGCTCAGCTGGTGCTGAGGGTTGGGGGGATTAACCAATTTGCTGTCCATGTTGATGCTCTGTGGTGTCACACTGAGACAGGATGAAGACTCTCCTACAGCTGAGCTGTCACAGACACTATGCAAACAATTCTCTCTGGAACTTGCATGGCAGTGCAAGAGGACTTTCGAGCAGCCAAATGATTTTCCAGATCAGAGAGGAGTGTTTCAGACAAATAATGCTCAGGAGAAAAACCCTGTCACATCCTCTCCTTTTCTTAGTTCTTGTGCCTTCAAGGCACTTGGGTCACAACCTTGACCTTTTTGTGTTAACACCAAAAAACTCAAGTGAAGAGTCTGAGTCCTTCAGTTGCCAGGTTCTTTCCATATGTTTCCTTCATGACTTGGCTCAAGATGTTGCTGTTAGCAGAGTCCTTGGTCACACTGCTCTCTGCCAGGGGCCCACATGCCTGTTGCTAACTTTGACTTCAGCCTTTTGAAGTGGTAGAAAAATGTGTTTAATCCATGAGTGCAAACCATCTCTGCCCTCTGTCTGGGGATTGGGCTGTACCAGAACATGTCACATACATAAATTGAAGTTTTGGAGCAGTACCAGTGATTTGTATTGTCCCGTGAAAGCCAATGCCCATAGTTTACATTAATGTTTAGCCCTGTAAAGTTCTGAATACTCTTTCTGGTGTACCAAAGGGTTTGCATGAGTTGTGGCAAATGAGCAGTCACATTTCTTTACAGTGCTTTGCATACTTTAGTCTAAGTGTGCCTTTAAGAATGACCTGGATTAGAGCTTCTGACAAACAGATCCAGAAAGATACAGATATATTCACTGCTTTGAGGGTATGGTCTTTATTTTCCCAAACTACTATGGTGGTACCACAGTACTACCACCCATATGATTAGGTGATGTGTGCTTGGCATTTTTTTCAGGATAACTGAACCTTGCGATTTGTCTTTCGTTGCTGTTGCTCTGAGATTCTAGCGCTGGTCTTCACATGTGAAATTAATACAGCCTTGAAGTCTATCTGTCTTTTTAGGGATTTCAAGTATTTATTCTTTGAAAATACTTTTATCTGGATTAAATCCCAAATAAAGAGGTATTCTATAGTAATTAATTTAAAGACGAGGGAAATATATTTTTCTTTTGTAAGCCATTTTATTATTCTCTGCAAGTAAACACTGTACTGTCAAGATAAAGAAGAGTGCCTCGGTGCATAGGTTTCTGATAAGACACATAGCAGAGGTGACATCGTGTTTCTGGATCTGTACAAGGCTTTAATCATAGCTTTCACAATGGCACATGTTGTTGCAATTTGTCCCTCTTATCAAGTTATTTCTAAGCTGAGGTAATGAAACTCACTCAGTTTGCAATCAGGAAGTTTGCAGTCTCTCCCAGAATTTTTCATGTCTTGTCAACAACGAACAATTTCCCCCTTTTTTCCTGATTGTCCGCAGGGGAAGAAGATGGCTGTTTGCACTGACAATATCACAGACATTACACTGAAGGACATGGTTGCAGAATCAGAAGATTTTTCCAATTTTGTGGGAGCTTTTGTCTGTCAGTCCACCATCATCCCATCAGACAGCAAGGGTTTCCGAACAGCCCTGGCTCTGCAGTCCAACAGCCTTGCTGACAGGTTCTTAGGTACATGGATTGTCTTCTGCTTATTGTTATCATGGATGTACTCTCATGTATTTAGGGCTGCAGAGTGAATCCTTTCAGCTCAGCAGTGCTGCATTACCTTGAGGGAAGAGTGAAGGGGCAGCTCAGGATTCAGTCCCACTTTGTTCCTGAGCTGTGAAGCAGAACTGTACAGATGCCATTGATTTTTGCTGCTGTTTCAGCTCAGCTGATGGCTGGAGGAGAAGAGTAAGGGCTGCCCCCATTCTTTGTTTTCCATGTCTGTATTACTCACTGTTCTCTGTGTTTGGTCTGGTGGGTCCCATGGTGCATAGAATTTCAACACAGAAATCTGGAGAGTGTAATTAAAGAGCATTGGTATTCTTTCATGTTTCCTACACCCCTCATGTGGGGCAAGACTGTAGTAGTCACATTAGTTCACTTGTTTCTGCCCATGCCAAGTCCCTACTCAGGCTGTTTCAGAAGAAGCAGCTGATGCTGGGACATAATTAGGCAAGGAAGGAGGAGGCTTGGGGCAACATGGAGCTGTGCACATCATTAAGTCTTGCACTGCTCTGGTTTACAAGTTCCGAGAGTCTGAGGCCAGATTAGACAATGAAGTCATTTAGTCTGCTCACCTATCCATTACAGGCACTGAGTGCCTGTACTTTCTCCCTGGCACTGAGCCCAGAAACTCTGTTTGACAAAAGCACATTTTTGGAAGATCATTCAACCTGGACTCATAAGACTGCCAGAAAGAAAAACTTTGCCATAGTCATTGGTCTTTTCCCCCCCTGCCTGCCCCCCCACTGGTCAAACACCATCTCTGTATTTTGTATTAAAACAAACTTGTTTCCTGTTTGAATTTGCCTGGCTTCAGTTTTCATCTCTTTCTTCTTGTTATTATTTCATCATTTCACACCCACATTTTCCTCCTTGGATAATTATTTTGTGTACTGGAATCATCACACCCTCCCCAGTCTGCTCTTTTGGAGTAGCTGAGTTCTTTTAAGTCTCTCACTATCATGTATTTCTTTCAAGCATTTGAATATTTTTTGAGGCTCTTTCTGCAGCCTCTCTAGCTTGTTATATTTTCTTCAAGCATGAGCATCAGAATGGAATAGTATTCTAGTATTTAATTCACTATAATGACAATAAAAGTCAGTTCTGTATTTGTATTTACATGCAGAGATGGAATACCCGGGCCCTTCTTTCTCCAGACTTATGGGATTTCATGACGGCGTTTTGCATCCCAGGGAAAGACTCTCTTCCTTAGCACTGGCCTTCACCCCTTGCAGCATTTGTCTGCACTAAAATATATTTAGTTAGATTGGGACCAGCATACCAGTTGAAATAAGTTGCTATGTATTTCTGTTAATCTTTCTCTCATCTCCACACTTCACCAACAGTGATTATATAGTTACTTGCAGATCTCTGATCATAATCTTGCATTTTGGGACTCCAGTATCAATGCCTAGAGAAGTCTGGCGACAGACCATGTTTGATGACAATTTCCCACAGACAGATAATTTTTTAATTAGTTAGTTAAATAAGTTTTAATCCAGAATGTGGACTTAATTGATATTACACTGCTAACTTTTTAATTAGAATCTTCTGTGGTAATTAGTGAAATACTTGATAAATTTACATAATTCTCTTTAGCAACTAAATTCATCGGCACTCAAGGAATGAAATCAGATTTGTTCAACAAGAATGTCTCTTCATAAATTCACACTCACTGACACTCATTATGTGATGAAATCCATCTTCCATTATTTTGCCTCATTGCATTAGCCACATTGCAATTTTTTCACCATATCTGCTCTCCATTAGTCTTTTGACATTTCTCTATCATTCAAAGCTCTATTAAAGGTCACTCAAAACACACAAAAAAATATGGGTTTGCTGGTTTATAAGTGTGTGTGCCAAGTAGATGCCAATATCTTCTCCTGCCATTGAAGGAATGAGGTGTTCATTCATGTCTTGGAAAGCGAGGAGATAGTCCTGATTTTTTCCTAATATAGAGAAAACATATCAAGCTCTTCTGCTGTTTTTTCTTTATCATAAATGTTACATTTCTTAAATGGTTGGAATTTGCCTTTCCAATCCATAAGACATAGTTCTATTCCTAGAGTTTCTACAAAAGCTCCAAACTTAACATTTTTCTTGTGCTTCCAAACACAGACTTCTCCCTGAAACTTCTGACATCTATTATAATTTTTCTGTAACTCATAACTTCTGATTTTATTTGATTCTCTATTTCCCTCCATTAAGCTTGTGCCAAAGTTTTTATTTGAATTGCTCTTTTACTGCTATTCTGATCCAAGGTGGACTCTTAGTTAGAGCTATTGTCATTCTTGAGAGAATTACTGTGGCTTTTTTAGCCATATAATTAATATCCTCCGGAGAATGAAATGGATTTTTTTTCACACTTGATTTTGCTTCTAGTGTATTTATTTTTGAGAAACTGCACTTTGAGATGCCATCTCTACAGTACTGCATACTGGGTGGAAATAATCTCTCATTGCTTATGTTGAATTTTGTAAGGTCCCTAGAAGCTATCATCTTCTGGTCTAGTGAGTAGATAATCTCTGTCTGTTGTGTTGCAATCCAAATTTAATTTACCCTGTGTTTAATGCAGTGTCTTTGATGAGAGGAAATGGTCATTCCTGCTGATGTCAGCATATATGCTCAGAACTGAGGCCCCTCCACAACAACCTGATATGTTTCTGTACATGCTCCTGATGATAGCTGAGGCACAGCAGATTGTGTTCTGTCTGTTGATGTGGTGCTCTGTAGCTATCCCTCATTTGCAATCCTTCCTGAGTAATGTTACTGAGCAGATTGATCCATGTGCTTTCACAGTCCTCCACTCTGACTTGTCCTAATAGGTAGTAGTGTCTCATGCAAACTATCACCTTTGTTATCTACTGTTTCTACCTAAAAGGGTTATAAACAGACATAGATTTTCCAGCTTTGTGAATCATCTTCCCAAATGTAATGTCAGTCAAGTCAAAGTCCTAAGAATTCAGCTAGGCTGTTTGAACTGTTGCAAGAACAAGTGGAAAACTTCTTTTCTTTGGTCTTTCCCATCTTCTACCATTTGCTGGCTGCTACCATTTTTTCTTGTTGCTCTAGCAATTTTTTACCTTACTGTAAGGTAGCCTGTCCCATTTGTAGAGAGCCTGTCCCTCTTCTTTGTAGATGTTGCAGTACAGCACCCATATTTTCTGTCTTCTTTGGTTCATGGGATTGGAAGGAAGGATCTCTAAGAACTTTGATTACTTGCCTGTGGCTCCTTAATCCTTCTGAATCTTGTCATTGCATCTTTCAGTTTTTCTCCCACAGTACTGCAGGTTGCTCAGTCTGTTACATTGTTATGAGTGGCATGTTAGGGTTCAAGGCATATGCTTTGAACAGTTTATTGGATCAGATATCTTTAGCCATCCTTTCCCCACTTAATTTTATGATTCTGTAATACCCCGTGATTGCTTTAAGGTAATAAAAAGAGCAAAAAGTCTTTACAATGGTGTTGTTTTATTAATTTCTTATATTGTTGTGCCTCTATGAGACAATCAAACTGTATGAGGAACATACAAATCTGCAAAGCTTAGTTAGAAGAAAGTGTATAATGTATAGTAATGTCATTAAAGGCTGTTAAGTGACACCCATACCTTTCAAAGTGGGAAAAGACTACATGTGTGAACCCCTCAGAAATCCATTCTTAGCTTGTTCCTTTCTTTTTTTTTTTTTTTTCTTTCTCAAACTTTAGGAGCTACTGTTGAAACAATGCTGGAAAATATCAGCGTCAAGACAGATATGTTTCCTCCATCTCCAATCAAAATACCTGATGTACATTTCTTTTACAAGTAGGTAAAAATACTGTTTATTACGACCAATTTCTTCATTTGTTTAAAGGAAACTAAAACAGTGAGGGAGAGATCTTTAATACATCTTTAATCTTTATCACTTAAATCAGTATGTGGCTGGTATTGATTGGCATGTTGAAGATCATCATATGAAATCAGCAAACACTGTTCACTCAAATCTAAATTGCACTTGATCAGTAGAGAGTGATAACAGAGCTTTGATTCTTCCCTGTGCCACTTTCAGTGGCATTTTTCTTTCCATAATTTCTCATATATGGCTTTGATATGTCCACTTTCAGTTGCATTTCACATTCATTTATATTTACTTTGATATTATACAAATGAACTGATCGAGGTCAAAAATAATTTTTCCAATGCACAATCAGTGTGCTTTTCCTAGTCTTCACTTTCCTCCGTAGAAAGAACACCTACAGCTTAGGTAAGAAGTAGCCCAATGATCACCCCAATTAAAATGTCTACATGCTGGTCTCTTCATGTGGACTGCATTTTTAAGCTTGAGCTCTGGACCTCATGGGGCTATTCATGTTATCTTAAGGCACACACCTATATTTGTTCTACTGATTGGCTCTCTAGATTATGTTAGCTTTAGTGATATATCTTAACTGGCTATTACACTTCGGATATCGACACTTTTTGCTTATGTACATACTTAAATTACATGTCTCATTCTGCAAACTGAACCCCACACCAGTGTCTCTACTTTGAGTATAATATGAATTTGGCTTACAATGTCTATCATGTTGGAATAATGTCCATTTTCTGAATCCCCTTTGCCTTGTGCTATTTCAGGACTGTGTGGTTGCCAGATTACTAGGTGAGGAGAGAGTCGTCATAAACTCTAGCAGAGTAACATACCAATCAGAACACCTGTGATTGTCTTTGCAGGTTTACTCCTTCACTCATCAGAACTCAAACTAGCTAGATAAACAGAGCAGTTTGCTGAGTGGCATCTCTGGACACTTTGAGATATAAATGAAGTGGCAAAACCTACCCTGCCTGTGTTGCTCCTTTTTTTTTTTTTCCCTTTTTTCTTGCAGCTGCCAAAGGTAAAAGTGCTGTGGTAAAGGATACTTCTTTAGTACTGAAGTTGCATGAATGGACAGAGACCTGTGAAAGAGTAACATGTATTTACTGTACTGGAAACATATTACAGTTCTCTTCTTGTTTGACATTAGGTCTTCAACAGTGACAACCTCCTGTGAAAATGGCCGTGCAACTGTTGTGACAATGAGATGCAACCCCAACAAACCAGACCAAGGAGAGCTTTCTGTGCCTGGGTATTGAAGGATTTATATACTAGTAGTGTCAAAAACACCTTTCTCCTCAGGCAATCTTTACAAAACTCATTAGTAGTTTTATACTTAATAGCAGTGATGAGTGCTGTCTCCCTCATCAACCACCCAGGAGGTCACACTCATTTCTTCTAGGTGAATGGCATGTGTGTCCATCATCTCCCAGCAGACCAGCTGCTCTATATTCAGGCTGTGTGGTGAGAGAAGTTAGAGCTCATGCAGGTTGTTCCAAACTTAAAGCCAAAAGAAAATGTAGTGATATTTTCTTGTCTTCTCTTCTCCTTTTTTTCGGTTCCTTATTTTGATCTTTGGCCTCCTGATTAGAGCTGCCTACTTGGGGGTTTGAGAGGTAGGTTTTTTTACAGCAGTAGCTGTGCACAAAGTGATATTTTTTTGAAAAAGAGCAACCTGTCCTTGGAACTATGAAATCTGCTATTTCAATACGTATATGAGCCCTGAGTCTGTCTAGTTCAAGTTCTATAAGTATTAATTTATGTGTCTCATCACTCCAGTTTGTATCCTGGACATCTTGTACCAGTTGCATTTAATTTGCTTGACCTTTTTTCCCTTCACTCTGATTCGAGTGACTTCAAGAAACTTCTTTCATCCAAAGTCCTGTTTATGGTTGCACCTAAAAAATTGCAGAGAAAAAAAACAAACCACAAAAACAAAACCCAAAATAATTAATTCTATTACTCTTTAGCAATACCCTGTGTTTCTTCAGAAGCTTCCCTCAACTCTGATAACCCTCCTGTTTGGGTGTAAAGACCCATCCTGTTTGGATGTTACCATAAATCTGCTGATAGCCCTTTTGCTCGTACTCCTTCCCAAAACTTAAGGCCACTTCCCAAAAGCTAACAGTGTGAGAAGTGTGGGATCCTCTTTGATCCTTGTCCCTCTTGGGACTGGTGAACCATGCTCACCTGAAGGAAGGGAAAGAGACATCTGCTTCACAGGTGATGGATGAGTGATTGATGTCTGAGCACCTTTGGAGATGCTTACACCAGTTTCTTACGGACCTGCAACACTACAAGTCATTCCAGACAACAAGCCATAATTTATCATCTGCTGTGTGAAAATCATCCAGGTGTGCTTCTAGTGTTAAAGCTTAAGCACTGTGTGAGCTGTTATAACTCACCAATAGTCAGGGAGGAGTAACCTACCTTGCTTTTAAAAGTGTGAGCATGGGCAGAAATGGCACACAGCTGACATGATGTACCTTATCTCAGTTCCTGTTGACTTCTCCCTTCCTAACCCCCTTTGATTAGCTCAGCAGTCAGACAGCTATTTTCAAGCGGTGAGATATCTGATACATGTCAAATAATAATGCATGTAACTCCTTGATCTTTCAGACATGGTGTTTAGTATCACATGAAGTTACAATACAAGGTGAAAGAGATTGAGGAGAAAGGTCTGTAATGCTCCTGACATGTACATTCAAATAGAAGTTCCATAATCCAGAGAGAACACTTGTCAGTTACTTGAATCAGGATAAGCCAGAATGGGCTTTTAGGGCTGTGTATTTTTCAGTCCTTCAGATCGGGAAAACAGCTTTCCAGATGATACAGGAAAAAAGGTCTAAATCCATTTTACTGTATGGATATATTTCACATTTACATGACTTGGCTTCTTGCATAGACTTTTGGGCACTGCTGCTCTTAGACCCAATGTAATTGTCAGCAGCAAAAGCTGTGTGAATGTTCTGCCATTGCAAGTACAACTTTCTTCTGCAGACTGAATACAAAATAAGGTCATTAGTCTTTCTTAGACTAAGAGAAGCTGTTATCTCTTCATTAGCTGGTGAACATCCTTCCAGTAATTAACCATGACAGGACAAGTCCATTCCATATGGACAAAATCACTGAGACATCATTAGAACAACAGCAGGAAGCAGATACCAGCATTCATGTGGAACGGTCAGCCAGAGCAGGAGAACATCGATAGACATGCATGTGGGGCTAGCATGTGCCAGTGAAATGCTGGAGTAGTTCTGCTTGTCTCCAAGGCTTTGTCTATCCTCTTTCTCCTCTCTTCTCTCTCCTCACATGGGTGCATGAGTAGCACTAGCTGCCAGGAATTGGACTGTTATTTTACAGTTCTCTTACATCTTTGACAGTCCAACATCTGTTTTCACTTCAGAAAGCATTTTACAAACTGGGAAAAATTCTTTCCGCATATTTTTCCATCTGCTGATTTGATGGGTATTTACCCATTTGTTGTACTCACCATTACCATTCTTAAGCAGAAGACTGTGGAGTGAGGATGCAAACCCCAGAGTGTTTCATAAGTGATAACTAAGCTTTGCTCTTCTCGTAGCTTATGCCCTGCAGGCACCTGTGATGGATGCACTTTCTACTTCGTATGGGAAAGTGCAGAAGCTTGTCCTCTCTGCACGGAGCAAGATTACCATGAAATTGAGGGAGCCTGCAAAAAAGGATTTCAGGTACAGGACTCATGTCTCCAAGTCACAGAATGGCTTGAATTGGAAGCGACCTCCTGCCATAGGCAGGGAGACTTCCCACTAGACCAGGTTACTCAAAGCCCTGTTCAGCCTGGTCTTGGGTATAACTTGGAGTCTGTTGAAATTTGGTGTCCAAATTGACATGCAAATGCAGGTAGAGTTGGGAAGTCTCAGTCCAGGCACTGAGCTGGCTAGTTTCAAGTCCTGTTGGTGAGGTGCTGTGTTGAGACTCAGGGATATTTGTGCCAATGGTAGTGTGGTTCCTGAAGGAGAGCTGGCTTGTGCTGACCAGCTATGTGGGTAGGGATGTGATCTCTGTATGCATTCATACATGCAGGCAAGTTATTTGTGAAGAATGGAGTGCCCAAAGAACTTCAGGCCTTTTATAGCCATAAACATCAGCAGCAGGCCAGGAAAGGATTTAGAATTTCCATTCAGAAATTCATCCTTCCTTGCTTGCAGGTTTTTTTTTCTGATGCCTTCTTTAGTCAAATGTTAGAAAGTCCTTTCACAGTTTCAGAACTGTCCTGTTGATCAACAGCTCCAATGCAGGCACAACATATCCACAACTGCTGTCCAACCCATACTGCACCAGCTGAAGTGCAACAGGGAAGAGGAAATCTTTTTGCCATGCCTGAACCTGCAGGCAGAATCAAGGGAACAACTGAGTAGACAATATGACTCCACATAGTCAGAAAACCTGAAGCATGGGTTTTGGTTTGCTTAGATTGAAAATATGTCTAACCTTTCTACTTCAAAACAGCTTGTTTCATCACCTCTAAATGGTTCTCTCTTTTCCTACAAGCAGCTCACTTTTTGGTCTTTTCTATTTGAAAGGAAACCTTGTATGTATGGAATGAGCCAAAACATTGCATTAAAGGGGTTCCCTTGCCAGAAAAACGAACCAGCACTTGTGAAACGGTGGATTTTTGGCTAAAGGTTGGAGCTGGTGTTGGTGCTTTCACAGCTGTTCTGCTCATAGCCTTGACCTGCTATTTTTGGAAGAAGAACCAGAAGTAAGTACTACAAACTGTGTTCCATATAAAATAAGCTAAAACCTTGATGTGATGAGCAGAGAGACATGTCTTCAGTCTGACCTTATGACAATGTTGATGATATATAGGATGTTGGATCAGTCTGTTAATCCACCAAGTTGAGGTTCTTTTCTGTCAACAGTGGCTATCAAAAATAATAGTGAGGAAAGTAGAGAAAATCCACAGTAATTTGTTATGTAATTTCCCAACAGGAAACGGCTTTTTAGCCCTCAAGAGTTTAAAATTGACCTTAGGTCCTTAAGTAACACAGCTTTCTCAATGTCTGAAGACTAAAAGGATATGTCTTCAGTCTAATTAGTCCCTTTCAACAGGTTTAAAATAAGGTTATTGATCATATATTGCTTAGGTCTCTTTTGGCAGGACATGTCTGGTACACACCCAAAAACTCCCAGCTTCCCAGACTGAATCCCCATCCCCATTGTCCTCTGCTTCCCAGATCTCATGCCATAAACTTTCAAAACATGATTCCACCAACATGGTATCTCATCATTCCATAGCATATCCAGCTTCACCAAATCAAGTGTCCAGTATCATGGGCCCCATCTCTTTCTGCCCACTCCCACATGTTCTTATCCCACACAGCCTCCTTGGACAGGAATGTGATGCAGATTCTGATAAAGTCAGACCTGCTGTTGCCCCACCCAACAAAAAGGTCATACTTCTTCATGCAGGAAATCCTCTTGACCTATCTGTGGTCTTTTGGGAAAACATGGATCTTTTATAAGGATAGAGGACTAATCTGGAAAGCAGGAACTTGATATATTGCTAATACTGTTATGGTTACATGGTTTTAATGTTTGAAATGTATCGAATTTACAGTAAATACCTCAGAAGTAACTATGTGGAAGGGTAATTTAAATTACAAAAACCTTGAATATGGGACTTTTGTAAAAAAATCTATACCTGTCTTGCTTTGTATCTTCAGGCTGGAGTATAAATATTCCAAATTAGTGATGACAGCAAACTCAAAAGAGTGCGAGCTGCCAGCTGCTGACAGCTGTGCTATAATGGAAGGAGAAGATAATGAAGAAGAAATAGTTTATTCAAATAAGCAGTCACTGCTAGGGAAGCTCAAGTCCTTTGCAACGAAGGTGAGTAGTAATTACTACTATTAATACTAAAAATAATTATTACTTTTGTTTATTACTGGATGTGATGAGGCTGTGATGCTAATTTGTGCAGTGCTTTTTGCAACCTCCCACGCACACTTCACCCAGCACATAGCTGATCTGCTGAAATCCACAGTATGGATAATGACAAGAAATGTTGCAGGGTATTGAGTAAATGCTCCCGCTTCTGCAGACTGATTTCAGTAGCGTTGTGTATTGCATGGGTGATACCTAAAAAAGAGCAGTTAATAATGGGGGAACCTCTCTGCCCAGATTCCTATTAGACACCTCCATTGCTAAGGCAAACACAGAGCTTCTGGATATAGAAGATTAATATTGGGAACATAGCCACCAGCCAGCTGATTGCATCTCACCTTGGCTGGCTTCATGGTTGACTTGAAAACCGTAATTTTGCATACTATAGGATTCAGTTGAAGAGGAGGTGTCAGCCACAACCTTTTACTCAATACAGCAACCTCCTCCATTTCAGTGAGAAGCAAGAGCAAAAAGCATTTCTTTCCACAGCAAATGTGATGTGGGTTGTTGCATGTCCGAATACATATCACAAAGGTCTTTGGTGTCCTTTGAACATTTCCGAGAGAAGCAACAGAGGACCATCATGGTAGATCCATCAAGCACTTTGGTCTTTGTTCCAAATGCCTTGAAGCCTATGGGAAGGATAGTGTTGAATAGAGTCACAGAAACATAGAAATGTCTGGGTTGGAAGAGACTTCTAGAGGTCATCTAGTCCAACCCCCCTGTGGAGAGCAGGAACATCCTCAGCTAGAGCAGGTTGCTCAGAGCTTTGTCAAGCCCCACCTTAAATGTCTGCAGGGATGGGGCCTCAACCACCTCTGTGATCAACCTGTTCCAGTGCTGCAGCACTCTTGTGGTAAAGAGCTTCCTCGTTATTTCTAATCTAAATCCACTTCTTTCTAATTTAAAACCATTGCCCCTTGTCCTTTCACTACAAGCCTTTGTAACAAGGCCCTCTCCAGTCTGTTTATAATTCCTTCAGGTACTGGAAGGTGGCTGTTAGGTTTCCCCAGAGCCTTCTCTTCTCCAGGCTGAATAATCCCAGCTCCCTCAGCCCATCCCGGTAGGAGAGGTGCTCCAGCCTCCTGACCATCCTTGTGGCCTCCTCNTCTCCAGCTTGTCCAGGTCCCTCTAGATGGCATGCAGCCAGGGCATCAATGTTATGATCAGTATAAAGGTGGATGACATTTTCCCCTTCAGTTTTGCTGCAGTGGATTCTTTCAAAGTAAGATTTCTTTAAAGATCATAATAAAAATAGATTTTAAAAATCCACTCTCTTGTTTCTTGTCTAATATTTCAGAATGTTAAATTTTGGTATTTTTTTCTTTCTGTGGTTGAATGCAGTGTAATTAGAACCTGTGTGCCTCCTATCTTTTCCCTTATTTTTTCCCCTTCTCTTTATTCTTTTACTTTTTTTATTAGATTGCTGCCCTCTTTCCACGCTACCTGCTCCCCAGATCTACCTCCTAGGAGAAGTTACCATTACACAGCTAATAAGCAGAACTTCCCCTTGACAGCAGCCTGACTCTGTGTCTTGAAAAATCAATATCGTTCCTCGTGGAAAGGGGCAGAAATTAATATTAATTCTTAATTCAATATTGAGAACATTGTAAATTAAAGCAAATCACATCAAATTGTGTGGTGGTGTTGCAAAAATGGAAGTTGATTCCATTTTGAATCCTATAGGGACTGACTTTGAAATACTTATGATGAGTCTGTGAAATGGCTTGGCTGGCAGTGGCTGAGCATAACAACCAGTGTGCTGCTGGTGAGGGACATGTTTTGCTGTACGCCTGATAAGTGTAAAAGCTTTGCTGACTCTATTTGTAGCACCAACCACTGGTTCTTTCCTGATTAGAAGTGTAGAGACGAGAGTGTGGGAGAAGTGTGTTGTTTTTTTCTTTTTCTCTTTAAAGTAAGCTTTAGTACTTTAGTATTCAGACCACTTGAATGCCTATCTGAACTCAAAAATAGTTTTTTAAAGTTCCCATATCCATTGTAGCAGGCTCCCTGTGTATTCTCTCCTTTTTAAACAGACCTGTCAGATATTTCTAAGCTGGTTCCTTTATTCCTGCTAGATAATCATAGCTGGCAAACTCAGCTTCCAGTACCTCATTAGCTTAATGAAATCTGTATCCTGTATCCCTGCAGATAACTGGAATTTAACATATATTTCTCCAAAACAAATGTTATAGGCATCAGTTTTCATTTATGCAAAATATGAGGAAATTCATCTTCTGCTGCATATGCATGTAAAATACAGACAAAATATTTGGAGGAAAACAGTGGAGAAAAAGAGGTGAAATACAAACTGAGAGATGAAGTGAAGAATCTGAAGTATACTGACTATATGTTCAAGGTCTAGGCAATGGCGTTTCTATGAAGCCAGACACCTCATGAAGCTATTAGTGGTTTTGAGTACCCAAGGAATTCAGGGATAGGGCTGTAATATAGAAAGAAACGATTTGTTTTTAAGGAGAATATAGAATTTAAAGAGTGAAACTGCTTCAGATGGGAGTCTCTTGTAGTTCCATCTGACGTCTCTAATGTAACAATACCAGGTCCTTCAGAACAAGAAATGCATACACTGCAGTTGGCTAGCATAGGACAGTTTTCTCCCTGCTCTTTATCACATCTGCACTAGACTGTCCTGATCTGAGCAAGATGGCTTTAAAGATCAGGTTATGAGGTTAGTTTAACATAGTTTCCAAACTGTGTATGTAACCAAGTATAAAAAGTAGGTGCATGAAGCAAGAACCAGCATTTTCTAGTGAGTAGCTTTATTAGGGCTCCTTCAGTCATTGCTTCTGCATGGACCACTGGCTTCTCCACACACGCAGTAATGTGTATGTCCACATGTCACACCCTGATGCCTTCCGGCCAGTTGGCCTATACTGTCTCCCAGCAAATAAAACCAGAACAACGACTCAACCCTTCAGCCATGGTTTTTAAGATAACACAGGATTTATAGACTCTTTTTGTCCTGTGGATCTCCCAGAGAAGAGTTGGGATGGAAATCCAGGAGTTGAGGCAGTGGTGTTCACCTTCACAGACTTTGAGACTTCGTTCCAGACTTTTTATGTATTGTAGTAAATACATTAATCAGTAATAATAACCATAGATATGATTAACTTTCAATTCCACAGCTCTGACTACCTGTCCTATACTATGAGTATGAAATGCAAGCTTTCCCTGTACCCTCTGAAATAAGTACCATGAACAATTAGTGGTGTTATTAAATAATAAAGGGTCAAACTGTGCACTTAATGACTGTGGTAGACATAAAGTGAAGTCTTTGGCAAAGGCTGCTCTGGAGTTATTAATATCTGGAGATATTAAGAAGTGACTGTAGCAACTGTTGGATTTAATTAGAGGAATCCCAGTTGATGGGAACCTGTCTTTTCCATTGCAGGAAAAGGAAGATCATTTTGAATCTGTTCAGCTGAAATCTTCAAGATCCCAGAATATATGAAGAATTAATGCTGCCTTCAAAGAAAAAAACGTAATTTCTATTTTTACAGGACCATATTTTAAACATATTCTGGCACACATTGTAGAGGTGATCTTGGTGAGAAATGCTTGGCCATTTAGGAGGAAGGAAGACAGGAAGCAAACCAGAAAATTGGATTGCCTTACCATGTGATTGAGTACCTTGCCAAAAAAAGAAAGCAGACGCTTGGATTCCATATTGGGAATGAAATTCAACTCAGGAAGAGATATACATACTGCAAATAATAGAATTTTTTGCATTCACCAGGGCAT
This sequence comes from Chloroceryle aenea, assembly GCA_013399075.1. Lineage (NCBI taxonomy): Eukaryota > Metazoa > Chordata > Aves > Coraciiformes > Cerylidae > Chloroceryle > Chloroceryle aenea. Next base: position 106,799 of record VWZY01007772.1, on the reverse strand, counting down.
TGCTCAGGCACGCCATATGATTTATAGGTACCTTTCATTTCCTATCACTCCTTCTACACATATTCATAAGAAATTATTTTCAGAGAGGCCTGAAACCTCCTGCAAAGGCTGTGATTGTCCTTTAGTAGCATAACTATGAACCCCTCTTAAAATCAAAATTGTGAATGATACTTGGAATGAAGCTTAGGTGTTTTGAACTTTGGAAAATGCCTTTGATTTTAATGCTTTGAAGGGCTGGATGGTCCAGTTTGGCCTCTAATACAAGAGGCATGATGTTGCACCTGCAAGTTGAACCCATTCTGATGCTTCAGTCATGACCATCAGGGTTGGGGTAAAACCTGGTGCTATTAAACTTAAATGTATTACCTGCTGTTGTATATCTTGTAGGTCTGGGCCTATGAATTTGTAGGCAGTAGCAGGCTTAAACTCTATAAAGAGAAGGAAAGTGGTTCCTGCAGTGCAAGGTGCACTTGTCCCTCTCTGTGGAAGCTTGTCCTTTCAAGAGAGGTCATTGGCAGTTTCAGTACTTTTCCTTGGGCTGCCAATATGCCACCTTTCCCTGGGCTGCAAACAAACAAAGCCCAGGTATTCTGGCTGTAAAGCAAGAATATCTACTGGAAATCAGCTTTTTTTTTTGATTGGGAGACTTATTAGAAATGTTCAAACACTTTTATTCCAGGACGCACACAAGGAACGATGATGTATGCCCAGCAGAGCTGAGCATGAGTTACATAGTTGTGCAGCTCAGCATCTAAATGCTTTCAGCTGCCCTGCAGTACCTGCTGCACAAAATGATGCCTTGAAAACTGGAGGCTAGGTGGACTTTCTCACAAAATCAGCCACATTATAAGCATATGATCCTCATAATATCCACTGTAATCATTTTCTGAAATTCCAATTGAGGTCAAAATCAAAGGAATCTGAAATGTAGGCAAAAAATATTTAAGTAAAATTATAGAAGATTTGTGTAGAGCCAGGAGAAAATGAGGAACAATTCTTGTATTGACCTCTGGTCATATTTCCATTATAGCAAAATAATGTGATTTGTGACTGCATTAAAACCAGAAAAGACAGATGTGCAGAAATGGTCTTTTTACTATAAGGAATATAGACTTTTGATTTTATATGACTGAGCTAGATCTATCAATAAAAGAGGGCCCACTTTTAAGTAAAAATTAAATTGAATTTTCTGCAATATAAATATTTTATTATACTATAGAGGTGGACAAAAAATTATGAAGTTTAGGGGAAGTTCAGCTCAGTTATTTTATATCTCTATTAAAGAACACAGGTTTTACTCTTTTGATGAGAGATACTTCAGGCATCTTAACTGAAGTGGTGTAAATTTTTTGTTGTTCTTGAAAAGGCACTTCACTTTCCCTACAAAGGTTTTTATGGGGTATTGTTGAATGTATATTAAATTCACATTCCTTTTTGTATATTTTGTACCATTGCACACTTATTATTGTACATTGTATTTGTTGTCATGATGTCATTTATATATGGTTGTCAAAGATGATATGCTCACAGAGAAAATGGTTATGGCTTTGGGATTTCACTTCTTGGATCTTTTATGATGAGTTTTTATGTTGTTGATTTTTACTCAACTAGTGTGATGTAGCATCAAGGATATATATCTGATGGGCATTCATAAAATAAAGTGAAAATATATTTGAAATTTTGGACTTGAGATGTTTGGTGGAACTGCAACTTTTCTTGATAATTGCAGCTCTGCAGTAGCAGCTAGAGCTTTTCACTGCTGTCAAATTACATCGTTGTACATCTCCTTTAATATTCTCCCTTCCCTTCTGTATGTTTTCCAAATCATAATTACAGTTCATTCTCTAGAACATAATTTCTTCTTTAATCACTGGACCCATATTCTCTGATGTCAAAATGCCTTAATTTTTATGAACTATAATTAATTTGACTTAATACCATAGAGGGTTTGTTTCATTCCCTTCTCTTTCTCTTTTATTTTCCAAATAGAGAGTGGGAATTTTTTGTCAGCTCTGATAGACTTTGCTGTATGATCCTTCTCAGCTCTGCTTCCAAATGGTTTGCCATGATATTATTGAAAGTTCTTCCAGGCAGTCTAACAGTGCATCTGGCACAGTGTTAACATAGTGGGATACAAACCAATACTGTAGACTTTATTTAACCTAGAATAAGAAAACTGTATTTTCCAACAGCTAGGTGGGTTAAAACTGGCATATTTCAGCTGACTTACTTTCTTTCTGTTAAAGATATAGTATAGAGTGGAAGTTTCCATTTTTCAGTAAGAGGAGTATTTTGGAAGCCCTTAACACTTCATTAAGAAATCAGCTGTCTGTGACCTCTTCTAGTACTCTGCCAAAATATACTTACAGCAACCTCCCCCTTTCTTCCCACATGGAGTCACATCAGAAACTGTTATTTGATGTCATAAAGCAATGTGAATCAGTCTGTTATGTGTTCATTTGATTAAACGGAATGCATTTTATAACTACATTTGCATGCTTTTCTTTGAAATCTGGAGTCAAGCAACTGAATCTCTTTGAGGATTAAGCACATTTTAGTGGTATTTCTGTATAAATTATTGGCAAATTAGCAGAATGTTTTTGTCTCAGATTTGACAGTGCGTGCTAGGAGGGAATTGTGCAAAGAATGTATTCTATCTTGGCTCTGATTATGTTGGTTGACGTTTGTAATATATAATACAATCAATTAAGAATCCTAGTTTGGGGAAAATGAAGTGTCTTCGAGGCATAATGGGAAGTTACTGAGTTGCTTCAAGGAGCTGTGATCTCTGTTCAAGGAAAGGATTTAACTGTTTGCTCTTGAAAAAAAGATTTTGGGACTCTTCATTAGTCGAGGGGAAAGTTTGCAGTTTTCAGTTTGTCTGTCCTGCCAGAGCCAGTAGTACTTATAAAATTGATATAGTCAGATAAGATAGAAACAAAAGTTGCCATTTGGGAGCCAGTGGTTCTTGACTCATCTCCAGCAGTGTCCAACACAAATGCATCAATGAAAGAGTAAAAGTGGTGCTGACAAGCTAATAGTGATGACATATCTTCCTAAGCAAGGAGTGCTGCTGGTTGGTTCATTTAGGAGTGCTGCTGATTGGTTCATATCATGAAGCATGGAGCCCTTAAATAGCTCTTCTAGGTGATGTAACAGGGAAAGATAACCTCAAGAGAAATCTTGGGAAGTTCTGCTTATCTTTGGTGGTGTTCTCTCTTAGTCTTTCCCCTTGTATACTTTCACTGAATCTCCTTGGTTTTATTTCTTGTTGCTTTTGAATGTTTGTGAACTGTGCTTCTTTGGCAAGCATGTAAGGAGAGAGGAACAGAAATAAAAGGATGTCAAGGTCATACTAAAACATACAGCATGTGTCACAACATATGGTGTCATGGTTTTGGGGTCAGGGCAGCTTGCTAGACCTATAACAGATGCTCTGTTAACCCCCTTCAATCCCCAAAGGGGAAGAGAAAGGCAATAAGGGAGAGAGAGACTTAGCGATTAGGAAAGGAAACTAGAACAGCTTTAATGACAATGACAATAATAATCATAAAAATGGAATATGTACAAATATATACAAAACCAGTATCAAACCCAACCCCTGCAATGGCGATTATATCACCATCACCACTGATGCTGTGGAGCAGGTGCTGGGAGAGTCCCAGACCCCAGCAGCGGATGGGAGCTGGTGTTTTCAGGATCTGGATTCTGGTACTGGATTCAGGATCACACCAATCAGGATCGAAGGCAGAATGGACAGAGCCCTCCTTGGATGCTGGCCATTGAAGAAGCGAGGGAGATGCCAGAAGCTGAAGAGACAAGCTGGGCTTGACCCTCCTGATTCCTCGGCTTTATACCAGCTATAAGGTCTATGGGAAGTAATCCCTTGTTGGTCAGTTTGGGGTCACCTGTCCTGGCCTCTCCTCCCTGCAGGTGCAGCCTTTTTCTTTCTGCACCCCGCAGTGCGGTGCACAGGGTCCAGCAGTGCTTGGTCTGCACACTGACCCTTGGCACTCACTGTGAACATGGGGCATTATCACTGCCAGGAGCAGACACTGCCTGCGAAAACACTGCGATCTGCAGACAGTGCAGTCAGGTAGAAGAACTGAGCTGACAAGTTTTTACTTGTCAACGAACAGAATTAGTTTTGTTCTCACTCAAACCAGGACATATGGTGATGTTCCCAACCACCTGGTTGGATATGCCCATATTAAATACATTCAGCAGGAGCAAGGGAGACATAAGAAGAGATTTGAGCATAAGCTACCACTGTGTTTTGGTTACATCTCTGGATGTACAGAGTTGGACCTCATCAGGAAGAAAACTTTAAGGTCCCATATACTGTGAGGCTGATGCTCTAACACCACCTGAAAGCTGAACCAAGGTTGTGTGGATATGTGTTTGCCTGAGTAAAAGACAAGTAAAAGTGACCTCTGAGAGCTCTGGTGTTATATACAGTCTGTTCCTGTCATTGCCTTCTTCTGTATTTAAGATGTCAACGTACTAGAAAGTCACTCTTTTTAGGGATAACATGCTCTGTTTTCGGTTGCTTGTAGACAGTCATGAAGTCATTAACTGTCTTGACAGTGTTGCCTCTGAAGTAGAGGCTGGTTTGTGTAGTGAAGTGGCACTGCTGGGCAGAGAAGAAAGCCCTTCCTGACCCTGCCATTACCACAGAGACAGAAGAAGCAATAAGATTGGCACCACAAATTTTCCCCAGCCTTTGTTTTTGAATTGTTGTTGATCTTTTTGAAACAGATGATAAGAGTCTTTCAGTTTGAAAATACAATTCCTTTTGAAATTTCTTTGGCTGTGACTAAAACCAGTTGTGTTCAATTAATTCATGAAAACAATCACTTGAAGACAAAATGTTTTGCTTTACCATGGTGGATTTTGGTTTTGCTTTCAAACTTGTTTCAAGGCTTAAAAAATGAAACACCTCTCCTACAAAAGAAACAACCCAATACCAAGAACAGTGCCAAATAACCCCAAACCTTGGTTACTTCAGAATGACCCCGTATGATTTTTTTTTTTTGAGTATTATTTTTCTACTCAGCCAATACATAAAAAGTGACCAGTTTTGCACAAACCTGTCTGTAATCTTGGTTTGCATCATAGAGATAAAGTACTCTGAAGTTAGGGCTTCTGAATGAAAACCTAATCTTTTCTTCAGCCTCCATTAAGGCACTGGAGACTCTGGGTTAAGCCTTGCTCTTGTCCTTAGCATTTCCCCTGGCTGGCTGTGTGCAGGACTCAGAGCAGTGAGACGACTCTTCAGCCTCACAGCGAAGGTACTTGGCAGTTCCCCTCCAAAGAACCATGACTGGACCCACTTTGAGGTAAATTAAATCTTTAAATATGATGGGAGCAATAAAGAGACTAGAAGAGGTTTATACTGTAAAGCCAAGTTTTACTCAGATGGGTACAAAACCCACAAATTCATAGAGAAACTAAAAAGATGAGGTGAGACAGTAGATAAAAAAGGAGAGGAGAGAGATTTTCATTACAGTGTGGTATGCAAAACCTCTGCCAGACTTTACTATTTGTTGTGCTGTGTTTTGAAACTGGATTACTTGAATCATCAGGCAATACCAGATAATCTGCATCCTCGGATATACAAAAAAAGTAGCGAAAACCATTCAAGGCAAAAAAGGTAAAGCATGAAAATATTAGGAACATTTGGTGGGGCTGATACTTCAGAGATCTGCATGATTATTTTTTTTTTTTTTAATATGAAAACCCCACATGCGAGTGGCTTTCAAAACACCTAAGTATTCATAACATGTGTTCAGACACAGACATTGGGTCACTTTCTCACTAGTGCTATTGACATGAGTAAAAACTCTGGGACAGTGAGGTCCTCACCTGTTATAAATTAGCTTCAGTGATGCCAATTTAGATTCAAGGGATGGAATTCTTCTGAAACAATGCCTTTATTTTCAGTGCAATCTTTGTGATCCAAGCAAGCTGTGCTAGCTTTTGTTTGGAGAGATTAATCTGAGCCTAAACTACCAGTCTGTGATAAACCAGGGGAATTGTGCCTAATTCCCTGAGTACTCCCCTGAGTACAAAGGGAGAAGACATTGACAGTCTCATATGTAGCTATTTATGCTGTAGATGATGAATGTTAGGTGACATGAATTTGACCCTGATTGTTGCTTTCCATAAAAACTGAGAAGAAATTCTTAGTGGCTGAGACATTTTTAAGAGCTCCATAGATATAATGCAGATGCAGGGACATCAACATTGTCAGATACTCTGACATTTTGCCATACTGTGAACAGTCTCTTACTCCACAAAAAGTACACAAAAGTCTAATTAATATGCTGCCCAATTTGAGATGCTTTAAGGGCTCTTGATTTAGAAAGCAAGACTCCCAGCCTGCCAAAACTTGACACCTGTGTAATCTAAGCCCCAAATATTAGACACTCTAGATCTTCTGGGAGAGAAAGAAGCTGAATGCAGGGCTCTGCTTATATTGCAGTCTGAGAAATGTCTATTTTGGGAAAAGTCACAGGGAATTTTGTATGAGAGAAATCCATAATGCAGAGGCTTGTGTAGCCAGTCACAGAAGTGTAGGCATCAAGAGGTCTTTGCTGGTGGACATGTGTATGTCTAAAAAAACCAGACATCTGTCTGTGGGTAGGAGTTTTAAGAACCTGCATCATTAATTTTTGCATTCAAAATAACAGCTACTTCCTTTGCCAGTTCAGCCTTAAGGATTTACACCTTTCCAGATATGTGTAAAAAACATCTGAAAGTGCAGGAGATCTGGGGTGCAGAGAACTTGTACATCCAACAGTATGTATCTGTAGTGTCTGCCTTTCAAGCCTTTATGCCTTTGAAGTCAATGAGAATTTTGCTATTGACCTCAGCTAGAATGAGATCAACGGAAACAAGCCCTTGGGTAAATATGCCCAGATGCATTAATCAAAGGTGTGTTTGTTTCCTTAATGACTTTTTGGGTTTTTGGATTGTTTCAATAGAGTGAGGGCAGCTTTAAGAATGCAGTTATAAAAGCCAGGCTTTAAAGGTATTTTGCAGTTGTCTAAGTAGACAGTATGTGTGTCTTGAATCATTTGGTTTGAATGCAAAGGTCACCCCAGAGATGAGTGTCAATGTCTTCTGGATTTCTCTTTTTCTGACTTTCTTTGGTCTCATGTTTCTGTGTTGCTCCAATTACCTTTCATGGCACTGTTGATGCGGACAAACTGAACCAGCTTTGTTTTGGCTGGAGGTATGAAACAATCTTAGCCTATTTTCTGACACATTTTCTTCCATCTCTTTGATTTTTTTATATGCTACCAATCTATTGTGTGCATGACAACATTAAATCATGCTGAACAAGTGAACCACTGATCAAAATTTTTTTGCAAATATCTCAGTGAGATGCAATTAGCTATCTTCACTCTTGAAAAGAACTCTACTTTTTAATAACAAAAAGAGCACTTGAGATACTTTAATAAAGGGGGGGAGGGTTTATGTTTTTGCTTGGTTGGTTGTGTTGTTTGGGTTTTTGGTTGGTTTTTTTTTTTTTTTATGAGAGGGAATTTATACTAAACCCTGACAAAGCATTAATTGTAAGCACATATGATGTGATAGGGAATCTGGAACAGAGGCACAGACCCAAACACAGATATGTGTAGAGATACCTTAGTACTGCAGACTTTGCATCCTTTCTACCTATCCTGGTGTCTAGAGAAATGTAATGACCTTGAGGAAGAAACAGAAATTAAACCATGCTGAAAAACTTTTATCTTTTTATTATTGGTGCCTTTACATTAATACTGCTGTTTTGTGCTGAGAAAACCAATCTGTTACACGTAAGGTAACTGTAATATACAACATAGAAATGCAATCTAAGTTAATTACAACAAGGAGCTACAAAAAAATTTCGTAGGAAAGAAGTCACCTAACATTGCAACTGTGCTTGCAACAAATCACTCCCTTACTGCAGGACTATGCACATTGTGAACCATGGTTATTTACATGTCCTATATGACGGTTAACAACAGAAGGGCTAAAATCAGTCTAAAAAGTTCCAGAACATCACTATATACTGTACAATCCTCAAAAATAATTTATTACACTGTTTCTAAAAAAAGGTACTATTTTTTTAATTAATTTTATTTAATTTCGTTTTCTGATGTTTTCTGGAGTGCACAACATGTGCAAAATTTTGCCTAACAGTCTAAAAACTCAAGAACTGAAATGCAAGTCACAATCACAGAGACGAAGTAGTGGAGTCCAGAACTTCCCTTCCATTACAAACAGTCGGTACGTACATACTAGCAGATGCTGAAAAAGAAAGAGAAGTGACTTTAGGATTAGAATTTCTGTTGATCTGTACTGTCTCACCCAATTTAACCAAGATGCTTAATGAAAAGTCACTAGACATGACTACCAGCAGCGAAGCTGATGGAAGTACTGCTTGTACCTCTGCAAGGCAATTCAGCTCTGAGGCTGAAGTATCCTTTGGAGGAACATGATTTTTCTTTGATGACCACTGAGAGCGACTAGGGTGACTAAGCTTCTCCAACAAGTGTCTGAATAAAATACATGATTTTTTTTCTGATGATTCTGCAGCTCAGGATCTCACTTTATAGAGCTTTCCATGGTAGTGTGAATTGAAATAGCTAGAGTGGTACTAAAGGTCTGATCCTTTGAGTTTTGACATAATTGGAATGGATGTTACTGAAATAAAATCTATGCATTTTTAAATGTGGCAGAGAACCCACCTCTGCATATTAGGATTGTGTTTTGATCTACTTTTTCACTAAAACAAAATTTAAGAATCTCAGAATATTTTCTAGCCATAATACCCTTCATTTATAGATCTCTGGATAACAACTGAATGTGCATCCAGAGGTGAGGGACAGATTCTGATACCGCTGTCTACATTGCCTAATATTTTATACAGCAGGTTTTCACTGCTTCGGTGATACGACAACTGAATCTAAGTATCAGAATCTGTTTCTAAATGGATTTGAATTTTGATTGCAGGGTATATTATATTGTGGATTTTAACTTAAAACAAGCTGTTTTGTCCATCTTTGTTAAAATTATTCACTGGGCATCAGGATTGTGTTTTCAGATACTCTGTGACATCTCTGCTCACGGCACCATAAAGCTGTGTTTTGAAAGCTACATTAGGTTAATGATAACAGTGACCCGGAGAAATGTGATGCCTTCATCAAAGAAAGCACACAGCAAGCAATGACTTAGTAAACTCAATCATCCGGTATAGAAAGCAATTTATGCAGCTGACAAGGGCATGCTCAGTCTTCCAAAACTGGTGCCTGCTACAGTCTCAGTTGCAGACTGCTTCTTTAAAGATGCTCAGCATCATTTTTAGAACAAATCATTCTTTTCTCAAATCAGCTACTACTTCTCATTCTTTCATTGACTGAATAAATATAAATGGAAAACAGAACTGCTTTAACAAGAGAAATGCAGAGGCATCTACTGGACTAACCTACTACTCACACAGTGGGACATATTCCAGATAAACAGAAAAGCCAAGAATAAGCCTCTGTTCTGAATTAAGTAAATGGATTTTGACATCCCATAATGTGGACATCTGTTGTGAGTCACATATATGAAAACAATAATTTGTAGGTAAAAGGACACTGGGCATCTTGTCTATGTTTCTGTGAAAACGAACTACAAGATTTCATATTCAGTTTTTAACTGGGTATGCTATGGCAGCACATTGTCCTGAGATTTTTATTATTGTTATTTTCATTTCTATTTATTGTTGGCAAATTGAAAAATCAGTACTGCTTAGGAGACCTAATTCAAATCCCTGTTCTACTGCAGTATGACTACAGGCAAAAGAATTTTGACACCAGTCACCCACCCAGAACTTTTTTAGCTTTGGGGTTTTTTTAAGTCAAACACATTGAAGAGCATGAATAGCTCGAAAACTATGGTAATGGAGTCAGGAGGATGTCAAAGCTGGACAGAGAAATATGGTGGTATGTGTGAAATGAGTGGCCTTGCCTTTTGAGTCCCCAGGCTGCCCGCACAACACTACCTCTCTTGTAGTGCTGGGAGGCAGTTATTTATGCTGCTGGGTGGAGTAAAGTGTTCACACTAAGTATCCATCTTTCTATGAGATTGAACAAAAGATATAGCTTTTTCTTACAGATCTCAGCAATGTTAATCATTGGCCCTTTGGGGTTCTGAGTTTCATGTGGTGTTTTACAGCAGCAGCCAAGGGGTTTCCTTAAATTTTGCTCGATCTGCTAGAGACAGTTCATCTCCATTTTGCCTTGTGTTGAGGCCAAGAATAAATGTGTCATGTGAGCAGAAGTCTTCATTTGGCTCCATTTCATGCTTTTGATCTCTTTCCTGACAGTCCCTCATTTTGCTTTGATAATCCAAAGTAAAGAACCAGCAATAAAATGCAAGGGCCCAGCACTGCTGTGGGCACTTTACAGCCATGTCTACAAAATCAGGAATGAGCAGATTCAAACTTTTTTTCTGTCAGCTGCTTCCTCTAATCATGCGCACAGCTGGACAACTGTGACTTAATCATGTATGAAAGCCATATATCAGGGCTAATTTGGAACGAGGGCTCGCAAAATAAATTCTGAAAGAAAATTTACCAGACTAGCTATAAACAGTAGATGCACTTCTTTTTCTGCTCCTATGGGAACACCTAGAGGAGCTCAATCTGTGTGCAGCTCTCCAAGTGGACATAACATGGATAAATGTTGCCTTCTGGGTGTAGAAGTTCAGCCTAAATCATGTAGGTGCTTAAAACTATCCTAAATTCTCTGGAAACCTTTATGAGTGCTGACCTCATACTTTATGGGTATACCTCTGCAATCCCATAAAACAGGCTACAGGAAAGCTGGGGAACAGCCCGATGGGGAAAACACTGCAGAAGAAGCAGATCTTATGCAGCACTCTGACAAACATGAATTTTTAGATTCAAATAAATATGTATGGGTATCTATGTTTCAAAATATGTCATCTATCTAGGTACACATAAAAATTCAGCTTAAATCTATACTGGTTTGTATTCCAGATTTCAGCTGTCATAATGATCAAAGCTTGGTGCTTCTAAAACTAGTGTCCTGGCTTAGCAGTCAGGCATTCACCTCCACTTGCTTTCTGCAGAGAATGTAGAAAAGAAGAGGAGCTCTATTCAGATGACTATGTGAGGTGCTCAGTTTAGCTCTCATGACCACTACTACACTGCAGCTTATATGACTGAACACTGACTCAGGCTCATCTTCCACCACTTGGATTAGGGATGTAACTGCGATACACATTACAGAGACAACTCTCAACACTACCAAAGAGCATAATGACTGCTACTTACCTTTTCTCGTAGTGTTTGACAAGTTTTCATGGTTCAAGGAACTGTGTTTAAAACTGTCTGAGAGTCACTTGCAGTTGATGCTCACTATGTTAATATGCTATTCACTATGCTCATGACATTAATGACTGATGAAGAGGAGGTGGCAGCCCTTGAGATGCAATGGAGGTGGAAATCCGTGGAGATAGGAAACACACTGTCTATTCAAGCAAGCTGGGTACTCCTGTCCTCTAAAGCTCTGGTAATTAACAAGAACTGGCTTTTTGTTTTTACTAAAATGCCCTAGAGCTAATTTTAATCAGTCTTATATGAAGCAGTTTATGACTGATGAAAACACCATCAAAACCCAAATAAAAACAAGCTTACAGCCCCAGGACTGATGAGAGGAATATTTTAGACATGGATTAGAATCATTTTGGATGACAACCTTTATAGAGGTTCATAAATGTCTAAACAGTTAGGAAAATAAATGAAGCTTTAAAAAACAAATCTACAAATAAATAGAAGGGAGTAGGGGAAAATTTTCCTTCTTAAAAATATTTGCACTGTGATAGACAGTGAATTCCCTGTGTTATTTTCTCAAATAATTTCCTAGATGGAAACTATAGGGCTTTTTCCATTTTAAGTGGTGGAACTTTTAATCCCATATCCGGGTCCGTGCCTTGTCATGGTTGAAAAAGACCAGCAAAGCCGAGCAGCACTTAGTCAGCCGGGTGTAAATAGTGAAAGCAAATGACTGTGGCCACCTTTCTAAACAATGAAGAAGCAAGAGATTGTAAGTCTGGAGTCTGGATTTTTATGCTTTCCTTAATGTCTTAAAGCTATTCACAAACCTGAAAAAGTAGGCTTTTAATGTAAAGATGTGCACTGAGGATGGCAGTATTATTACTTACACTGGGAGTAATTGGTCCCGGTCCCACTGACACTGAACCTGTTGAGGTGGAGTCTGTGAGTGACCACATTCTTCTGGGGCTGGAAGAGGATGATGTGCACCTTGGGCGCGAACAAGCAGCCCAGCACAACGAAGCCGCTCAGACTTACAGAGATGCACATGGTGGTGGTTTGCACCTAGAAGAGAGTGGGCGCAAAGCACAAAGTTTCATTAGGGAAGACTCTGAAACAGACAACATTAGTATCATACAATATCAGGAACCACAGTCCTGGGGGTTTGCACTGGTACAGGCTGGCTTGAACATCTATCCCATCGTTACCTTCCACAATCCTAGGATCATATGAGTGAGGTGCATGGTGCTGATGGTGCCCTGTGTCTGCATACCAGAGGGAGATGAAGTGTGTCATTCCTCAGTTTAGTACAGAGAGGTTAGTTCTACTTCCTTTCATCTCTCATGCCCCTACTTTCTAAATTGGTGAGGAAATGGTCTGTAACACCTGTTATACAATATCTGAGCAAAGCTGGCTGCAGTAGAAACCAGTACACACATACCGTATTTAATAGGGTTTTACTTTAGTGCCTCATGCAAAGCATCCATTTGAACACTGCTTTAGTCTCCAACCACAACTCTAATCAGAGAACTTGAACAATCATTTGCAGGAACATAGGTGTGGAGTAAACATAAGAGCTGGGTCTGAAAGATGACCTGACATTGAAATGTACATTTTGTGGCTCAGAAATGGATTGATTGTTTGTAAGTCTTCAAGATTTTAGAGTAGTTGCTTTTGGGCATTTGTTAGTGCAACTTTGCTGGCACTATTTTCTTCCTTTCTGTTCAGTGGTATAACTGGTGTCAGTTTACAGCCTCATTTTCCTTTTATATTCTTTTTTTTCCAAGCAGATTCCTTAATTAAGATGTTGAATTAAACTGCTTTAAACACTACTGCTTAATTTGAATGATTATACATCCATGGCTCATTTTTTCTTAGTTACACTCTTGTAGTCCTTAGAGATTAGCCTTCTTCCATGGGAATGCTTCTCATGTCTCTTTGTCAGAAATAATTTGTGCAAAATAGGGAAAGGAATGGACTTTGTTGCTTTATATATATACACTGAACACCAAATATTTTGTCAGCAGTAAGTACAATTAATGTGATCATTTAATAATCACTCTTTACCCAAGGTAGCTGTTGCAATCACCGTGAAAAGGTGTTCAGATTTTACAGGGTGAGTGAACATGGAATACCCTACAGGGACAGCATGAGAAAGGGACACCTTCTTGTTTAAAGCTGAACTTTCTCCTTCACTTCTCTGCATTTCATCCACAAAGCTCTGCAGTCATTTCAGGGTGGGTATTGAACTGACCACTGCACAGATAAAATAGGAGTAGGAGTTTTCTTATAAAACAAGAATAATGAAGGTAGCAGTTTCAAGGTCAATTCTCTTCACTAACAAAGCCCTCCTTCCCACCCCGCTCTGCTAGCATTTGTGCCTCCTGGAGCAGCTCAGTTGTGCTGACAGCATTCTGTGTACAATCAATTAAATGATTTAGGTTAAAAATAGCCCCATCCTACAGGGCTGCTTTTAACCCAGGTCAACTCAGTGACTGAATGTGTAACCCCTCCTCACAGACACCGGTGTGCTGGCAGAACAGAGGCAATCCTGCTAGATCATTCAGGGGGGTGCTCCTTGAGTCAGAACTACCCCTAAAGAAAATGCAGGGACAACCTGTCAAAGAGTACGAACTTTCGACAACTGATATTGTTATCACCAGTTTAATACCCAGACTTTTGCCTTCCTGTGTTATTGCTGCATTTCTTAAGCTTTTGTCTAAGGTGATCGGGTTGAATATTCCATTTAATATGCTAGATATTGGGGCTGCTTTGAATTTATGTTATGTGTGCTTATTTAATCATATCAGGTTTCATTGTATCTTTTATTCCACAATCCATGTGAATCTCTTCAGGTGCATCAACGTCATCAGAGAAATCTATCTTGTTCAAGAGCTCCTCTTAAAATTTTTGGACAGTTATAGCTAACAGAGACAACCATCAAATGCAGCAGTTTATAGAGCAGTTTCTGGCCTCTGCTTTGAGATCTTCTATACCTTCTGAGATCAACTTCTGGGTTCATTGGAGGACTCTTGGAAGTCCTCCACACTTCAGGGAATGACTTAGTACTGGTAAGATGACATGGGATGACAGGAACATCATGAAATTCAACAACAGGAAAACTAGAGTCCTGCACCTTGTGAGGCATAACCCCAGGAATTAACACATTCTGGGGGCCACCCAGCTGGACAGCAGCTTTGCAGAAGGATCCTAAAGGCCCCTGTGGCACAAGTAGATCACGAGCCAGCAATGTGTCTTTGCAACAAAGAAGGTCAATGGCCTCCCGGGCTTCACTACATAGAGCATTGCCAGCAAGTCAAGGGCAGTGATCATTCCCCTCCAGTCAGCACTGATGAGATACATCTGGGGTGCTGTGCCCAGGTCTGGGCTCACCAGCACAAGAGAGACATGAACATACTGTGTGAAGTGCAGTGAAGGGTCATGGAGATGAAGAAAGAATGGGAAGAACTATCATGTGAGGAGAGTCTGAGAGACCTGGGACTGTTCAGCTTGGAGAAGAGAAGGATCAGGAAGATCTTATTAGTGTGTATATAATTATCTCATGGAGGGAGAAAGAAAAAGGTACCAGTCTCTTCCTAGTGGTATGCAGCTACGAGACGAGCGGCCATGGACATAATCCAAAATACAGGGAATTCTGTTTAAAAATTAGAAAACTATGAAGATGGTTACACAGTGGTACAGGTTGCCCAAAGAGGTTGTGGAGTCACCATCCCTGGAGGTATTAAAAACCTGACTGAACACAACCCTGAGTTACCTGCTGTTGGTGACCCTGATTTGAGCAGGGGAGGTTGGACAAAATAACCCCTAGAAGTCCTTTCTAACCTTGGTGATTATGTGAAGATATGTTGTGTGTGCACATTATATTGTGCCAATATAGGCAAGCTTAGTCTAACAGAGCAAAAGCACATATGTACTGGAGGCATAGCTATACCATGTACCCTTCTCATAGCAGAGAAGGCCTTAACCAAATAGCAAGGTTATTTGGTTGGTGAATCTGTAAGACATGCAGTAATAGGCCATCCCAGCATATCTAACATGCTGTCTGGCTTCTGTCATATAGGATTCGTACATGGAGATTTCTGCTTCAGTATTAGTAGAGATGTACAGTAGTTTGAACTACATTTTTTGTTTGTTCTTACTACACTAAAACTCTAGATGAATTTCCAGGAGAAATCCCTTTTCTTTCCTAAGTGTGGGTCCTAAATGATGTTTATGCTTAATGATAAAATCTCAAGCCATTTAACATTCATTTTTATTTCATTGCTACTATTATGTTTCTGAGGTTGTTTATCAGTGATGCCACTAATGGTGTACGTGAGGATGGCACAAGCTGACTCAGAGTCAACACGTAACACTGCATAGAGATGGGTTTTTTCAAAGGAAAAATATGGGTTTTTCAAAGGAAACCCAGAAGTGTTAACATCTAGAATGGAATTTTAAAAAGTGCCAAAAATGGTGTTAAATAAATTTTCTGACAATTTGGTAGGACTCAAAGTTGGCTTATTTGGAACCTTGCATTTAAATTAAATGCCTACAGGTGGTTTTGAAAATCCCACTCAGGTGATAGGACTGAAAAATGCTGCTTGAGCAATCAAGTCATGTTCCTCTTGATCATTAGTGTCTGTGCTGCCCACTCACGTGACTGTCTGCACTGATATTACCCTCCTTCTGTGTCTATCTTCCTGATTACTTTGGGTGCCCAGAGCTGTTCCCCAGTGCCTTCCTTAAACTTTTCCTGCGTTAGCTTCAATACATTACTTGCCATTCTAATTTCTCCTGAGACTGAATAATCCCTTTCTCTCTTTTTGTTGCCTTGAAATTATTTATAGTCTGTGATGTTGTCTCCCTGGGTTTACTCTTGTCTAGACTAAATATATTTAGTTCTTTTACTGTCACTCTGTGTGTCTTACTGTGTCGTTTGTTATCTATCCTTGTTTTCTCGAGGTTTTCAGTACCTTTCCTAAGCTGAGAAAAATTGTACTAAATATACCATTTTAGGGTAGTCACATCAGAATTATGTTAAGTGGCGTTAGCTCCACAGTTTTACATGCTATTTTGTGTACACACTACTGGTAAAAATACTACCCTAAGCCAATCTACCTTTTTTCTGTGCAGAAAGCTGAATTAATTAACCACAAACTGCTGTAAGGGCCAACTCCAGCAGTCATTTCTCACACCATAATAGCTATGAGATTTCCAGTGGAGCAGATGTGAATCCTTTTCTGAGACAATTTCCTTCTGTCCAAAAATACAATTTTATTGAACTTGAAGCTTTGCAGCAAGATGTGACAATTTAAACAATTTAATGTTTTTCAAGTTTGTTGGTCAAGTCTGACCAATATTTTCTTCACAGTGAGGTATGTGTTTTATCCCCTACATAGTGGAGAAGGACTAAAATATTCTATATTCAAGCATAACATTTGTTGGATTCTTTTTTTTTTTCCCTCTGTAACAGTTTCATAGGAAATTATTAATTTTTTCCTTATCTTTTTTATTTGGAATAAAATACCATGTTTGAATGACAGATCCTTTGTAAAAGGAGACTATTTAATTCAGTTTATAATTTAAGGCCCACCTCCATGAAATAACTCATTATGACTCATCCTAGCTCATTTTCTACTAGGCTTTTCTGTTAGGACTACAACTTCACATACTGAGGTACCAATATGAATGTTTCATCCATAAGTGATGCCTGTATCACAATCATACTGATAGTTTGATAAACCCTTCCACCTCTAACTGTACATGTTCAGTTTAAAATGAGACCACTTTTCTTAGAAATAAGCTAAAATTTGGTAATATGTTGAGGTGGACATTATCATTGAACAGGGCTTGTTTGCAAGGGATCCATGGACAAAAGAAGTGAAAGAAGCTTTTAGAAAATGCTGACACAGTCCTCTAAAGTAGTGCACATGATTTATGGAAATAGATATCCAAAGACTTACTCTGTAGTCACTGGATGTCACATAAAATATGGGGAGAAAGGCCAGCCAAATGATGCATGTTGTGTACATTGTGAAACCGATAAACTTTGCTTCGTTGAAGTTCTCTGGACATTTCCTTGTTTTGAAAGCATATACAGTGCATAAGACTACGAGGATTACATCATATGTTAAGGAGATTAACATACTGGAATCTTTGACATTGCATTTCAATATGACAGTCTCTCTTTTCTCAGGGAGAGTGTAGCGCCTGGTGCCAGGGGCCTCCAAGATAAGCCACACAGACACCACCACAATCTGTACCAAAATGAGGCTCAGGCAGATGAAGACCTGAGAACTGGGGCTGATGAACTTAGGCCTCTGAGCACCATTCTTTACACCATCAAATATTCTGGCTATGCAGTTCGTTTTTGTCAGAAGGGCAGAGTAGCAGACAGCAAAGGAACTGCCTAGCCCCAAACGGCGCAGGGTGCAGATAGCTGGAGAAGGCTTGGCTATGAAGAAGAAAGTCATGCTGTAAGACAGGAAGACCCCAAAGAGCAATATATAGCACAGTTCACGGCCTGAGGCTTTGACCAGGGGAGTATTGTTGTGCTTGATGAACACTGCAATGACCATAAAAGTACAAATAAAACCCAGGCATGCAATGGTAACAGGACCTATTGCCCAAGCATCTTCCCACTTTATGTAGTCTTCCGGTAGGTCGTAACAGCCAGTCAGGTCAGCTGTGGGCCATTTTCCAGGCCCACAGTCTGCACAAGTGAATTCATCAGCCAGGTACTCATAGGTTTCACAGGGAATGCAAATCCAACAGCAGACATCTCCTGGTTGCATATTCTTCATCTCGTTAGGTGCACAAGGGTCACTGCACTGGGAGACAGGGACAGAGTGCCTGGACCAGTGGATAGAGTCTACCTCAAGTGATAAGGTTTCTGCCCAGTGACCAACTTTCACATAGGAGTATCTGCCACCAGTGTACTGGAAATTGAACACATTGTATCGTCCTATACCATCTCCATAGGCATCAAATTTGACCATACTCTCCGCAGCATTGGGAGGGTTGAATGGAGCTGTGGGGAAAAAAAAAAAAAGTTAATGTTATTATCAGAACTTCAGATGACTTTTTTCATCCCTTTGGCAAGCACAGACACCTGACAGCTTATAGACTCAAATTCAAGTGCCAACAGGTAAGCTAAGAGGTCTGTATCTGTCTCATTGTTGAACATGGAAGAAGAAAAATATTGAGAAAATAGAACAGTATATCACTTTACTACATGAGATATATATGTAAATGTTACTTTACCAATCTTTTTACCTTTTTTTTTTTTTTTTCTACCCTGGATACACATGAGCACAGATCCTATGAGGAGAGGCTGAGGGAGCTGGGGCTGTTCAGCCTGGAGAAGAGGAGGCTCAGGGGAGACCTCATTGCCCTCTACAACTACCTGAAAGGAGGATGGAGCCAGGCGGGGGTTGGTCTCTTTTCCCAGGCAACTCTCAGTAAGACAAGAGGGCATGGTCTTAAATTGTGCCGGGGGAAGTTCAGACTGGATATTAGAAAGAAATTTTTCCCAGAAAGGGTGATCAGACATTGGAACGAGCTGCCTGGGGAGGTGGAGGACTCTTCGTCTCTGGAGACATTTAAAAAGAGACTTGATGTGGCACTCAGTGCCATGGTCTAGTGACTGTGGCGGTAATTGATCAAGGGTTGGACTCGATGATCGCTGAGGTCCCTTCCAACCCAGCCTATTCTATGATTCTATGAATTCCCCAACTAATTCCCCCAGTATGCACAAGTGCTACCTTTCACATCATCTCTTGGAAGAAAGAGGTCTGTTTCTAACTGAGACTCAGCTTCATTTGGTGAAAACGGACGGTTGTGATATGAGGAAATCTAGATGGTCAGATCAGTAAAGATCAGTTTTGAGAACAGTCTGGAATGCAGTTGAATAGAGGATTCTGAGGAAGATGAAGTCACTATAAATTCATAGAATCATAGAATCATAGTATAGATTGGGTTGGAAAAGACCTCCAAGATCATCGAGTCCAACCCCTGATCCAACTCCAATTACTGTATCATGGCACTAAGGGCCATGTCCAATCTCTTTTTAAAAACCTCCAGGGATGGTGAATCCACCACCTCTCTGGGCAGGCCGTTCCAATGCCTGATTACCCTCTCGGTAAAGAATTTCTTCCTAACATCTAACCTAAACTTCCCCTGGCAGAGCTTAAGCCCATGTCCCCTTGTCCTGTTGTTGGTTGCCTGGGAGAAGAGGCCAACCCCCACCTGACTATAACTTCCCTTCAGGTAGTTGAAGAGAGTGATGAGGTCACCNCGGCCGCCAGCTGGATGCTCAACAATTTCTTACTATGTCTTTTTCACTTCTCCCTGTGTTGTAGGAAACTTTGAATTACTTCTCTTTTGCTTCAGTTTTACCAGTTTCTCATATTTCTTGTCTGGTCTAAGGTTGCCAGCATGTGCTTCTTTGGTCCTATATCTCGTTTGGGGAATAGATGAAAAAAAACACAAACTGTATCGGTGACCTTCTGTGAAATCAATATTGTAACATGTCCAACTGGTAAGCTCTGGAGAGTTTTTGTTTTTCCTCCAGCTGAGGCTCATGCAAGGAATGAAGAAATATTAAAAATGTAGGAGGAAATTGCATTTACTGTGTGATTTATTGGTCATTTGCTGTGTCATCAAAGTTGAACAGCTTCATAGGCAGGAAGCAAAAGGGTTGTTTTTTTGCCATTGGTGAGCAATAAAGGTGATATCATTTCCCAGTGTCTTTGGTTACAGAAGTGGTTCCACTGCCAATGCTGGAATAAATCTTTCCCTGCATCTGTGCCCATACTGTGCTTGTGCATTGGCAATATCGTATAAAGATGTAATATCTTCCTCCACTTCAGCCTCCAGATACTTTGAATTTCTTGCAGTAGATTTATTTAGCTGCTCTAAAGCACTAAGGCCAAATATTTTCACCTTTATTCCTGTATAGTGTTACCTTATTTTGCAGCGCTCCTGCTAAGGTTGTTAAAAGGGATAGTGGTTTTTGGCACAGAAACCCTAATTGGAGGGTTGATACATAACCTGCACCTTCCCGGGTGCTGGATTTCAGGTGCATTTCTTTCCCATCTTTCTTCTCATCCTAGGACAAGGTTGGAAGATACTTTATGCCCACTCATAGTCTTTTCTGGGTTTAAGCCAAGACTGCCTGTTTTTATCCCTGCCCTCTCCTGCACTTTACAAGCTCACCTGTGTAAGCCACAGTGGTGGATACTCTTGGTCTGCAGGATTACAGACCAGGTCTAGGTAAACCAGGGGTGTGTAAGAGGATTACTATCTCTTCTCCTACACTGTCAGCATCTAATTAAACCTCTCTGTAGTCCAACAAGACCTCTGAGTGCACAAAAAATAAGGGCAGCATAATATTCCCCAAAATGGTCAGTCCTTCTGGAAATAACATGTTCTAACAAGTAGCTAAATTCAACAAGAATCATATTAAGCAGCTTCCTTTCTCATCCTCCTCCTTCTCATGCACAGGCATGCAATTTCTCTCAACCAGGAGCAGCATGAAAATGAAATCATAATGCAGTACTTAATCGCTCTTCAATAATGTGTTGTCATTGCCAGTGTCTTACTTCATTATTCATAACACTTACACAGATTGTAGAAGCTGTTAACACAGCAGCCTAGTTTTAAGAGCCAATTTATTCACTTTAGTGTTACACAGGCCAGCTGCTGAGGTGTGCTAAGAGCCTGTGACTTCTGCTGGCACCGGTGGGGCCCCAGGTAAGCAAGACAAACTGCAAAGTGGTTGCGCAGCTTATCTTACTCTAAAGTGCATAACTTCAAGTGCATGAGTACCCCAGTGCAAGTTATGTGAGGGTCAGAAATATCAGCACTTCTCATGAAAGAGTTCCCCCTGTGTAACATGTTTAATAGCTTCCTAGTACTGCTAGAATATCTATCATTTAAATAGAGCAAAGTATTGCCCTTGGACTTTGCAGGCATGTCCAGAACAAAGCAGGTAATCCCACATGTAGTTAACTCGAGGCTATTGTGTATGTTGCCCTCCATTAGGTCATTCCCATGCTACAAATATGAAGAAAAGATTTTTGTAAGACAGTACATATTAAGTCAACCAAGCTTGTAGCTTGAAACATACATTTTTAGTGGCTGCTGATAGAGGCAAATAAATCCCACTACTTCAAATGAAGATGTTTAAATCATTTAACCAAACAATGATGTATTAAATTACAGTATGGTAAACCAAAACCTACAATGAGCCCACTGGGTGCCAGCAATTAATATAACCATTGATTAAATATAATATTGTGAAGGCATTTTAACTGATATTTATCAACATATTCTAGATCCTGTAGGAGCACTTCCCAAAAGTCATGTTTTCAAAAATATGATGCAATAATAAACATAAAATTGAGATGACTGTAGGCAAGAATGTAATATCATAAGCAAGCAGGACTTTATGTTTCAGAGTAAAATTAGCAATTTGTGCATATTGGTAGATGATTTTACCAGAGATTCCATCAAGCTGTGTCATATGTCACTCTGAGATTTTTTTTGCAGTGACATTTGAGTTTTGAGAGTAAGCCTACAATATTTATAACAGATATTCCTGACAGGTCTTTTTCAGAGTTGTAGCTCAGCTGTTTTGGATTTGTCCCCTGGGAGATGAGAAACAAAACTCTCTGGTGTACCCATGCTATCTGAATGACAATACAAACTTTGTCTCCTTTGAGCAGCATCTTTGAATCTTCTCCTCCCCTTGCACTTCATGAAATGAATTAACCTTATGCAAAGCGGTTATCCAAAAAAAAAAAAAAAAGATAAACTAGTGATGCTTTGTGCTCCTGCTTGCAGCAGTTCTGCACTCTGTATACTTGATTGTTTCTCCTGTTCTCATAAATGTCACTGCTGTTGCATCTTCATTTCTGAAGACAGAAACCTATGAAGCCACCATTCAGGCAGACTACCTCTGTCATCACACTAAAGAAATCCTATTGGAAGAGAGGATGCCATTGTGTAAGTGGACAACAAACTCCTTCAGCTTCAGATAAGAGAGGAAGGACTGAGTAGTTTTATGACAGTTTTAGTAAAACATATGAATAAAACCATAAAATAACATAACAGCTTTTACATAGTGAATTATGTCTTTTTGTTTACATCTTCCTACAGGGGGATCATCTTTTCTAACAATCACATAACTTGCAAGTGTGTGAATATGTGCTGTTAGAAGCAGGTGAATTGCTTTCATTTGGAAACCTTTATCATTTTTTTTCTGTCAGTGATGTACCAAGATCTTGGTGACATGAAAGAACTCAGAAGGAAATTTCTGAAGGTGGGGTTTATTTTCTTGTTGGGCAAAAATGTTATTTTAAGAGGTGGTATTGGGAATCTTTTCAGAAATGCTTCTGATTCCCCACATTGGCTCAGCTGAGTGAAAATAGTCCAGGATTTTTTAACCAGGGATGAGTAGATGAGGAAAACAAAGCCGTGCTAATCCTAATTAGTCACTGGGAAACTTTTAAGACACAGAGCAGCCTAGGAAAAGATGAACACCCTCTTAACAGGCTTGGAATCAGATCGAGTGTTGTTTGCCAGCAACATCTTTGGTCCAGGAAGGATATTTTGCATACAGAGTCTTGCATGTGTCTGGCATAGAGATAAGTGTATAGATGTTGTCTTATAGAAAATATCATCAGTAATACTTCCTAGTAGGAATGATGACAGGTATGCCTACATTTGAGAATTTCCTTCACATCCAATAAAACATGCATCAGTTCTTTGCTTGCAGAGTGTATTCTTTCAAAACAAGGTACAGATCAGAGGGATAGCTCACTAGCTAGGAGGCAATTTGTTAATACCAAGGCTTGATGAAAGCTCTGAGGGTTTTCAGCTCAGCAGTTTACAAAGCTGTGGGATTTCTTGCGATTCAGAAAGATACGTAAAAAGGACTATTGTGTGCACCAAAGGCACCTTCTTCAACAGCTTGTTGGCCCCAAAGACTTTCAGCCAATAGACTGTAAGTAGATCATGCTTATAAACAAATGCAAATGTAAAGTGGGAAGAGGCTGAAGAATCTGCAAAATGGAGTAAAACCTCCTTAGTCTCACTAGATGGTGCTGCAAAAACTCCGAACTTCTGATTTAGGACTGAAAACCAAGACATTTGTTTATGTAATGGAAAAATATAGGGGTTTTTTAATGCCTCCTACTTCTTCCTGTTACATTTTCTGGGTAATACCTTTTTGAAATACTGTAAGGAAGAGCTTTGGTAATAATATAATAGGGTGTGTTGTGATTGTCCCATGGGCTTATCTGCATATGTGTTACCTTATCATGAAATGTATCACAAATGATCCTGAGCAGGCATTTATCTTCTATTTTTATTTTAGTTTTAGCTAGATATTGTTTGTTGAGGTCAAGACTACTTATTTCTGCTGGACTGAACATACAGGCTGAGTTAGGGAGACCTGATACACCCACTCTTGTTTCTATCTCAGTATATGACAGCTAGTTTCACACCTGATAGGCAGAAGGAACACTGAAATTTGGCAGTTTAAAAGTGAGGGAAAGCTCAGAGTGAAGATTCACTAGATTGTACCTCTCCACAATTAATAAATAATGAATGGGCTTGAAATACCAGTTTTCACAGAGACAAGTAATCACCTTTAACCTCCGTACCATCATTTCTGAATGTGCGTGGGTCATATAAAGTATTGCATCTTCTCATTTAAGAAGTTAATGAGAACAATTAGTCTTCTATGAATGTAGTTTTCCTATATCTACAGATTTTCCATCCAACCCTATGGTTTTTTTCTCAGGTTAGAAACTTTAGGGAATTTTGACATATGATACAGAAGCCTGCAGCATTTGCAGTAGTCAGAGACAGAAATTTTTCCCTAGGCTTAGTTGCAAAGCTCTATCAAATGGGTATCTGCAGTTGGTTTAATTATCCCAAGCCTCTGTCCTACAAAAGAGAATGGGTAATTCTAGGGTTCACCTTAGCATAGGTAGAGCTGAGCTGAACCATACCTGTGTTTGTGTCTGCTGACCATGTTGGGAGTGACTAGCTAAAATACGTCTACAACATATGTATCTTAAGTTAGGTGAGAGGAATATCACTGATATCAGGAACAGAAAGGCTCACAGCTGGAGCGCCAAGTGATAGCAACTGGTACAAGCTCTTTGCAATGTACCTGCAAAGGCACAAGCTGTCTACACAGGCTGCTGTGACTGCTGCTGAGGCTCTTGGAGATAACAAACCAGGAGAAAAGTAATGTGGATGCTGGCAAAACAAAATAAGAAGAGTTGAAAACATTAGAAGGATTCATTGAGCTTGTTATTGTCCTCAGCCTGGATGAACACAGAACTCCCTAGATGCCTTTCCTGTGAAAAGTGTATTATCCTCAAGCATAATGTTTTATGTTTTCAGGTGTGTGTTGTCCTCTTGCTTGTGTGACCCTTTAGAAATTGAGGGGAATGAACTAGATGCTAAGTTACAAAACTTCATCCAGGAAATTATTAAATTACTCTTATTTTATTTAAGGAAATTTAAGGAATTAGAAAGGGAATTTCTGGTTTCTTAATGGATTTGGATTTGGATTTTGAGGCATGGAAAGCAGAAAGCATATAAATGTTTTGTAGACATATTTCTTCTTAAAAATGCAAAATAAATTGCCTGAAATAAAGTATTTTCAAGTTTTTTTAGTTAAGGTTTCATTAATCCAACTTTAAAATAAATCAAACATTCATGGAAAAGCATCCAAAGTGTTTTCTTTTTTTAAAGAAGTCTGCTAGGTTGATAATTTACATGAATGGTTTGTGAGATTCCAGCATAGCAATGCCTTTCAGTTGATACCATTCTTTTAATTCAAGATTATCCACTTTAGGAAATGGCTGGCACAAGATGCAAAATGCATGGAAGCTAAATTATACTAGCAATCAACTTGCAATTACAGAGGAAATTAAACCATGACTTTAAACTGCCTAACTCCTCCCTCAGGCCATCTCATTATTTTGTAAATAGAAGCAAAGGGAACCCATTCCCCTTATGAAGAATTATAGCCACTACTAGGGTGACAACAAAAAAAGCTCAGGAGATGGAATTATACATTCTGGACTGTCCTTTGGTATTCCTTGAAATGTTGTGGTCTGAGTTAAAAATGAATTGGTTTGAGAGTTATGAGCCAGTTGTTGAACATTAATGCTGCTTTCAGAACTTGAGAATTTGGTTGAGATTTCCTGCCAGTTGCAGGGTTATGAGTTCCCTGTGTCTGATTTCGACTTCTGGGTGAGGGACATGCTCATCTGATCTCAGTGCTGGGAATTGTGCTGTGTCTCACCCAGCTCTTCTCAATACATCCAGGGTGCAGCTGAAAGGTTTAAAGCTGTGTTTTAGTTTTGCTGTAATTAATTTTTGGACTAAGTAGGGGACACGGTTATGTCAGAGGTCATGAATCCTGCTCTTTCTGGGGAAAGAGCATTCCAACATGTGTTTATTCCACCTCTAGTCTGCATATAGTAGTTGCACTCTAAGGAAGAGTTGAATACCTAATAATATTTTTTTTTTTTCTGCTTCTTTGTCAGCCTGAATGAAATAGAATAGGTTCTGTTATTAAGATATTAAAGGAAGTTGGTTAAAACAGTCTCCTATCTGTGTGGACTTGAGGATTAGAAAGGTGTTTCCAGACATTGCTCTGAATAATTTAGTTAGATAGCTTGCCCTTAGAGACCAAAACCAAATGAACCATGAAATAGGTCCTCTGTCTATTGTCTGCTAATTAACTTGATATGAAGACACTACCAGATCAGGGGGACTGACATAGATTTAATTACTTATAGTGCAATATTATTATTTAGTAGTAGTAACATTGTAGCTGTGATGGTCTAAGATTCAAGAAATTTCAAGCCCGTAAGGCAGGAAGCATTTTTTATTAGACTAGGCTATAGATGGAAGAAGTCCGCAAGCTTTCAGGAACAAGGTCACTTCATTAGGTCATCAGAAAAATTGCTCAATAAATTTCACCTTCAAAGGAACAGCTCTGCTTGGAATTCAGTAGATCAAGTTTTTATTTCCTCCTGGAAACAATTTCACTTTTCAAACAACCTCATTACTACCCATTTGCAGAGTAATTGCTGAGAGCTTTTTGTTCACTACTTTAAAAGTATATCATTTAGAAACAGAAGGTCTGATCAAGATGCAAACCAAGATCCATCAAAGAGATGTTTTGCCAAAAGCTTCTCTTTTTTTTTTTTTAAGATATGTGGGCAGTCTCATAAAGGTATTACCTCTTCCTACTTGTCTTATGACTCTATGCTATTATTTTTGTTAAGAAGCTACTGAGAAGTCTTAGCAATCGCCCTACAAATTGCTAATAATGAGATAATTTGCAAAATGAAATTGTGTTTCTAGTAGGAAAATGAAAATATAGGTAGTGAATTCCAAGGGGAAGATCTTTTTGAAAAAGCAGAAGCTTAAATTTATTGAACATTTTGAAGAAAAAAATAAAAAAGAGTAGTAGGATACTTCAGAACTGGAATAAAGAAACAATGCTACAGTGAAACATACACAGGAACCTTTATGCTAAGCTATATTATGCAGCTCAGTTACAGTATTTGGCACATCTGACATAATGTTGGTGGAAGACAAAGAAAACTTGGAGTTCAGCTGAAAATGTAAATATTTTGTGTGTCCTATGGTGTAAGATTCTGGAGTAAATCAGTTTTCTTCCGAATACAATTTATGCATGAAAAAAAGCGGCCTATATTTCTTAAATCTAAACTTAAATAGAGTGTCTATATTGGGAGTATAGTTTTCTTACAGAGCTCCTACAGTCAGTAGAGAAAAATAGACACCTTTAAAGATGGGCTCTGGCTAAACTGTGTTGCCAACAGGAAGGTGGGTATCTTGCTCTGTTGATAGCTATCCAGTTATTATAAAGTGAGCTGGGTCAGAGAAGATATGAAAGCTGGTTGGCTTGAATTTTGGCCACTGATGGAGAAATCATCAAACTAATGCCTTTCAGTAAGGCCCACCACAGACAGTAACTGTGACTCATCTTCCTTTGTAATGATCTGAGTCTTGATTTTCTTTTTACTCATTTACCTACCATAATGCCATGGCTAGAAATGCACAGGTTACATCAGTATTCAACAAAGTGCATCTCATGTATGACCAAATGCAGCGTTAGCCAATTGAGAGGTGAAAGTGAACTGCAATGAATTTTGTTAAAAAGATAGTGAGATAAAGGATAAAAACTCCTGACTTTTAAGGTTTTTCATGTATACCACATATCAGTTGTAAAGGTAGCACATCACCTCTCCCAGCATCATCATTGTTCATCAGTGTGCATTATCCTACAACATGTAAGCTGCGTGTCATGTTAATACTTGCAAATTCTTCTGCTCTCAGGAAGAAAAGATAAAGCTGACAGCACAGAATCATTTTTGCTAATGTTTTGCTCCACTGAATCAGTTCAGCAACAACAGCAGCAATCACTGGACCTCAGGGGAAAATGTAAGAAGAAAATGTTGATTTATTTGCCTGTTTAATAGGGGAAGCAGAGACACATTGATAGACTTAGACTGATAAAGTGTTTCAGAGATCTAGAAAGGACATTAACAGCAGTGCCTCAAACCTTCATGTGACTTGAGATATTTTCTTCTCTAAAGAACCTTTCAAGATGGGCTTTTTATTCTTTCAGTTACTGGACCACTAACTACCCATTAGCTATTTATTCAAACAGATGTACTAATGTAATAGAGGAACTTTAATAAAATTTTTCAGCCCAGTTTCCCAATAGCAGCTTCATACAGTGACTTATTTGCCACTGTCTGGTAGAGATCTGTCCTGGCACAAGAAGACAGCCTCTGCTACTAATCTGGAAACAAGATCTTGGAGTGAGCAGCTGCTTCATGCATCAGGGCCGTAGATAAATGTCACGGAAAAACTCTACTTTCACAAAAACTATAGGTAAAATTTGTTTATAAGGACACACATTGTAGTTATTTATGGCAAGGCAAGGGACCACAAGAGCACAACCTTATGCTGTTACAGCCAGCTATGCCATTGCTGCTTAGACTAGAAGATTCCAGCAAATTGATCCCATACATTTCTGCTTATGATCAAGCATGTTCTATTTTAGATTTAAGATCTACTGTAAAGGATAAAGAACCATAGAGAAAGTGTTCCCATAGGAAGACAGCAGGTGAGTTTTGTAGCAGAAGCACAGGAAGATGCTTGAGACTTCAGAGCTACATACAAATAGTATCACTGAAGAAATTCAATCTTGTTAACAAAGGGAGATTTTTGTTAGGGTATACTCAATAGAAAGTAGAACTTGTAAACAGCATATGTAAAACATCCTCTGTATGTTGAAAAAAGAGATAGCAAGAAGCTACAAGGACAATAACAGCCTCTTCAAGAAAAGTACAAAGGGAAAACTGAGAGAAGAATCACTCTGGGACTGTCCCCTGCTTTTGCTGCAACACACCAGTGCTACTACATAAACACCAGGAGGTTCTCCTTCCCCTTCAATAGGAAGGGATCGCTGCTTTTTGATTTGCTCTTCACATTTTGCTAGTGCAAACTCAACAATCACACATCAAGTATTATCTTGTACTGTAGAAATGGGTTAAGTAAATCTGAATTGTGAAGAACAGAGAGTGACTGCTCTTGTAAGAGTATGTGTTTGTGCATGTATTTCAGAAGAAAACCACCCACAAAACAGAGTGGTTAATACTGAGTCATGGAGTCAAAGTTGTGTCAGATGCAGCCATTAGGAATCACAGTCCACCCTGAAAGTCCATGAGCTTTCAGGTACAGAGACGCACGGGATTTCTGTGTCACGTACATTCTGTGTGAGGACTTTGTTCAAGGCTGTGCTTCACTCATTTTTCTTAGACTAATACTTTCCCTTTTTTCCACTGAGCATGGTGCAATTCCTTCCCTGGCTAAAACTACAGTGTTTTCCTAGCTGAGCCTCATATTTCAGACATAGAAGTGTGGTAAATATTTCACACATACAAAGGAATTGCTGCATTAGCTTATTCTTTTGTCCATTACATTGTCTGGAATGTGTGTATAGCAGCAAATAGCAAAATGTACTGCATGAAACCCATCTTGAATTGAGGAGCAATTGCACATACGCATTTAGAAAGTGAATCACTCTGAGTCTTCAGAACTACTCTTGATTTTCTTCTGTAGGAAAAGTGCTAGATATATATATGCCATTAGTTGAGAAGAGATGAGATGATTCACAGAGTGGCAAGCAGAAAGCTGGGCTAGTAACAAGAAAAGAAAAGTGTAGGAGATGAAAAGTGGATGCAAGACTGAGGGGGCAGAGGCCTTCATAGTCTGAGGTACATAAACCTCTGTCTTCTATTTACTGGGTGTTTGCAACCGCTATTCACATCACCATTGCTTTTGGCACTGTGCTGCTCTTTCTGTGTGCTAATGAGACAGTGAGTTTTGGTGTAGAGATCCTACAAGCCAACTTTATGATCCTGGCAGTAATTGTATGATTTACATGCCTCAAGTTTAAGAACTTGTATTTGAAGATAGTGTAATTTCTGGCTAAGGGCTAAGCCCCTTTGCATCCCAACAGTAATTTGGTGAGTTGATGTTGACATACCACTCCGTGACTGGAGCAAAGATGAGAAAGCAAATCAAAGGATTGCTCCTATGCCTCAGCCATGCTACAGCTAGGATTTCGTGGATGTTTTTGTTAGGACTTTCTCTACTTCTAATACCCCTGTGCATGAGTATGTGTGTTCCCCCTGTCCTGAAGAACTTTGTTATTCTTTGTATTCACTTGTTACATCCTCAGACAAAATACACTTTCGTGGCAGGAAGAAGGAAATAAAAGGAAATGACTCATCTAGATAACAGCAATATAATATCTTTTAACATTATATTCTGTATTTGCTAACAAAATAGAGTAAATAATGCAGTGATGCCAAAAAAGACATTCTCTGAGGTGCCTTTAGAAGTATTTAGAAACACAGTTCTAACAGGAGAGAAAAAGAAATTTACCCTTTAACACATTTGTCTGGCAGGTCCATCCAGATTGCTGTTGAAGGCAAGTTTGTGAAGACTACTTGTATGTAAAATGAGTTTCTGCTCCATGAAAGTGCGACATGTGAGCAGGACTAAGTTCACACATGAGTGAACTCACTTTTAGAAAGTAGGTGTGATCTACTGGCCCAAGTAATTTTTTTCATAAAAGCACTCACAAACTCTTACATGAATAAGATATATAAGCTATGAAAATCCTTTCAGACATTGGCTTGAAACTTTTGCCTTAAGTACTTATTTTCATTCATGAGATTTACACAGATGTTGTGAATATTTGGGAAAAAAAAGTGCATTTGTGCAAAAATTTGTACAAGGAATGTACTGAGACTAAGTTGAGTTCCTGTATCCTTTTTAGCTAGAGAAACATGACTGTATAACTGAGCTGCTTTTTATCCACTGTGAGTCAAAAATGGACAAGGCAAGCCTGAAGGGAATAGTTCAGGCTTCACAGAATGCTGAAATAAACTTATATGTTTATCTGGGCTGCAGTTTAACAAGTAGAAGTACAGCAGTCAGCTTGTGTCAGGTTTGCCTAGAAATATGTTATGTGGAAGTGATGTAGGGTTAAGCCCAAGATCAAAATCTAGACTGAAGCACTCGGCTGTGCTGAAGGCTAGTGTCACATTAATGCAGCTATACTGGTTTGGTCCCAGTTTCCGTTTAGTCAATGTTATCCTGGGAATATCTTTGCACTGTGCTCTACTGGATTAAGCAAACATATTTTCCAGGAATGTAGTGATATTAAGGTTATTTTGGGAGAAAAGATCCCAGAATCACAGAATGTTAGGGGTTGGAAGGGACCTCCGAAGATCATCGAGTCCAACACCCATGCCAGAGCAGGACAAAACTAGGGCAGTTAAGATACTTTCCTACAGATTATGCCTTCAATTCTACCTTTCTAGTATAATTATTAGCTACTAACAAAAATAGAAATTTAGTATACACAACGTATCATTTAAATACATTTGGAATTAGACAACTAGGTTTGTGACTTTCTGTAGTTTTCTTCATCATCTTCTCAAAAGACCAATTTTCTTGGGGACACAAGAAATCCAGGACACATGTGGATTACTCAGAAGAGTAATTTATTTCCCAAGGTGTTACACTGTCCCAACCCATGCCTATGCAATCTCCTTCCTATGTCCTTGTCTTCATCCTCATTAACACTGCTGTGGACATGTTTTGAGCACAGACTATGCATTTTTCAGTCCCTAAAATAGCACCTCAGCATGCAAGCGAGGCTGAGGTTACTTCTGGGAGTGCTGAAGTGTTCTTCCACAGGAGATAATAGAGCAGAATATGTTCCTCCTGTTGGCTTTTCAGAGCCAAATTCAATGCTAAAATGTAAGAGGTAGGAATCCTGAACCAAAATGTTTACTCATATATCTTCTTCTTCCAGGTCACAAGGAGAAAGGAGCAGACCTGACATCTTTTCAGTTATGTCTGGATGTATTGCACAGGTAAATCTGCATGAAGAATAATTATATAATTCCACAGTATGTGATGAGCTTTCTCCCTGTTGTAGAGACTAGTGGGACTGGAAACTTGAGCAAGTGTGGCTGGAAGAAGAAAAGGCTGTACGAGTGAGTCTTCCTGCTCCTCCAAGCACTTCGACTGTGCACGCCATTGGCATTTGGGATTTACATGACATTTGCCAGTGAAACAAAAGATGAAATAATAACTATTATAAGACAAGCAGCAGGCAAACACAGAAGTCTGTGATTTAGAGAAATTAGATTGCTGAGCCTTCTGTCTCTCAAATATGTGATCTGAAAGAAAATAATTGCTCAGTTTTTCAATCATGTGTTTCTCTGTAAACACAGGGTGTCTAATCTCATCCTCATTTACACAGCCACATGGGCACTGTGCAATCTAGAGATTTATAAGATGCCTAAAGACTATGTTATTAGTATGATAAAAGCAGCTGACTATAACTTACATACAAGGTATATACTATCTAACTTTATATTCAGTTTTTCATAGATAAAATGCTGGCTTGTATAAATATTCAAGTAGAGGAAACCGAGATGGAAGGCTATTTGCTATTTTACAGATGTCAAAGCACCTGAACTTAAATATTCTGCTATAACAAGTTTGGGACTATTGCTGGTTTCTGCAGACTTTCCAGGAATGACTCCCAGCTGGGTAAAGGCCAAAGGCAAAATACTTCCAGGGTCTTCCTGAGGACTATTAAGAAAAGTTGTTGCTACTCTGTGTCTTCCTAATGCTGCATTTCCCATCTTTTTTTCTATAGGAGCTCAATACTTAGGTGAGGCAGAGAAGAGTGGTGGCAGCAGGCAATGGTGGCAGTGGTGACAGCAGGCAGAAGTATCTTGCTTCCAAATAAGATGGGAAGCAATGGCCCAGCACACCTTGGCCTTTGCTGCTGGATCTTATCTCAGGAGGCAAGAACATAATTTAATCTCTGTTCCTTCCCACTCAGGCCAATTACTATTAATTAGTACCCAATGAAAGTATGAAAAGGCAGCATTTTGTGACCACCTCTGGCTAGATAACAGGCACCATTAACAGGTAGGTCACTGACCTGCCATCACAGCAAGAGAAGTTTTAATGAAAATGTTATTTGGAAGTTGTGCTCTAGAGATGAAAATGTCTGTGTACTGATGCCAGCCCAAGTATCCAGCTAATATGGTGCAGCATGTGACACAACACATCCAGGGTGCAGACTGGATTGTTTGCCCTTGTGATACCTCAAACCTAAACTAGAGAATGAAAATTCCATAGTATTCTGATTTCAGAGAGTTTATGTCTATAAAGCCTTGAGCAGCTTGGCCTGATCTCACAGCTGACCCTTCTTTCAGCAGGAGGTTTGGACTAGAGACCTCCTGAGGGCCTTTCCAACCTGATTTATTCTTTATGATTCTATAACTTATTCATCTATATTATACACAGTTAAGTAGATATGCATTAAAATATGCATTTATAGAAAGGAAAAGAAAAGAAAAGAAAAGAAAAGAAAAGAAAAGAAAAGAAAAGAAAAGAAAAGAAAAGGAAAAGCACACAGAAAATTAGGAAATTAGGACCAGGCAGTTTTGTGATAGAGTCCTGCAGATGAAAGAGGACAAATCAAACTGGACTTACAACCCTTTTTTTTCATTTTGTGTAGTCATTCCGGTTAGCCACAGGAGAGGATAAGCTAGGTTTGATGATACAGGCTTTGCTGAAACAGAGATGGATTTCTGAACATAATACAGGCAGGGACATGACAGTGAAATCTGTAGCTGTGGAGGAGGAAAGAGGTAGGAAAAGATTCTGAGTGCTGTAAACATGGGTGTTGTCTAAAATTTATAATGATGTGTTTTCCAAGGTTTCTACTTGAGCCAAATTCCTCCTACGATTAGCTGTGGAGATTCAGAAAGCTGCAGCAGACATGTGGACATGCATAAACTCCTATATCCAACCTCCCACTGCCTATACGCTCCCATGCTAAGCTCACTGAAGGATTAGTCTGGCAACACCATCAGCCCTGCTAACTGTGCAGTGGGAAAAGCTGGAGCCCAGTCCAGTCCTCTTGGGTGACAAGGCTGTCATCCTTCACTATAAACTCAGCAACCCTGGACCAGACGGGGGTATTTTTGGTCCTTGAATGTCATTGCTGCCCTTCCTAATCCCTGGCCAAACTGGAGCCCAGTGCCATGGTAGAGCAGATAAACCAGTTAACAACATGTGGGTCACAGATGCGCAAGACCTTGCCAATTTATCCTAAATGATGGACACCCCTTTCACACTGCCTGTGCTAACCTTCACTGTCCTGGCATATGTCAAATGTTGTGAGGCTTGCAATAGCACTGTAGGCAATGATAACACTTCTTTTCTATGTCATCCTGGTAGTTTCTGACTGCTGCAGTGATCTCTCCATCCCGCTGAGGGAGGGATGCTTCTGGATATGTGGAGCTCTGCCTTATGTTTGAGTTCATTCCTGGATTCATAACCTTCCCAAGAGTTCCCCTGGGTGCTGACAAGGAGTTGAGTTTACTCTGTGAGCTCTCACATGGAGACCTTTACTTTTGTTGAACAGTTCTTTGTTGTTCTCGTAATATAAACTAACAGCATCTCGAACCAGCATCTCTTTATCAGCAGAAGAGCATCACAATTCAGAACATCAAGTGCTGCACTTCTGCCCTCAGGAGGGAACACAGAGGATGGGAAGATCAAGATGAACCAGCATGTATCTCTTTGGAAGGCCAAACATGCACGGAGATGGAGTATGTGTGTTTATCTAGGGGCTGGGCTTTGCATTCTCAGATCCTGCTGCGGAAAGTGGGAATCAGGCAGAGGTGTCTTTTTTCTTCCTTACTGAAAAGATTCAATATATCATGGCATTTGTTATATATGTCTGACTGACTTGCAAGAAAATTATGTGCTCAGTGTATCTCACAGATAATAAGGAATGGAGTCTCACCCTGCCTTTGTGCCACACTGCAGTTCTATGGAGTTCTTTCAATTTAATGTATAAGAAAAAATAAGTAGGACCTCAAGGATATTAATGTAATACCTGTCACATAGCATGTCAGCAGCAGTGGCAGCATGAGTGTGCACAAACCCTGGCCAGTGCTCTACTCCAACTCTGCTGTTAGGTGCTGTCTGAATATTTCCCTCGAGATCCCATTATTGCTGTGCCTGAGAGTCTCACTTCAGGCTTTCAGCTAACTGGCAAGTGAGAATCTTAGTTGCTCTATGTTCCATCTGTAGGACAAATCATATCTCATGTGGGCTACTTCATGTGGGCTGAACCACACTAAGAGCTGATCCCTTCCATTAACTGCGATCAGGTTAACCAAAACTAATTCAGGTATGTAGGGTAAATGTCTAAAATTTCAGTCCCACACCAGTCACATAAATGCACCTCATCATTTACTCAGGCTGGTGTGTTTGAAATGCACCATCTCCTGTTCCTGGAAACTGCGAGAATACATTTAGGGCCATTTTTCACATTTCTTTCATGGCAAGCAGCAAGTTTATTCATACAGGTTCATCTGTTTGCACCTCTACTTTTCAGCAAGTGAGGAACTGTTTAAATAGATGTTTGTGTGTGTGACAATACAGTTATCCCTGATGTTCTTCTTTCTGACTTGCTGAAAATTCATAACTTAAATTGTTTACAGTGTACCTGATTGTCTGGTAGCTTCCATGCCATCCTCTCTCTGAGCTGAGAACATGTTCTATATGATTTGGAGCTGAGAATATGAGTGCATCAGTGATCAAATGGACTGTGCAGTGGGGTCCTGACCTTGTATTAAAAACACACCCAGTGACTTTCTTCAACCATAAAAAAGCAAAGGCAGGTTCTTGTTCCCATGGAAATAAATGACAAGACATTTATATATTAAAATTTCATGTTTTTATAAAAGAAAGAAGGAATGGGAGATTTACTGATTCTCTCACTACATAAAAATCACTCATCTGCTTAAAAATCACTGACATTCACATTATAACATTCACATTATAACAGAAGAACTGATAACAAAGAAACAGGAGATGAGCAAATCATGCTGCAAGTTAGTAACAATAACACTGGGAAAGAATTTGACAGATTTTTTATGTTTTAAATTGGAAATGAAAGTGAACTGAAAATAAAGCTCCTCAGAGTTTCAAAAGTTCACATGTTGATTTTAAAACAAATTACTTTGTTTCAAAAAAGAGCCTTGTGTTTTAAAAATTGCAAGATGACAGTCTTTTTTTTTTTTTAATTTGAACAGCTTCAACTGCCAATTCATAAAATGTATAAAAGCTATTTCAGTCAAAATGAAAATGATTTTTTTTTCTGACTGTGTCTAAGTGAATAGAAAAAAATGGTCAAATAGAAAAAGATGGTCAAAGAAAACTGTTGTTATTTTGACATTATGTCTAAATGCTGAGTGGGAAAATGCTTGGGTGTTTAAAAAAACCACATAATAGAAAAACGATTAGGAATCGTGTACTGGAACCAAGATTGTTTAGTGATGGACTAAACTGAACTCTATTAAGACTGTATGCATTTAAGCCCATAAAAATACCTGGAGTGTCAGAAGAGGTTTCAAAGAAATTGACATTGTTGAAGTGCCTACTCATTTAGGTAGGTTGTTACTGTCCTGAAATGTCTCCCTGTCAGGGCCAGAAGCACACTGCACACCAGTGACATCCCTTGCAATCAGTATGAGAGGACCCAGCTTCTATGAAGTGCTGTGCTCCTAAAACCATTCCATTTTGACAATTTGAAGACATTCAAGTATCTCTGAGGATAATTGTAGGCAAATGAGAAAATAGTTTCTATGTATCATAGAATCATTTTGTTTGGAAGAGAACTTCACAATCATCAAGTCCAACTGTTAACACTGCCAGGTCACCACTAAACCATGTCCCTCAGCACCACTTCTACACATCTTTTAAATACCTCCTTGGATGGTGACTCCACCGCTTCCCTTGATGAGAACAGACCCCAGTACTGAGCCCATGGGAACACCACTTGTGACCAGGTGACAACTGGATTTACAGCTCTATAAGTGCTTTGTGGATCAGGAGGAGAAATGATGGCTCTTATTTTCCATATGTCCAAAGTCTAAAAGGTTGTTTCATCCTATCTTGTACTGCTTGTGAAATTAAAAAATAAATAAAATGCAGTTGCAGAGTGACATACAATATGTATAGGTTGCCTATGCACCTGTTTATGTCATGGTATGTGACTATCCTTATGCATCAGTATTTAGGAGGAAACTGAATGGTATGACACAAACAGGCAACCTGGTGCTCAGGCCAGGCATGTGGCTTTGGCTGCATTGCATGTAACACTTATACAAAGGCTTTGAAGCACCTTCCAACTGCTCTCAGATTTCTTTGTGACTAAATCTATTTTACCAGGGCATGTCTAAGGTTCTGAATCCTCTCTTGAGAGATGAGTTGAGGCAGCAAGTGACCAGTCCAATCTGACCCTTCTCGGCTTCCATGGGAGACCAGGGGTCCTAAGAAACTCTACAGAATATGCTGGGAGGTATGCCTACAAGTAGCCAAGAAAATGGAGTAGTTAGCTACACCACCCATATCCCACCGAGAGCAAGAGAAGCACTAGAGCTGTGGTCAGTAGTATCTATTGATGGTCTGAACCAAATGCTGAGAAGACCTCTAAAAGGAGGGAAAAGTTCAAGCTCCAATCAGACAGCTTCACATCATTTCCAGCATTATTAATGTTGTACCATTATAGAGGTACTTTATAGAGGTATATGGGACTGAGCATGTTGTATCATATATGTATTTATCCTTCAGTTCTTCTTGGAGCTAGTTCTCATAAAAAGCACAGCATGATGTTTCCTTACTATCTACTTGGTCAGCTGAGAATATCAGTTTAATAATACATAGACATGCAAGCTCAACCTGGATTCTTTAGAAGTTAGAGATGTAACAACAAAAAGATATGATATTCTACACTTTACTTCTTTCCTCTGTAGATCTTTAGCCTTGCTATGGCATAATATTAATAAGAAACATAAGCTCAGCCATATGTGAAGGCAAAAACACAGAAATGTCATGTGTTGTGCAGCCAGTCTCCATGAGGTTTGCTCATATCATTGCCAGATCATCTTCTCTCTCTCCACATCTGAATGTGCTTAATCTAGCCTTTTTATACTTTGTCATTGAACCTAAAATTCTGTAATACAGGTGATGGCACAATCCCACATATTTACATTTTTTATGCTTGTCTGGTTCTATGGCAGGAATTAATACTTTACTATTGCAAGGACACTGGTCATTGCCCATGGTCCAGCTGTTACATAAATTTGTAACAAAACAAGGACCTGAAGGCCAAGATTTAGCATAGGCATAGCAGGCAGATGCCTGGTGTAGCAGGTGGTGAAATGACCATTGCCCTCCAGACATGCCCAGCTGAAGCCAAACTGGCTGTGAATGAAACTGAAGTTGGTGTGTGTAAGTTTAGAGAATGGAGGATAAAATTTCCAAGACCAGCTGTTTCCACCTCCACCTCTTGTTTGTGCTGGAGACAGAGGGAGCAGCAAGCTGTTCTTTTAGCATTCTCACCAAGCTCCCTGTCTGTCTTCTTTCTCCCTTCTTGTGACAGGAGTCGCTTTGCCTGGGTACCACCTTGGTCTGACCTGTGTTAATAAGTGCTACTGGGAATTCAGCTGGCTCTTACTGTGACTGATGAACATTTTGTTAATTATAATGGCATTTTGTATGTACCAAAAAGAGAATTTATTACCTGTAAAGTTTACTTTCAGAAGATAATCTTTGTACAGCTTCCTTCCATCCAGATGTTTCATGGCATCACAGAGTTTGGTGGTATTTGGACACAGAGTCCTCTGCATTTTATGCAAGGCATGGGCCATTGCATACACGGCATTCACTACAAACATGATCTTGGATTCTTGCTCGTAATTAGAACTGTTGATGGTAAAGTGCTTGTCACAAGCTTTTTTATGTGGCTTTCGGTTCTGGAGGTTGCACTGGAATTTTTGCTCCCAGAAGTCCTTGAACCATGGGTTGCGTCTGTTATTGTAAGGGTTGAGGCTTTGGAAATACTTGTCAAACTCTTTAACTGGGTGGGAAGCAAGTTCCAAGGTTATTGCCCCAGAGGCTATATGCTCATTGCCCTTGACAATACTCTCCTGTGCTCCCCATCCGTCGCTGGCGATCCAGGTAAAGGAAACATTGAAGCGGTTGGCAGCTGCAATGAGCTCCCGAGAGTCATCACCTCGCATGAAGAGCACCACCACTCTGGCGTTGGGTTTCTGGAGCAGTTCTCTGATCACGCCATCATAAGATTTCCTGATGTTGGACCGGCCCACTTTCTCGGAGGTGGCGATGCAGATGTTGCGGAGGCGGGCTTCCTGCTCAAAGGCTTCAATCCCTGTCTCCCCATAGTCTCCTTCTGAAGCAACTGTTGATACATAAGTCCAGTTGAAGTACCTTAAGATTTCAGCCATAGCTTTCGCTTGATAGAAGTCGGGGGGCACTGTCCGTGCAAAATAGTCGTAGCGGGATTTGTCACTCAGCTTGGCACTGGTGGAGGCGTAGCTTATCTGGGGGATCTGGAAAAGTCTGAGCAAATTGGCCACCTAGAGAGAAGGGTGAGGACACATTTTTAAAGGATGGTGTTTATAAAACTGAACAGGAAAATCTAGGGAAAGGCATAAACAGTGGTTTTTGATAAGAGTTTTTTTGACAACCACAGATTAAGGGATAGAGGATGCTAGAGGTTGATACAGGGTTTTGATAACATACTCCAGGGCACTCTGCATATGTAGAATATCTGTTCTGCTGCCCAGTTAATTCCCAGTGTACTACCGGGACTATAATGAACATTTAATTCCTGTCAAACTGAGTCAGTTTAAACCAACAAAGAATTTGACACAAATGGACAATATAGTTTAGTCCCAGTTTGTGCACTTTACTGAGGTATGGACACTTCCTTGCCTTTCCTGTTTGCAGTGTGATTCATATTCTCTAAGACTGTATTTGAAAACTAAATGTGCTAATAAGACATAGATTTCTCTTTATGAAAATAGCACAGTTATACATGTACAGGCCTTTCACAGAGCTTTCAACCCACTTATTTAATCTCTGAGTCCTCACTTCTCCTACTCTTGAAAATTCTTTTTTCTGAGTTGTTCTGCCTGCAGCCTTCCTGAGATGCCATATCTGTTGCATGCTTGTAGTCCTCAAGTGATGTGCAATGTCATGTTGACCTACAGCTTTCCATAAATTATTAAAAAAATAAATAATTCTAATTGTTCTTCTTGTGTCATTTATGTTGTCCAAAGTCTTGGGTTTTGATTAAAAGTTGCCCAATCAATCATTTCTTCACATTTTCCCCAAATGTTTCTCTGACCACAGATTATGTCTGTGAGAATTTAAAGGCAAAGGACTGTTTTGAAAAAAAAAAAAGTTGTTTAACAAGATAAATTTTAAAGGCTCAGATGTCAGTAGAAAAATAGTCATTCTGGTAAAAATAGCCAAAATAATTTTATTGTTTTTCAGCAACCTTTATCTCTTGCCATTTTATACATTTAGATTCTGTCTTTTCTTTAATGAAGATACTGGACTGGTGTCTCCCTGTGTCTCGTCTCCCATTGTAAACTGGTATAATATCTTGTCTGAGACAGATTGCTCCCTAACTGTACATGCACAGTGTCTTTCACAACCACCTGGGCTACCTGAAATAGGGCACTTAAGGAGACCCATGTCCTGCTGCCCTTCTGTGGCATCAGAGAAGAGCAGGTGGGATGCCCTGGCATCACAGGTCTCTAGGTGTCTGTATCTGGGGAGCTGAAGCATGTCATAAAATAAAATAAAGCTCTGACAGTAGTTATTTTATTTGCAAGCAAAATAAAGCATCTTCTACACTGTTTGGAAGAAGTATCCTGACAAGGAGCTTTGGCTAATAGCCTATGGTTTTGCATATGTGTGTAGACATGTGTCTGGGAAGTACTGTGGCTGAACAAGTTACTGCCCCTCAGGAAACAGCTGATGCATCCTTAACCACCCTGCTAGGTGGGAACATGTGTTAACCAGCCTTAAAATGGAAATGTGGGATTTAATTTTCACTGTGTTGATTTAAATGAACAGCTTTAAAGCACTGGGGTGGGCCAAGAGCCTAGTTCTGTCATCAAAGTGCAGGGGATGCATTGAACATTGTTAAGCCTTTGTGGCTTTGTAACTTTTGATTACATGCCCACACATCCACATGGTTTGATTCACATGTCCTCACTCAAAAAGAGCATTTTATTTTTGCAATAAGTATGTCCTCCTGTGTTGATATTTCGAACATTTCTTGCAGAACCATGTGGGATTGAATTGCTATTCTTGTCTCAGTTTATTCCAGCAGAAATTATTTAACTGGAGCTAAACCATAATAAGGATATGAACAGATATCATTCTGAATTTTTCTTCCCAAATTGGCTAAAAAAGAAGCCCATTTTCTAGCTAAAGCAGTGCTATTCAGTGTGAAGTCAAGTCTCCAAAACAAAGAAATATAATCCTTACAAATATTGCAGCCCTCCTATTGTTTTTTTGTTTGTTTGTTTGTTTTAATTTATTTCCTATCATCTAAGCAGCAAAACTTCCCATATGCAGGGAAATAGAACTACAGACCTTTTTACAAGGGGTCCCTGAGCCTTGGAGGTCGCTATATTTCTCACTATACCCCTAGGATCCCTGCAAATTGCCTTCAGTTCTGCTTCCTGTGCTATGCTGTAGCAAAGTTGTTTGCTGTCATGCTCTTCATTGCAAAGCTGTCCAGATGGTAGGCTTTACATAGACCCCCCAAAAAAAACCCAAAAAGCAGCAAAGTCTTATTAATCATAGAGTATAGAGGTAGAAGCCCCATCCCAAAATTCAAGGTCATGTTGCACAGTGTTCCGAGCAACTTGATGTAATTAAAGATGTCCCTGCATGCTGCAGAGAGTTGGACTAGTGATCTTTAAAGGTCCCTTCCAATCCAAAGCATTCTATGATAGTGACCCAATCATCCCTGTGAACTGCAACTGAT
This sequence comes from Chloroceryle aenea, assembly GCA_013399075.1. Lineage (NCBI taxonomy): Eukaryota > Metazoa > Chordata > Aves > Coraciiformes > Cerylidae > Chloroceryle > Chloroceryle aenea. The sequence continues at coordinate 64,902 of VWZY01007772.1, read as the reverse complement.
CATGGAGCTCAGTGAAGTTGTATCTTTTATTAATTCAGATCAGGACACTCTTTTGGAAGTTTTGGACTTTCTGCAATATTGTAACATCTTTATTTTTTACGTACTAATTTTTCAAAAGAGGTCAGATCTCAGGTGGTTAGCCAGTTTTGGAATGGTCCTTTTTTTCAGCCATTTTCATGCTGATCTGAACATCTGATTCTGAAAATCAGATACTGATTAAACAAGCAACAGGATAAGGACATAGGTAACAGTTTCTGCAGAGGAGATGATGTCTAAGGCTTTATCTATTCTGCAATGTCTCAGTGTAGTAGAGGATAGTGCAATGTGAACTAGAGTTATGTGCACCAGGATTGAACAACCTGAGGCATACCTACATTGTAGCTCCATGTTGCCTTGGGATGTGTGCTGCACCTTCAAAGTTGCAGTGTAGATCCAGATTTTGCTAAGTGAAATAATCTATTCTGGCAAAGCACCATGCAGCAATTTAATCAAGCCACGGTGCATACAATTAGAACCTGAAATTCATATGCTGGCACTTCAGGAGCAGTAGTAGCTTGTTGTTTTTTTTTCCGCTGTCAAAACTGGTGGGTTTTGCAGATACATCACACCGTTGAAAATAAGGCTTGTTCTCTATCTGCAACCTAAACCAACCACTTTGCACAGCTTGCTGTGAACAAAGCTTATTGATATAGTCAGTTTCCAGTGTGGTAGGAAAACTTTATTTGCCCTAATGGTGCTGGGTTTATTAGTATAGCCACTGTCCTGTCCTAAAGTGTCCACTTCCCAAGCAAACCTGACTTTGCTCCAGCTACCAGAACAGTGAAGGTTTCATAAGCAGCTGTCCAGTATGAGCACAGCAGATATATCAGTGTGAGCCATGTCCCTCTGTAGGGATAGACTGCACCAGCAAATCCTGCAAAGGGAGTGGTCAGAGCAGTGCCAAAAGAAACTGGTGTCTCTCTCATGGGGGGTGGATGTGGAACTGGAGCCACATCTGTCACTTCTGCTTCCTTGTGCAGTGAGGAATGTACAAATATATGTGGGAAATTGACAATCTACATTATAGCACCTAAAATGGCTTTTTAATAACTTCCTGCAAGGAGCAGTGAATTAGGTACAGCTATCAAACATGTGAAGTACATTTCTGGTCATTCAAGAGTCCTGATGATAGGTGGGGTCAGGAAGGTAACATCTATATGTCTCAGAAACTCATATCTGGATTTATTGAATCCCATCAAGCATTTTGCCTCTTCCCCTTGGGACTTTCTTTGCTGGCAGAATGATTTATTCTGATGTTTTTGTTTCAAGTTTCCCTTCTTAGCAGCCCAGAGGCTGTTACAGGGGTTGTTTGAATGTGTTCAGGACTGGGGAACAAAGGAGAAAAAGAAAAAAAAAACACTGGGAAAAAAACCCCACTGTAACTCAGAAGTGTTAGAACAGATATGGTTTCTCAACGCAATACACAAGTGTGTATCACACATTTGTTGGACAGAGGAGGCTTCTTGTTAGATGACAGTGCTCTCTACACTTCTAAAATTTTACCAGGTGAGAATCTCATGGCACTTAACACGGTTTAATGAATCTAATTTCACATTGCTCCTTTGAGACAGACAAGAGCTCCTGTGGCTGTTTGGAACAGACAGTAAATTAAGCTGCTGAACAGAATGGAATTGATGTAAAGGAGGTTTGTCTCTATTGAGCAACTGAAGAAAACCCCATCTCACTGAGCTGCAATCTGTCCTAATGAAAATTCAGTTGCTTTTCTAGATTCCCACAGTGAGACTAAAGCAAAGCCATGTCCCAAAGATTTACTAATATTTAGATCATTGCTACACACAAAGACCAAGCTTTCACTTTGGAGACTTGTAGAACACCCCAGGTTGGAAGGGACCTCTGAAGGTCATCTAGTCCAATCCCCTTGCAGTAAGCAGGGACATCCTCAACTAGAGCAGGTTGCCCAGAGCCTCATCAAGACTCACCTCGAATGTCTTCAGGAATGGGGCCTCCACCACTTCCGTGGGCAACCTGTTCCAGTGCTCCACCACCCTGAGAGTAAAGAATTTCTTCCTAATGTCAAATCTAAATCTCTAGTTTAAAACCATTGCTCCTCATCCTGTTTCTATAAGCCCTTGTAAAGAGTCCCTCCCCAGCTTTCTTGTAGACCCCCTTCAGGTAATGGAAGGCCACATTAAGGTCTCCCCAGAGACTTTTCGTCTCCAGGCTGAACAACCTTGACTCCCTCATCCCCGAAGGAGAGGTGCTCCAATCATCTGATGATTTTTGTGGCCCTCCTCTGTACCTGATCCATCAGGTCCATGTCCTTGGGGGCTCTAGAGCTGGACACACTACTTCAGAAATGTGTGCTGCTGCCACTGTATGCTGTATATAATGATAATCTACAGTGTGGGTTTTTTGCTATTATTTGGGCAGCTGCAGGTCAAACTGAAACTAAAGTTTTTGCTGCAATATTTTTTTTTTTGCTTATTTGTCATTTTTTTTCCTTAAATCTACAACTATCGTAATCAAATTTTAGCAGAAAGTATTATTTTAGAAAAGCAGGAAAGAAACATTGGCTCTGAATGGGACAGAGTGTGGGTATGTGATAAGTGGTGATCATAAACCTAATGTCAAGAATAAATCAGGACTTTTCTCTAGTCAACAGCTTACAATGGCCTTTACACACTCTCCATTCTCCCACCTCCTGGCTTGTACATTTTATGTTAAGTTAAACTTCCCTTCATTCAGTTTATAGCCATTTTCTTCCATACTCTTGTCATGATTCTCAGTAAAGACACTTCTTTTGGCTTCTTGAGAATAACCCGTGCATGCTGAAAAGCTGATATTAGGTTCCCATCAAAACCTCCTCTCAAGGCTAAACATACCCAGGTCCCTCCATCTCTTCTTGTAGAGTATGTTCTCTAGACTCTCCTTCCTGCAATCATCTCTGTATTAAATCTTTCTTTTACTGAGGGACTCAAAGTTGGACATAGTATTCCAGATGTTGTCCAAAGAGTAAATAGAAATAATATTTTTAATCTACTTACTGGCTATTTTTATGTAGATACTTCCCAGCATACTGTGAACCTACAGTTCTGCCACATTGCACTGCTGGCAAAAAAATATGAAGGATACTGAAGAGACAGGCTCCACCATAGCTTTCCTGGTCTTCATGGTGCTCAGTAGGCTCAAACACATGGCTCTCACCCTGGGGACAGTAGACCCTGTGTGACTCAGCTTGGCCACTTCTGAGATACTCAGATAGTTTGGGAGTATTTGGGAGGTGGAGATGTCAGTAATGCAAATGAAGCTTCCCAGCTTGGACCCAAGAACTCAAAAGTCTGATCTATTTGCAAAGGGAAATTAAGAACTTACATTTCTTAGTGGTTCCAGAATTGAAATACATCTATCAATCAGGAACATCCTCTCTCCACAGTCCATTTTAAAACTGTGGGGGTTTTCTCTAGGTTTTTTTAATAAGTAATAAGAAGACAGTCTCTACATGGGGGCTATGTCACCACCTGCAACAGCAAACAAATGCCCTTTGGCTTCAGCTGGACTTCAAGCTTCAGCCCCAGGGAACGCATCAGCAATGTCGACATCTCAGCCCTTTTAATCACTAAAGGTCAGTTGGAAGAATCTAAACCAGAAGCAGTGAAGTTATTTTGGAGTCCCAGCCTGGCTTGTACTGCTATGTAATCTTCTGGCACATTGCAGGACTGAAGCAGTAGTGGTTTCCACTGGCTTTCTCTCTCTTTGGTAAGAGGGCTGTTTACTGGTTAGTGAGTGTTGCTTCTTAATGAAATTGGTTCCAAAAGGTAACATAGGAAGAAACAAATCATTACCAAACAAATAAAATTGTCTGTCATTTTTTATTAGTAGGGGGAGGGGAGAAGACAACATTTTTTTAAGTCTTGCACTTCTGAAAATTTTGGAAATTAAGCTGGAAAAATAGAACTAAATGTTTGCAGTGTTCTCAATATCTGTCACATGCAGAGAAGCAGTGTTTAAACAGTGAAATAATTGCATCTTTGAAATGAACATCAGAAACAGGGAATACTGGCAGAATAACATCTAAGATTTCTGTGAAGCACCCAGGAATTTCTTTTCGTAAGCATGTCAGGTGTAATCAAAAATAAACAAAGAAGGACATGCAAAGAAATGCTGTATTCAGAGAGGAGTATTGTTTGGAAACCTTTTTGTTTGTTTGTTTGTTTGTTTGTTTTTTCCTGCAGGGCATAGCACAGTGAGCTGCCACTTATGCACTCTGCCTCCACACAGCATTAACTGTTGAAGTGAAGTAAGCTAAGCACTAAGCTGGCACACTGAGAAGTGATCTGTGCAGAAGTCCTTGCTTTGCATGAGGAGTGCAACTCTTCTTTGAGACTTGGTGAAACTGACTGTAAGTGACTCATGTCACATTTACACATTATGAGGAAAGGGACTAAAATTGGAGTTGATGGTTCTAAAAGCATGAAATGGCTTCAGGAGTTAAAGGAGCTATCATTGATAAATGTGGTTATTTGAGACTCATTAACAGATGCATAACACCTAGTCAGAAGGGACAGAATGAGTGTGCATGATATCAAGATATCCCTAATTAGTTCCTATTTTTGGCCACTTTCTCTTGTTGCATTCTTTTCCACTTGTACCATGATAGGGCTCCTTCCTTCTCACTGTGATCTCATGGGTTACTATGAGGTCCATCGCTGCAAAATTGTATTTTTTCCCCTTGGCAAAAGGAGAAAATACTTCAGGGAGAAGAGGGAGAAAGAGAACAGAGATAAAAGAGGGAAAGTGTTTAAAAGAGGCACCAGGAAGTCAGCAGGTGTATGTATAGCTCAAATGCTAGTGGTAGGTGCTATGTCTCACAGATTACATCTTTTAATAAGGATCTGGTTTAGTTTTACAAGCACAGAACCACCAGAGGCTGTTGTTGCACAGTTGAGTGCAAAGCTCTTCTAAAAGCATGGTGCAAATGTCATATGTGGTCTGTGATCCCTGGTGAACCCCTGCAGACCCCTGCATGTTTCTCCTGCTCATATGCCCATTGGATCTGTGCACAAGGGGACAGAGACTCATATGTTATAGGTGGGGGTTTTTTTGCATGTAGTTCTTCTAAGAATTTTACACTACTTTCAGTGCTTATGGATGTCACAGGCTATTGTTAAGACTCTGGAAGATAGTTTTATCTTTGGAGGAAGGAAATGGAGGTGATTAGCTTTCAGGCTCCACGAGACCTGAGCAGAGTTGGTTGGCTAAGGAGAAATTACAGCCAGGAAAAGATTGCCAGTAAGTGAGTACATATTCTAAATTTCATGCCAGATGGTCATGCACTTAGAAGACAGACCTTAACTTTTGTGATAGCATTAATGTATCTTTAAACCTTCTCCAGTGGTTTTGCTACAGTTACTGAAGGCACAGACAGGAACTAAAGAGAAGACAGCTGGGTACTGGCTTTTATTCTGCTATTTTTTTCTGGATGAGGCTCTAACTTGGGAATAACTTTCATGATCATGATCTGGACGTCTTATGGGCTGGTAGCATGAAGGAAACTTTATATAGGACTACAGTCCTATATCATCATGAATACAGTGGATATGCAAATGCAAAGCCCAGCTCACCTAAGGAATGTCTTAATGTTTCAAAGAGTTGACTGCAGGGAATGCAGCCTAAACTTCATTTTCAGAAGATGAGTTCAGTTTTCAGAAACAGAGAAGAACAAATCCAGCACTTCAATAGTCATATTCCTGCTTACATGTGCATATTCCTGACAGAGCTGACCTAAGTATTTTAAACATAGCATTTCAATTAACTATGCAGGTGCTTCTCTGTGCAAATGATCAGTACTTTTTTCTTACTCTTTTCACAACGTCATTGAATTTCTCCAAGGAAAACATATTTGATATTTCTGTTGTAAAGTAGGAATGGATAATCTGACTCGAAAAAAAGCCATTAACCAAACTTTGCAGAATTCACCTTCTGGTCCTATAGTCAACTCAGGTCAGAATTTTATTTCATGTAAACAGATTTTTTCACATGAGCCATCCCATTGACTGAGAATCCTGGCTTGGGTTTTGAGGGATCAAATGCTGGGCAGATTGGGCTCACTGCTAATTTAAACACAACATCTAAAAACTAATTATCCAGATCATCATTAACGATAATAGCCTAGTCCGACCAGAAAATAATTAGGCATTCTGCATTCTCTTGTTGTTTTTAGTCTCTGCAAAAAGTGCCTATCGCGCATTCTGACTCAGTGGGGAAGGTGTTCGTTGCTGTTTACCAGCAAATTCTTTTTTCCTTGGTGGAAAGATAATGAAAGAAGCAGAAATCTGACAGCAGGAGCATCACAAAGTGATTTGGCAGACAGCTGTCCAGACAAAGATCTGGAGAAGGAGGGTGAAAGGTGAGGAAGAAAAAGCATTGGAAAACAATGACAAATTCATAGAAGGGAAAAAATAACCAGTGCGAAACCAATTTCTTGTCTGAAGGGCTCAGCATAGTTCATTTTAAGGCTACAAAACTGTGCTGTGGACTTTATGATGTTTATGGCTGTTGGGGAAAAGGGAAATACTTGACAGGTCTCCATCAGCATTATGGTTAGACCTGAGGCTCTTAGAGGTCTTTTCCAACCTTAATGATTCTGTGATCTGGAAGCACCCAGCACCCTGCAGTTTGAAAGCATGGGGAATGGGGATGCTCTCACCTTGCACATGTACCCACTGAAGTGATTTGATGTTCAGCAACGGTGCAATTCCAGTTGTTAGTGGAGCTACTCTGTACAAGTGACTGCCTGTGAAATTTGGTATTCTCTTCTAGTATGGCACCAAAATGCATGGCTTTAATGCACTGAAGTCCTTACATCTTACAGTCCTTACATCATATAGGTTTGAATCTTGTCTTTTATTCTTGCCAAGGATTTTCTTTTGAAACAGAAGTCACAACTGGCTATCTTTACAAGATGAGCAGGAATGAATAGCTTAATTCCATATTTTCTAGATAGCGTGAAAACTAGAGGAAATCTAGAAAAGGGAGACTGAAGGAAGGCAAACCCAATTTATGTCAGAGGAAAGTAATCAGCTGAATACTTAATTTCTTTCTGGAAAATGCTGGTGACAAATTGAATGATTTGTGAAACGATTCTTTATTTTTCTGAAGAGCTGTATAAGAAAGACCTCATGTTTAAGCAGCTATTGCTAACTATAGGGAAGCTGTATGGATCATGGAATAATATAAGATATAGCTATTGTTTTGTCATCCCTCATAAGTTTTGAAAATTGGGTGACATACAGATATACATGCAGCTATATTGCATTTTTCACAAGTACTGAACCAGAAAGTCTATCAAGATTTCCAGTTCCTCTTTGACAGCTGCTCCAACCCCAGACTTTTGGAATATGAAGCATCTATGTATACATTGTATATTGAATGTTTACTGCATCCAACATGCTGCCTCAGATATGGATTTAATCTTGTGTCAGACATCACCAGAAACTGGATTCAAACGGATGGACAGATGTTGCACAAGAGGCGCAGGACTCCTAAAATAGGAGTGTGATGTGACTGCCTCGGGTTTTCTGGGAGGGAAGGAAGTATCTGTACCAATGTGTACCATTTTCCAGATGGTACAGATCACATAACTGGTGAAGTATATATCCCTGACCTGCTATTTGGTCCACAGTGGGACAAAGCCTACTCCCACTTCTGCTTTGCAGAAACTATTCTCCCGCTGTATGAGTAACCATTTGCCCATGTATTCTCTGCTATGAATACACAGACACTCCACACAATCTAACATGGAAGGGAATAAAAGGTAATGTGTTGAAATACTTCTGTGCTCAAACATGTCATATGAAGACTGGCCATGCCTCCCAAGCTGATGGGATTCAATGCCTTGACAAGAGCACTAACCAGTTCCCCAATGTAATTGTGACTGAAATGAATATTGGATGAGCTCTTGGCTTATTTATGAAATAGGCAAATGAAGCTCTGTGGGCTTTCTGTCACTGCTGGGATGGTCTGTGGTACAGAGGAACATTTCTATCATTGGACACTGATGCAGTAATTAGGGCCTGTACTCAGTCTGGAAGAAAAATCTCACTCATAGTGGTTCAGCACCATCAAGGCTTGATGCCTTTGGAAACCTACAGCTGACCGTTAGGAAATACTACATGCAGGGCCTTATCTGATGCTGCACTGCTATAGTAGTACTTGGTCTAGAGAGGTGAAATAGAGATTTTTTTTTTTTCTAAAAAAAAGAGGACAAAAATGTTATTTCTATTCATTTAATTGAAAAAATATATATTTATGATAACTTAAAAATTAATCATGAATTTATAAAAAATGGGAATCCAAGACCAGAAGAATAGAATATAATAGAAAAGAAATCATCATTATATTTACCCCCTTGAAACTGAAACCAAGCATTCAATAAAGCCCTAGTTGGAAGGATATATGGGGCATTTAAGAGACCTGCACCTTTATGCCACTGCAAGCCATTAAATTCTCTCCAACAGCCTGCTGAGATCCTGTTTGGGACCCATATTTTGAAACCAAAAGCTGCAGTTACAATGTGCCAGGAGAGAGCAAGATATACTGAGGGCATCTGTCATCTGTACTGGACTTCTGACAGTGCTTGCCTTGAACTCTGTCAGGCAACGTTTCCTGGCAATACTGTCTTAGTATAAACTATATATGGAAGCAAAAGGAAAGACAGCAAATTTAGAATTCATTCAGAAACTGTACTGCCTGTATGGGATATTTGAGACCTTGCTCACTAAGAACAGCAGAATAATTTTCATTGTCTTTGGAGCACTTAATTAGACACTAAGAACTTGTGATCCTTTTGGTTAGGTGTAATTTCAGTTTCTGGCTAGCAGAGTTGTAAAAGTCCCAGGAAATGCAAAGTTCAAAATAATTCTAAGACTTTTGGAAACTTCAGATTCCCTTGGGATACATGATAACTAGAGGAAGGGGACAGCTGCCAGAAGTTTAAACTACATGTTTTAAAGAGTGACTCAAACTAATATAAATTCATTACAACTTATGTGCTAGATTGACCCCCGGGGTAAAGTGATTGAGCTAAGACTTGTGTTACTGACAAACTTACGGAAGCAGTGATTCACTCCCAGGAACTGCAGACAAATGACTCTCACCTGATGTGGCTCCTGTGACTTACCTGGATGGAAACACTGCTGTAGGAGCCGCCTATGACTCCTGCAATCAGTAATGGTAAGTTCTCTTGAATAGCATATGAGCCATCAGGGCACATATACTCTGTTTCATCCACTTTAGTCAAAGATGCCCTGACAAATTCCAAAGACTGTTCTAAGGCATATGTATCCCTGGAACATGTGTCCAAGATATGAACTCCAAGCTTAATTCCTGGCAGCAAGTAGTTGTCTCTGTTGATTTCATCAATGGCAAACAGCATGGCCTCCAAGCGCTGGATACCACGGTCTTCATTGATTCTCCCACATTCTTCTATCCCAGTGCCTTTTTCATTGATTGGGAATAAGCCACCTAATACCAAGTCTCCTTCTATCTTAATTTCCTTCCTTACAAAGCTGTGGTCACTTAGGGAAAGAAAAACTCCTTTGGAAAACAAAGCTAGCGTAAGAACTTGGAGTCTGGTGAACATCTTCATTGGTGCTATTTTAGCAGCTCTAAGAAAAATTGGTGGGAGCAAAAGTGCTTTTCAGTCCTTGTGATCCATTGTCAGATTTGAAGCGCTGTCCCATAAGCCAGTGAAGAACAAGCCAACAAGTCTTTCCACTGGACCTCTAAAGAAGAGATGGAAGGAATTAGAAAAGGCAAAAGAAGATGTGAGCTGCTGCAAAACTTTCATAAATAAAACATTCAAGAACACTGTTAAGGGATCACTGGATAGTATAGAAAACAAGAAATATATTTATCTTCTATTCTTATAGAGTGTCTTACTCCATTTATTCCATAACTGATCACAGGCTAAGCATCTACCATGACAGCCATGTACAAAGACCACAGATGTGGGGTGATATAATTGATGTTGACAACTACTCAACAATACATATTTTACAAGCACAGAGTCCAACTGAATGCTTCCTCTTCTGGACTCAGAGCCTTATGGACTCCAAGACTCCAATTATTCACTGTGTCTCCAGTTGCTTCTAGTATTTCCTTTATAATTTTTTTTTTCTTGATAGCGCTTTCCTTACTGTTCCTTCAACTATCTGTCACAGTGTTATCTCTTTGCTGTTAAGAGAAGCCCTGTTTTACCAGGTGGGAACTGAAGGCTGTGCCTGTAATAGAAAATCAACAAAGTCCATGTCACACCGTTTAACTGTTCACATGCTCTCTGGAACAATTTTGACTCAGACCAACTAGTGCTGTTCTAAATAGTGCCTGGGCATGGTTGATGGACAAGCAGAGACAAGTGACTATTCCAAAATATCAGGTTTTAAGTAGCCACAGAGTTTCAGCCATTTCATGGTAGTTGGCAGAACCAACAGAGAGCAGCCCATGGTCCACTCACATTTTTAGCATTGCAGTTCTGCAAGGTACTACTGCAAGTGACCTACCAACAGTTGTTATTATGTGGAAGGCCTGAAAATTGAATTTGGCTCTCCATCAAAAGCCTTAATCACAAAACCATCTCTCCTTAAGGCACAAAAGACTCTCTTGCAAGCAAATTAAGGTGGTGGTTTTGTTTTGTTTTGTTTTGTTTTTTAAAAAAAGAGTAACATGAAAGAGAAAATAAGACATGACAAGGAGGAGTCTCATACCTGATGCTTGCTTAGAGCATGAAAATTCTTACAGATGGACTTGCTTCTCTTTAATGTTAATCATAGTTCAGTGCTCTCTCTGTGTTACTTGGGGAGAACAGAGCAACGATGTATGTACTTAGGATATGATTTTATAAGGTCAAGACAGTTTACCAGTGACCTTAAAAGAAGAAAAATTAAGCCTTAGAGTAAAGATCACATTGTAACAATTTTGTAACTAAGTAGATATACACAAAGTCGATTTATGCAACATAGATGTGTGATTTGTCCATAAACTCCTTGTCAATATCTCTTAAAATATGACAAAGTGTCTACCTTGATCTCCCAAGTGTGGTATTATTTAATTAGATCATTTTAATAATTTATTTCTGTACTTACATTTTCCTTAACAGAGTATATATTATTATTATTATTAAAGTTGCAGGGTTATTTATAATTTAGAAACACTTAAGACAATGAAATTCCATTAGGCAGCAATTAAGATTTAACACAATGATGGATGAGCTTTCTTATTGCAAAGGTAATTGTTCATCCGAATACAATTTCAGTGTTGCTGTACCAAATTGTGTGAAAGGATAGCTTATTCGTATTTAGTCCAACATTGTTCTCTCATAAATAAGTAATGTGTCAGATGCACTGTTAAAAGTTTTTCTCTGCAATCCTAGTAATGTGTGTAGTCTGACCTGCAGGCTGTCTCAGCAGAATTTTCTGTTCAGAAATAAATGCTATCTGAATGGAAATCAAGCTTCATCATCCCTCAGTGATCTATAAGGAGGCTAGTTTGATGATCATGTGATTTATTAAGCATGCCCAGAAAATAGATTTCCTGGTAAAGTTAGGAGTAACGAAGTAACTGTACTCAGGAGTACTTTAAGTTTCAGACTCAGTACTGTAATTTAACAAATACTATTTAAACATATATAGGGATATAAAATGATAACAGGAACAACATATACTGGGACAAATAATACAGTCTCAAAAAGGTGCCATTTGTCACTTAAGTAGTTGTATAGTTAATAACTCGGTCAGACTGACTTCCATTGTTCTCATCACTCATCCACTTTGTTTAGTTAAAACCAGGATTTGGGTGGTGGTTTTTTTTTTATAATACAATATCCATTGTATTTAGTTCTGCAGCTTCTGTCGTCACTGTAACACAGCAAGTATTCATACTTTTATCCTTACAAGACTGGTAAAATATTTTCTCTGCTTTACACTAGGAAAAGAAGAGGGACAGAAAGATGAAATGAGATTCTTAGTGAGTCTAAGTTCAGATTTTGATTTGATTGGCACTCACAATCACTATCAAACTTTGAAAAGGTCTCTGCTTCCCTTTAGGAATTGAAGAACATGCTTTCAACCATGCCCTGCACCCTCTGGTTCCCACTGAGGTACTGACTCTGAAAAACTTCCTAAGCAAGCTAGTCTCTCCTCCAAGCCTGTTCCTGAATGATGTACCGGTAAGCAGAGGCCTTAATCAGTGAAGACTTATTTGTCAGGGGAGGTTTCCCCTTTGGGCTGTGGGGGAGGGATGATTCCAGTAGCAATGGCTTCCCAGTGGTGGGACTCCTGAAGGGACCTGTGAGGCAGATTTGGGTGTTCAGAGAGCAGCATCACTATGGTGACACCGAACAGACAGCGTGATGTGAAGAAAGGAATTTATTTTAAAAACAGCTTGCAAAGATGGGCTAGCAACTCAATTTCTCTCCTCTCAGGCCTGCACCTCCCACATACTTTCTCTGCAGCTTGCATAATTCACAACCATATATACAAACATTTTGTAGCTATTTCGGGCTGACACAGCCCATATTCCTCCCCTTAACCATGGCAAAGGTAGACCTGCAGAGTTGAGATTTGTCATTTCCTAACAGAAGTGGTTTCACTACACTGACCATGACAATTTGGCTTTGCAGTACCCTCTTCTATTAAAAGCATGGGACGCTTGGGACATTTCAAAGTGAAGTTCCTGTTGATCAAACTGCAAATCTTTAATTTTTTATTTGTATTTATTTTTTGATCTCCAGCTACTGGCAGGGTTTTATTGTTCTAGGTGTTCTGTGAATATTAAAAATATGTACACTCTTACAGGATTTGGATCTTATAGGATTTGGATCCCTGGTAGAAATAGATGTAGAGAAGGTATCTGTCAGCACTTCTCCATATGAACTTTAGCCAGAAGCACTTGGCTTGTGGAACCCCTTCACCTGGCACTCTGGAGCACCTTCTCTTTCCACCAGCAAAGGTCCACAGGGGAGAGATACACCTGCTCCTTGGGGACACTGTCAGCACTTCCCTCAGTAAAAACAGCTTGTATTAAATGGCAGCTGTGATGCTCTTGTCAAAAAAAAAAACCCTTGCCTTTTGGTCCGAATAATAACTTTTGGTGGACTATTTCTGTCCCAGTAAAAAACTGACTGCACAAATCCAGTATTTCTTGGTGCAAGTTTACTTATTTACTAATGATGTTCACATGCTTGTTTCTGTGAAAGAAACTAGAATGAGAAAGAGGATGTTTGAGTTTTCTACATTCAGTATCCCACTGGTATCATCTTCAAAACTATATCTGTCTTCCATGGCTTTTTTCCAGGGCTGTATTCACATGACAGCTCTGGTCTTCTGCAAGTTTTCTGCTTGCAGTTCGCAGAGCAGCTCCATTTGTGATATCAGTTCAGAGGTGAATTCTTATAAGGCCAGGTGTCTTCAGACTATTTTTCTAGATGTCAAACTCCAAAAAGAAGTGCAGCTGAATCTTTTATTTAGCTAGATGACTTGTAAATTGAATATGATAGTTGATAAATCAATTACGATTTTGCTGATACATTCCAACATATCAGCAACAATGGTTGGCATTGGCAGTCTATCCAACACGTGTAGACTTTCTAGATTTCCACTTATAAAGATGGAATGTGAAAGTTTATTGAGAGCTGAAGCACCTTAGATGTCCTACCTTTTTTTTCAAAGTCATTAACTAGCAAATGGGACAATCTACATGACTGGCCTAAAACTCTGGAGTGTTTTCCCCTCAACCCTACCATGTGCAATATCCCAAGTTCCCCCACATTTGTTCCACTTTGCACTATTTTGCAGGGCTCATCTGCTGACTCAGCTTCCTGAGAATGGATGCAACATGAGCTGACATGAGTTCTGGAGAAGATTATGTTTAGCATTATTGTGTGTGACTCCCTCTTGGCAGTCATGGCTTTTTACTGCATTATTCAGGACTATAATGTGATACTGTTGTGCCTGGAGCCATATGTCAACTTGGTATCACCTACCACCCTTAGTAAACTTACTTTGGAGGAGGACTGTGCTTCAGTGGAAAGTCATAGGGCAGGTTCCCCACACCTGTGTCTTGTGGCATATTACAACATTGAAGTCAATGTAGTTGTGTCCAAGGACACCCCACCATAGAGGTATCTTTCCCTGAGCCCTTGCTGTTCTCTACAAATCTTACCCTAAGGAAGCAGATTTCTAAAACAATTCCGATTTTGGCTCAAAATTCTGACACATCTTTCAAGACTGACACAAGTTAAATGCCATGATTTCTTTCTCTCAGAGATCATGGACAACTTGCACAGCAGCATTTCTCATCCAAGACGTTTGGCACATTTATATGTGCTCTGCCAGAACTTGACCTTAACACATTATGAGAACTGCACTGGAGGTATGGTATCTTACTTTATTTGAAAAAAGTGATGGGCAAGCTTGAGTCTCCTTACCAATTCTAAGTAGAGATGCTGTCACCTCTGGAAGAGAAATATTTGTAAAGGAACCCAAGCCTTATGGTGACAGATATGTGCCAGGTACACAAATTGCTCACATCCTGATTCTCACAGGCTGAAATCTCATAGCTCAGAATAAAAAAAAAAAAAAAAAAAAAAGAAAAAAGAGGAAAAAGTTGCAGAAAACATAATGAGATAGAGAAAACAAGTAAATTTCTAAATGTTAATCAGGTGCTAACAAATACATTTGCTGAAAATGAATCAAAGTGCTTTAAATTTCAGTTGCTGGCTGTTATAGCCCAGATTATTTTTTTTTTCTTTCCTTGTGAAAAATTGCAAAAATGGCTTCACAGCTAGGTGATTTTGTGCCTTTAATTTCAACTTGGAAATCCATACATGAAAAACATTAATTAATACAATTACCACTGCCAGCATCATGTCAGTACAAGCCATCCAAGTTCATCCTCTGCCTAGCATATTGCAGAAGAGTTGAAAAAGCCCTAAAAATTTAGGAGCAATTGCAATATAAAGAATGACAGATAAAGCAAGACATAATATGTAATTGTTGAAGGAGACCGTTTCTCTTAAAATACAAACTTATGTTCTGTTAATTCAGAATGAGAAGAAAAAAAATCAGAACACTGAATTACTGTTTGTACTGAGTTAGCATCAACAAGAGATGCTTTATGATTTCTACAATGTCAACATATAACAGATGCCCAGCCCTTTCCTCAGAGATCTATGATATATTCATCCTGTTCCAAAAAGAGAATTTAAAATATTAATCACACAGGAAAACAGATGCCTTTGACATGATACTCTTGAAGTTTCTAGATATTAAAGGACTCTAAAGATTAGAACAAGACCTATTAATTTAGCCTGGTAAGGAACAAGGAGCTCTTGGAGATTGCTGGAAGTTAATGTGGTGTGGAAATAGGGGTCTCTGCTAATTGTTATATTACATAAATGCATTTAGTACTGTCTGAGTCCTTCTAAAGTGTGTTTGGTCTCAGGAGAGTGGGCTGCAATGAGCAGACCACCAGAGCTAGAGATCTAGGTCAGGCCATGCAGTCTCCTAACTCATTAGAGTTTCTTCCATACTTTGACAATAAGTATATTCAAATGTATTGAGAAGTCCAGCCACGAGCCTGAGGCTTTGTACCATCTGGACAATTTGTGGTGTAATGATCTTGATGTAATGCAGGGTTAGACCTTTGAAAGTCCCACCACCTTCCCGTCTGTCTTTTCTGGATTAAGCTGAATCCTATTGCTTTTTATCCATCTGCTTATTTCTTCCAGGCATTGGTGACAGCTGAAAGCACACCAGCAGAAACAGCAATGAAGAGACAAGTGCTGTCTGCTTATTGATTGCATGTTAGTCGACTTTAGTCTCAGTATCCCTGTGTGGTCCCAGAAAGTCATAGAAGAGGAAAAGTGGGCGTATAAAGACTTTGCAGACAAAGGAGCAGCTGACTTCTGTGACCTGTGGATGTCACAGCAATTATTCCTGCTAGGTGGTGCAGAGACACCATTGCCATGCTAAGGTCAGCAGTGTCAAATGCTGGGTGAGAGATGTAATGGAGTAAGTGTAGAGTAGTCCTGCACAAATTGAACCATGACATTTTCAGCATCATGTCCTGGGATGATACTTAGCTAAGAGGAGCTTTAACACTTGCGGTTAATGCAAGTGAAGATTAACTAAGTGAAGTATATTCCCTCAAGGAGTACCTGTGCATCTAGTGTTTGGACAAAGATTTATCCTTTCTCTCTAACTTGATGCTTAAGCATGTATTTTTTTCTGCCTTGATGGAGGCCATTTCTTTTTTGTCCTCATAATCACTTTTCAGCCCTCTGCGACATCTGCAGGGTTTTTCTTGGGCCCACATCTCCCTGTGAGATTATGCCCATGCTCCAGCCAAGGTGCTCTGACTGTGCATTTTTGGCTCACTCCGAATGGCACTGGTGCGAGCTGCCAGATTTCACTCTCATCACTGCTCTGCCAAGACATTTCCCTCACATTGCGGCAACAGGACCAAACTATGGCTGAGCCTTTGCATATGTGGAGGGCAGAGAGTCCTTTCTCACTACTGCTTCTGCTGAGAGACAATCTGTCTGCCAGCACAGCCAGCCTTGGAGTTATGCAGGCCTTGCAAAGCAGTTTAATGTGCACTCTTTCTCTTCTCCATCCATACGTGGGATGACTTTTGCTGTCTCACAGCCTGCTCTAATGGGACCCAATCCTAGCCCAGATCCCCAAGTAGTGGCATTCAAACCTGGCCTGATGCCAGAGATCAAAACAGGGAAAGACTGTTCAGGTTTTTAAAGAAAGGAAACAATTTTTTAGCAGTGTATTGTATTTTTTTTCTCTGAGTTTGGTTTGGTTTATCTTTTTTTAATATAAAAGGATTAAAAATTTAATAACAGTAGCATCTCTTGAAATGATCATTTCACCCCCGTCAGAGCCCAGACTGGTAACTCTTCCATCACATGAATGTTACCTTCAGGCTACAGCATTCAGCAGAGTGTGAAATCACAATTAACAGAGCAAGTGTTTTGTAAGTGAGCAGAGACGGCTGCAAATTACATCCTGCTATTAGCTGATTTTAGAATGCTGTCGAACCAGTGCTGTTGAACAGCTTCATGATTGCTGGGCTGTGGTGTGTATTAAAAAAACATTAATAAAACATAATTGATTGTGAATTGTGCTTACTGCCTTTATAGTTCTAATCACAAATGTCACAAAAGTTTTCTGGAAACAAAAGCTGCCCTCAGCTGTCTACAGGAACTGGATTGTTCTGAATATTTTACTGAACTTGATTTGCAGCTGTTGTAAATCTGTAAACTGCTGAAACATATGGGTTTTTCTGACTTGGAGATCCTCTTGCATTTTTCTTTTCCATTTGGCAAAGAAAGGTGCAAGACTGCTTTGCCTCCACCAGAAAGTACTCCTGGAAACTTGATGGAAACAATATCCTCAATCTCTCAGCCCTGCCATTCACTCAGTTTGTCCGTAGGTAACATCACTGATAGGGAACAAGAGATGGCAGTTCCTATTTGCTGAGAAACAAGCAAAAATACAGAGCTATTCTTAGAAAATACATTTACTTCTCTCTTTCTGGCCCCAGATTTTTTTTCAGACCTTACTTGTAATTTCTTACAGGACCCCAGTAATGTTTCATTCTGATTCATGACCCTGTCTGGACTCATGGATGGAGAAGGTATGCCACAGTAAATTGATGGTTACATTTTTCAAACTTCAATGGCCTGCTATGAATTTATAGACCTTAAAAAGGCCATTCACAATCAGGCTAATCTGGGACTTTGACACAATTGGGGTCCCAGTCAGTGATGCAAACCACCTGCATTTCTGCATCTGATAGTTGTATGGGGACCTAAAGCTCACTCGCTGGCTGGGAAATCCCAAAGCATTTACCTTCAGGCACTACTTTTATTTACTGAGTAAGGTGACATCCAAAACGACTTATTAGCCAAATTTAGTCAGGAGAAGACTAAACTGCCCAGATCCTCAGGGAAAACTGCTCAGTTATATGGGCAGAACCTTGCTCTAGCTGTAGAAGTATTTAAGCTCATACTATTTTCTCACCCCACAGAGAGGCAGCATAAAGTGAGGAATAAAATGCAGGAGTTCTGACTCTGTCTTGCTATGACCACCAGAAATGCTAGTGCTAGGAGTGCAGAAAAATCTTAGAAGAGGATCTAAAATGAGCTAATACAATATGTACATTATTTATTGACTTTTTGACAGCCTGTGTCCTGGCATACTAGCTAGTATAAACACTGGGAGTGGGTTGCTGAAAAGCATTTCCTGCTAAAGAGCTAACAGTAAGGGATTTTTAAAATAAAAATAAACCCATGAAACACATTTTATTCCTGTTTCTGGAAAGACATATCCTACAAAGGCAGTAACAAATGTGTCTTGCCCTGACCATGGAACTGACTTCTACTCGTATGAAAGGACATATAATTCAGTCACCACTCAGACTCATTTCTCATCTTTTTGTAGGTGAAAGTGCATCAGCAAACACCTCAGAACTACAGCAAGCCATTTCTTTTCCCATATCCTCTGTACATCCCTCATATCTGGTGTAAGCTGTTTGCTTGTCTCCTTCCTTGCAGCTCCACAGCAGTGTACATACATGAATATATATTTTTATGTGAAAAGGCAGAACCTCACATGCTCAATATGCTTGCTACCTTCTCTCACTCTAAATGGCCATTGCTATGGCAACAACTGCTTAACTCAAAATTTAGAAAGGCACTTAGAACAAATTATGAAAGAAGAGGTGCAGCAGCGTTCTGCGTAAAGCCACAGTTTGATGGCCTGCTGTGGTTCCACTCACTAATGGCTCCAGGACACCCTGGTGACCTTGCCACCTGTTGTCTGACACCTTCTGCGCAGTGTGGCGCAGGAAATAGCTTTCTCTAATGCTGTCTTTGTCTTTATTCTCTGTGATGACAGTAAATGGCATTTCAGCCATCAGATTTGTCACAGAACTGAATTCACAGTTGGTCCCTGGTCCTCAATACTTCTGCCAAAATACTTCATGGTCTGATAGCACAAGGGGGGAATATGTTGCTAATGATGGCAAGGAAAGACACAGGCCCTGTTTAGAGTCTCTTGAACAGTACTAGTGTGCTGCATCAGAATGCCTGGTGGCAGATGAAGGACCCAGCTGAGCTGCAGGGCAAATTACATCACAAATCTGTGACACTTCTCCTTGTTAGAAGCTGTTCTGTGATGCCAAATCTCAGACAGGTGACAGAGTAGAGGAAGGGCCAACACAAATAATCTGAAGAGTTCCTAGGGAATTTAAGAGATTCGTGTCTTTTTAAACCTGTGCTTTGTCCTCTGTTCTTACCTACGGCCACATCTTATAGAAGGTAAGATGCAGGTGTCCCAATTTGTTCTTTAATCTTTGGATGAAGCACACTAATGGATAAAAAACTATTCAGGTGAGACATTTAGGCCATGAAACTTCATAAAACTCCCGTCAGAAAATTAGTGCAGAAGGATGTCATACTAGGACCTGAAACAGGCTGGAAGAGTGGGCACTTACAGACAGAAAAAAAGGCTCTGTTTGCAGCTGAGCATCCTGGGAGTGGATTTACTCTTGGTAAGATGGAGGTTATATATGTTTTGGATCCCGCTAATGACATGAGAAAATGCAGCCTGGGGATAAGCCTGCCTCTAAAAGGAAATCAGTGAGGTGGATCCCTAATATAGGGTAAAAACTAGAATGACAATAAGGCAGGCAGGCATACAGATGTGAACAATTCATTACTGGCTGGTAAGAGCTGTCCTGTTAATAATCTTACTTCCACAGTGGACACAGGCAAGGTGTGGGTGGTGACCATTCACTGCCTCCTCTACTACAGCTGTGAGAGAGCACATGGGTAGACAGTAGGTTGCATATTCAGAACCAAAAAAGTCAGGGGCTTCTCCTACTGAGACTTTGTTGTGTTGCTCAACAGCTTCTTAACAATTGCGGCTGGCTGGTATGGATGATAAATACCTGCATAGGCTCAGGGTCACTTGAATATCTCATGAGAAAGAAATCCACCCTGGACTAGTAAACTAGTAAACCTGTCTTTCCAAGGAATTCACTGCCTAGGAAAGCAAGCTGTGAATTTCCTGTGGGCATAGGCTGCACTGCAGGTTTGCTGTAGCTCCATGGACTGCTGTGAGATATGGAACAGCAATTAAAATTAGGAGAGACAAGGCAACTTCCAAGTATGTCCACTGAAGACAAATGTTCATATCTAATTTTTAGACATCTAAAGTGAGGTTTCTTTCCTTTACAATGGATGCATGAAGACAGGAACCTCCAAATGGCAATTCCTGTCCTGGGTGGGATGACATACTCTTTGCAGGTGCTGCCTCTAATGTGGAAAGCAGGACCTTACTGTGAAAAAAACATTAACTTCATTGCTTCAGTCAGAAGCCTAAAGCAAAGAAAGTTGAATCTAACTCCTAACCATGCTCCCTTCAACCCTCACTGGAGCCAGACAGAGAGTTTTGGTTAAGGAAGAGTTAAAACTGTTTTACTTGTCTGTTTGTAGAGAAGTTTATTATTTTTTGGAAGGTACAGTTGACATTAGGGATGTACTCCTCTCTCACTCCAGGAGGAGTTAGATCTGATTTATTTTGGGAGAGCCAGGGTTGAGTATTCCTCCTCTGTGGCCTGTGTACCTTGTAATAACAAGCTTTCTTGTTATTACAGTTCTCATTACAATTTAAGGTTAATACTTTTATCCTAGATTTCACTGAGGCCAGCATGAATGAATAATAGTCCTGTTAAAGAATTCAGGAAATGGCCAAGATTCACTACTTGTATTTGTTAACAAAACTGAACCGGAGGTGAGGATTTCATTGTTTTGCTTGCATTTTCTGGCTTTTACTGGGGAGAAGCTCCATGTCTGTCAACATTTCTACTGACCGTAGGGATGTCACCAGAACAGTCCATTAAGTGGTGGACACACATTGAATGTCATTCTGTGATAATTGCCCCGAATTCTTCTGATGAACAGTTGATTGAAAAATCAATGTGAGCTGAGAAACCACAAGACCAGGTGCATGCCAAGAAAGTAGGTTAGGAAGTGTACATGCCAGATTGTAATCTAGGCTGCATGCTTCTCAAGGGCACATTTTTCTAGATCCATGGGTCATTTAGTGGTGCAGGAAGATGACAGAGAAGAGCAATCGTCTGATTATCTGTTCTTCCCAACATGCAGTTGTGTGAAGAGTAAAAGGGTGGGAGGAGGCTTGGCCTGTGGTGTTACCCCTGTGCCAGGACCCTACATCTCAGGTGATGATGTGCAGAGTTATCTTTGAGACAGGAGAGACATTAGGAAGCAAATGGCATATCTGGAAGTGTCTCTATTTCAGCAGTGGCTCAGTGGCAGGTCAGACCATTGCTGAGCCTGGGGGCAAATTCTGGGGGTTTCACTGTTGCACCTGGGCAGAAGAGAATTGTGGAACAAGACCATAAATGTGAAAGAAGTGAGGGGAACTGTTAAAATTAATTTTCCAGGGCAGAATGGTAGCTTTGGTAAAATCCTAGACCTTTAAGCTACATGATGGTTTGCTGGGATAAGAACTACAGTTCACATCATTTTAAATTAAATAACCTTATGCTATTTTAGGATCATCACACTTAATTTGGTGACAAAATGCGAATATCCTCCTTTCAGAGCTCAGTCCCAGCTGCCTGGCCACAGAGGGTGCCAGCACACTTTTTCATAAAAAGGCAAAATTCATGTGGCCAAAAAGCCTCTGCTTTTTCCTGTTGCACACAGGAATGAAAAACATACATACAAAGAAGTAGAGTCCTGTGAAAGCAGGTGGCAGTATTTCAAATGGCAAATCCTGGGGTGTATCTCCAATATAAAATCAAGACAATACTGAGTAACTGCTTACATTTACTTTATCACAGACTGCATGCCTTCAGTATGTCCTAGTGGGTTGCAAAACGGACACTTTCATCTGCAATATGAAGGTATCTCTCACAGAAATAACAAGTGCCAGGGATGGTCAGTCATCCTGGTTTAAGATTTTCTCGCTGACTTGGATAAGCCACCGAATGCTTTCAGTGTGCCCTGCCTGAAGCTTTCCTCTCTTAAGACAAAGATGCAAAGTGCAAAATCAGGGTTTACAGAATTCAAAGCCAAACTTTCACTGCTTTCATTCAAACCCAGGCTATCCCTGGATGACATTTGAGTCTCAGCTTGTGTGTTTCCCTTCTGATGTTGTATGCAGCCAGGACATTTTATTTTTTCCAAGGCATATACATTGCCTAGTAGTTTCCAGCTGATGCAATATAGGTTACAACAGTGATATAGCCTATCTGAGCAACTCAGTTTGTTGAAACGCTGTTTTCCTGTGGCTTTCTCCAGTGTCTGCTATTCTGCCTTAGCTCACTCTTCAGCCTTTTTCAGCAGGATTTAAATCTTGTTCTCCATTTGTTTACTCAACCACCCTCCTTTTCTGAAAAGGAAGCCTGCAGCAAATTAATGTCTTTGAGGTCTGTATTTTATACAATTTTGTTGAAACTGGCTAGCATTCAAAATTTCACAGGAATTGATAGTTAATGTAGTTGCATAAGCCCTATTTCCTTAGGAAACCAGCCTTCAAAAGACCAGTGCATGCTATGAGCACTCCTTTATCCTTGTGATGTCCCAAGCTCTAATGTTTAAATCTCTCCTACTGTTATGTAAGCCTATAGCACAGCTTTACTCCTGGTATTAGTCAATTACAGGATGTAACTCATCTAATATATTTTAGACTTCAGGATAGGATGAATTAAATTGCACCCAGCTGTATATGTTTTTCTCCAGCAGCAGTGAAGTGGACCTGTGGAGCTGGACAATGAGTTTTCTTCACTGAGTGAACTCTTCAGACTTCTGTTTAGTCATCGAGGTCAGCATAGCTAAAAGAGGTTGGCACACAATTCATTTCACCAAATGGAGGCATCTATTTTAGGCTGAGTCACACCCTACACTCCATATTGATGAAATCCACATTGTCAGTTCACATGCAGACAGCTACAACAAAGATATCTAGATAAGATGTAGTCCCCTTCATGCACTCTCAGCTTTTTGATATAGCTAAACACTGGTACCTCTGTCACATTACTGTCAGACTCCTATGTGCCTTAGTAGCAAAAAGTATCCCTCTGTAGATAGGAACAATACCAATATGAAACAGGAAGAACTCCTGTTCTGTAAATCCATTCTCTCTGTGGACAGTGTTTCAGTTTCATTCTGGAGTCACTGATTTGCTGTATTTCAGTTGTTTTCTTCATTGAGCCCAGAGGATAAGCTGGTTTTTTGCCCTGCATCTCTCTCACTTCTATGGATAAAGCTAGTTTATTCTCCTTCAAATCTTATGCAAAGCTTTTACAGGAGAATACATCTGTGATATGCTCTTCAACTTTTTTTTTTTTTTTAATACGAATAAACCAGAATAAATTGGAAGATTGTCAGCATCTGTTGCAGATTATCTGTGTTCCAACTCTACTCAGAAAAATGCAAAGTCGATTAAAGCCCACCAAGTGTAATAAATATGGGGTTTGATTCTGTCAGCATGGCTAAAGATGAAAGCTAATGGCAAATCCATAATAGTCATACAGATCAAATGATCTATCAGTCTATAAGCTTGCATTCATGACACATAAATACTCTTATTATCTTTACAGTGTGCCCCAGTTAATCCAGCATAAACTTTGTGAGTTAACTTGGTTCTCTGTAGTTGGGATGCTTGTACATAGGAAGTTCACTTTTTGTAATAGGATTGAAAATGCAAGAAGTTCCATTTCTTCAGTCTGTGATCTGTTCCCTACATTGATTACTGCTCAGTTTAGTACCTCAACAGCTCTCAGACATATCCCACTCCTTGTTCACAGTTGCAATCTTGTTATGATCCACTTTCTAAAGAAGCTACCAGTCTCTTTCTCCCAAGTTATTTGCACACTGCAAGACACTTTGTATGCTCATAGCATTTCAGTGACACGGGTATTTTGCTTTCATTCTACCTGACTCTGCTGACAATGGAGAAGAGACTCTTTTGGTGGTCAGCTCTACTGTGGCTGGCTGCTGAGAACAAGCACTGAAGAAAAATCCAGGCTTTGCCTCTATGCTTTATGTGGATAAAATGGTCACAAGCAGACACAGAGAAGCAATGCAGCCTCCTTCACCTTCACTTGGGATTATTTTGGATGGCCCTAGAACTGCTAAGAGGCTCAAGTGTTTTCATTGAGGACAGACTCTTTAAAGGCTTCGGCTAGTGGTCTTTTAAGGTTTTCTTGAGTACGTGTAAGCAGTGATTATGTTGAAGAGGTGTTAACTGGCAAGCTTCGGGATATTCTCAGAGTTTTAGTAAAAGTCTCAACCAGATGACTCTTGTGCTCACTCTCAGTGTCCTTCTTCAAAGCATAAGCAACAGCAATTGCTTTTCGAATAAAAGCTTGCCTGGCAAAGCAGTCCTTCCATCTCTATTTGTACCTCTTACCTGATTCCTGGATGAAATCTTCTAACCTTCAGCACATTCTCAGTTCACCATAACCTCAGCGTCAAGCAGACCACAACCTACATTTCCATTCAGCTAGGGCTCAAGATGTGAGCCTTCTCGTCTCCCCAAACAACACTTAGTCTGTGACCTCGTATCATGACAAGCATCAAGTAGAACCTCGGGACACACCATTCAGGCAAACACAAGATATTACTGATATTAATTATTCAAATATTTCAATTTTATTTAATAACTGACTTACATCTATATTCACACTACTGTCCCCTTAGTCCCAGACTTACATTCAGAGGACTACTATAAATACATTGAATACTTCCACAAATGCAAATGTTTTTTTGCTTGTTTTGCGATGTTTATCTGCTTGACTGGAGCATTCCACTTGAGCCTCATACCCTACTTAGTTACAACAGATTGCAAAGTGGGATTCATGCCTGGGTAAAGATAGTTTGCTTACTTTACAGCACCAAGATAAATGCCAGTCTGAAGCACCGTCATGAGGTCAATCAGGTCTAAGATATTAAAGGCTGAAAGATTTACAATTCCATTTTGACAGTCCCCCGCTCCTCCTCCCCTTTCCTCTAGCAATAAGACTCATTTAAAGCTTTAAAATATGGGAAAAAGTAAAGGAGTCATTAATTTTACTTACACAACAGCATTCGCACTTGTAAGGTTTTGACAGCTTCACTAAACCCAAAGGAATTCAGATAGCTAGAGCAAATGAATGCGTACCAATACTCATATTGAAAGGAGGTAGTTTTCAGGGCTGAACACATATTTTCGTCCTGCAGGAAGCTGACAGTGATGAGAGCATGTAGGATGTTTTACTAACGCATTCATGTGAAGCTACTTAATGTGGTTTGTTTTTTTTTTAATCCTGTTCAGCCTCTTCTCTTTGTGTTTCTGAAATCAATAGAACTGCAGCAAGTCAAGAGATCATTTCAATATTTTTTAGGATGCTCTGTCCTTACCACCATACTTAGTAGCTATTGTTTTTGATAAGGCAAATAGACTCCTTAAATGCTATATTTGCTTCTTTGAAAGTTCAGTTGTTGACTATGGCTTTTTGGAGAGAATACAATTGCAGAAAGCTAAATATATATTGTATGGAGATTAATGCTTTTGGAAACAAAATACTGTGAGATTTTATTTTTTTATCACTGTCATGATTTTGCGTGAAAAATGGAAAACTTGCAATGAATTCATAATAAGCCATTACATTTCTTTCTGAGACAGAAGGAACTTGCTTACTTTTTCAGAAGGGAAGACTGATGAAGGCAGGCAAGATGCAGAATAAAAAGAAGAATTAAGTGGTAGCCACTTGCTGATCATTGTTGTGCTATCTGTCCATTATCTCTCTGGGTGTAGGTAGTGAATACTGCATGAATTCAAATAAAACCCATTATTCACACTCACTTACAGATGTGATGGTAGGAGCTGCTTGACAGATCTTACACAGGAAAGAAACTTGGATGTAACAGACCCCATTGCTGTGTTGATTCTCCTCCAGCAAAATCCTCTACCTGTTCAGGAATATTTTAAGACCTCACTAAATTTGAAATGGTGACAGTGTTAGGGTTTTTCATTTATGTGTTTTTTGTATCATTATTGGGTCTCTACAATAACAGATGGTGAAATCTCTCCTGAGTAAGCCAAATGCCAGTGCTTTTTCTTACAGGACATCACACAAAAAGCACTAACAGCTCTGCTCCCATTGGTACGAGAAAGCAATGAGCCTGCTCCATCATCTTTTAAAGTGCCTGAGTGTCGTTGGATCAGCACCTTGACACACCAGAACGAGGCAGGCAATCTGCTTTAAACACTTCATTATTATTCCCAGAATTTCTGTTGCACGTGCTCTTAAACAAGCTAATAGTCTCTTTTTAAACAACACTTTCTTTTTATAATACACAGGCTTCCTTGTACATGGGTGGTAGCTTACAGGTAAGTTTAAAACACCCATTTGCTTTTCTTCTTGAATGAGACTTGTTTCTAAGATGGGCAGTGCTGGTGGTTTGCGTTTGCTGGAAGCAAACAGCTACAGTATTACAGTTGACAGAGATTAGATCATCTTGACCAGGCTTGTCTTGGTTCTTTCCCTATGTCTCTTGCTGTGCCATGTTGAAGAAACATGACAATGGTTACAAAAGGATATTTAGAGCTATTTCATAGCTGTCCTAATTGACTCTTTTCTCTCATCACAGAATCATAGAATGGTAGGGTATGGAAGGGATCCTCTGGAGATCATCAAGTCCAACCCCTCTGTGAATGCAGGAACACCCAGGGCAGGCCACACAGGAACACATCCAGGCAGGTCTTGAAAGTCTACAGAGAAGGAGACTTTGGTCTTCTTGGCCACAAGGGCACATTGCTGTCTCATGGATAACTTATTGTCCACTGGGACAAAAAAGCCCTTCTCCATGAAGCTGCTTTCCAGCAGGTCTGCCCCTAACCTGTACCGGTACATGGTGTTGTTCCTGTGCAGGTGTAGGACTCTCATTCTTGTTGAACTTGATTTTGTTTGTCTTTGCCCAGCTCTCCAGTCTGTCCAGATCTTGCTGGATGGCAGCACAGCCTTCTCGTGTATCAGCCACTCCTCACAGTTTGGCATCATCATCAGACTTACTGAGGATACACTCTATCCCTTCATCCAGGTCTTTGATGAAGATGTTGAATAAGACTGGATGCAGAACTGACCCCTGGGGAGCACCGCTACTTACAGGTCACCAGCTGGACTCTGCACCACTTATCACAACCCTCTGAGCTCTTTTGTTCAGACAGCTCTCAACCCATCTTACTGTCTGCTCTTCTAACCCACACTTCCCGAGTTTACCCACAAGGATGTTATGGGAGACAGTGTCAAAAGCCTTGCTGAAGTCAAGGTACCATGATTAACTTATGAGCTGGTGATCAGGAAATCTCAACTGAATTCACAGTTCTCTGTCAAATGTGACTGTAGGCAAATTTCTCCATCCCTATAAGTCCCATATTCCTCACTGGTGATATGAGACAAGTTGGAGTCCTTCTATCACACTGATGGGCTGTGAGAGTAAGTTCAGGTATAGTTATAAAGTCCATAAATACAGATTATCTTCTATTTATATCTACCTACATTTCTTGTTAAAATTCTTGTTTTCAAGCATACATATCTAATTATGATCACTTATTTCATTAGAATATTTTTGATTTATGGGTTAAAAGTATTTAGAAGATATATTGCTTAAAACACAACCGTGAAATGAATGAAGAGTATATAGTTAATGCAAAATTATAAAATTTAGCAGCATTTGGCTGATAACTGGTGGGGTGGGAAATGAGTGCACAAGCATGTTTGAGAAACACCTGAAACAAAAGCCTTAAGTCACTGGCTTTTGTTTCACAGTGCTCAATGCATCACTTCACATACACAGAGCAAAAATCAGGAGCCCTAGAAGAGAAGCCACATTGGTGACACACTGAGCAGGGGAGGCCTGCAGCTGGTGGAGAGAGATAAGATGCTACCTGGGTTAGTCCCAAGATGCCTTACTCAGAAGTGTAGGGAAGTGGATGGAGGCACTTCTGCATCCTTGCAGTCCATGGCATTGATCCCTCTGCATGTGTTGTTTCTCAAAAGCTTGCATGTATCTCACTTGCTTCTTCTCAGATTCCATCAGAGAAGGAAGAACCGATGGTGTCCCCAGACACACAAAGGGGCTGTTAGACCTCTGGTCTGGAAATATCCCCATATGGGGACCAGGTTTGAGTCTTTCCTTTATACTTAAAGAAAAAGACAGACAAATATTTCTCATCACTTCCCTGGTTCCTCAGATGAGATACCTGAATTTGTGACAAATACTGTAGCATTATATAAGTACAACCAGGAGTCCTGACAAGGCAAAATACTCACTGCAGTGGACTTTAAGCACATGCCAAGAGGGACTCCTTACCTCTTTATGTCTGGGACTGCCTGTGTTGTATAACAGCTAGTAGCTGGCAATGGACACTGAGTGACAGAGCAGCAACAGGGGTTAGATATCTGCAAACCTGATATGACCTTGGTTATGTACTGATGTCCATGATTTGGGGTTTTCATTCCTCCAGGCTATTGGTTTTCAGGAGGATAAGCCCTGAATTTATTCACTTTGGCACTTTTCTTGAGAGAGGAGACAGATAGCAGAGGGACAGAGGAAAGAAGGAGATTAATATGAAATGTCTTAAAGGAGAGTAAATGTTTTTGACTGCTGCCTGTGGAGTTTTCGTATTTATTGGGAAGTAGATCATGCCCAGCAATTGTCATTGCCTACCAAAGAAGGGTTGCAACTGTTTGAAGGTACATATTGTGTCAAAGCTCACTGTCTCTCAGATGTGACATGTGACAGCTGAAATCATTTGGTATGCTCCAGTTAAAGCAATTGAAGACCAAATTCCCAGGGGCTGTGGACAGTTTCTATACATAAAAATCTC
Organism: Chloroceryle aenea; assembly: GCA_013399075.1. NCBI lineage: Eukaryota > Metazoa > Chordata > Aves > Coraciiformes > Cerylidae > Chloroceryle > Chloroceryle aenea. The sequence goes on along the minus strand of VWZY01007772.1, from coordinate 35,929 downwards.
TTTGAGTCTAGAGGGGAGTTTTCAAAAGCATTCAAAATCTGTTTTACCTGCTCTTTTAGAGTTAATTCTGCATTCTTATGATCACCCAAATAGCCATTCATTACATCTGATCCAGCTTGTTTGTAACTATTTTAGGAAATAGTATGGGTCATGGACCACTCTCTGGTCCATATAGCACATTCCAACACTCAGGACAGTCACATCCTATGGGTCTGTTGTGAATGCCGCAGGGGCTGATACAGTCCTGTCTCTTCCCAGTAGCTGTCTTGGCCAAAACTCAAGGGCTGGAGACTGTATTAGCACTTTAGTGATATGGATGATCATTTTCTTGTGTCTGACACTGTTTAAGAGCTGTAGTTGCAACCTTTAATCTGCTCTGTCATGAATATGAATGATCAGAACAGTGCACAGTCCTTCAAATGATGAGCTGTACACTAGTGTCAATAGCTATGTCTAGTCCAATAAATTAAATTTATGTGGGATCATTCTCAGGCAATGAGATCATTAGGCCCATAGTGGTGTGCACACACACAGCTAACCTCTCTCAGCCTCTAAATCAGGGTCCCACATTGAAAATGTATATGGTGAATGCTCCTCACTCTGTGCTAATTTCCAAGGCATGTATAGGAATTACTTGGAACAGTGTCATGTCTCGAAATAACTCTGTGACTCAGGTCAGAACTGTGCCATGGACTGTTACAGCAATTTCTCAGTGTGGGCAATGGGATTATATCATCTAGGATTTTTCACTGGCACTGTTTAGCTAATTAGGAATACACAAAGACAGTCAGTCCTCACTACTTCCGATAGAGAAATCTTGCCTGATGCATCCCAGCACAGAATTTTCTTTGCTGCATCAAGATTGTTCCTTGTCATTCTCTCCTGGATGAGAAAAGTCATGTGTCTCTTCCTAAGAGGACTCCCGTATACTCTTTCAGAAATTCCTCGTACTTTCCTGAAGGTGAAAGCTCCTTTGCTGAAAACAGCAGAGAAGCCTGTTTGGGTACATGCAACATCCAATAAGTGAATATAATTTCCAGGGTATAGACAGAAAGGGTATTTTCTGTAGATCCAAGGTGGTGTTGGTGCCATTGCACAGGATACCATTTAAAAGTTGTGTATAAACCATGCATTATTGTCAAAGTAATAACTGAGATAGCAATAGGTACAATAACCAGAGGACCAGCGAGCAGGAGATCAATGTGGCTTCACTTATTTAGCTGAGTAAAAGGAAAGCTGAAGTTTTTGACAGCTATCCGTAGACATCTCATGGCACTGAGTACTCAGGAAGGAAGAAAATAAAAGACATTTCTAGCGAGCGAACAAATTACTACAACCTGAATAAATAGACAGCAGAAATTTTAAAGAGGTTTCTAAAGAGCAGAGGAATGAAATTTTAGGGAAAAAAAAAACTTCCAACAGCAGGAACAACAGCCAAAAAATTAAAATTGAAGAGGGAGTTTAAGAAAACCATAGAAGGGGTTATATGACCTGATGACTTATGACAGCAGGAATTGAACTCGGTGACCAAAGAGATCCCTTCAAGTCCTATCCCTGATGATCTGAAAAGTATCTAAGGAGATCATGTTCCATTGATCTGTAGTGACAGAGAAGGTGGAGACTGAGACTCAGTCTCTCCAGAGATAAATGCAGGATGATGTCTTTGAGCAACAGTCCTGCCATTCCATATAACAGCAGCAAAAGAGCCAGCCCAAAGTAGCTTCTGCAGACACATACACAGTAACTTGATATAACACAGATGGAGTGTATATACAGATAGGGGAAGAGTGGAATTAGAGAGGTCTTTACCTTAATCTGTGTTAGCAGTGTCTTTTGTCCTGGGTATGCTATAAGCATTAGAAATAAATAGGCAGATATCTGGATGCAAATCTTGAATCCATCAGATCTTAAATTCAAGAGCTTTTGTATCCAAATGGCTGCTTCATGCCCTAAATTCTCTGAGTTGTGCTTAATTCTTGCAGCACAAAAGGCATGTAAAAACCACCCACCCACTACTTCAGAGCCATTTTTCTTCATCTAAATGAAATTTCTTTAGTTCCATTCATCTTTACAGCTCATTCAACAGGTCCCTCTGCAGCAGTGAAGGGAAGCATGTTTCAATGTTCTAATCCAGCTCGGTGATGGATTAATTGACTCACAGGCCCCTCTGATCAGTAGCCAGATGTCTCTCCCCAGCTGGCAAGCCTTACTAATTTCCTTGTTGCTGCTGTTGTTAATTCTGGGTTTCCAGCCAGCAAGGCCCCTTCTTCACTCAATCAAGGGCAACATGCCCTCTGCTGACATTTTGTATTCTTTGGGCTGCTTTCCCTTGGGCAAAGATATTCAGCTGTAAACCTCCTCTCCTGGCTCTTTATCGTCTGGCTTTAGGCTCCTGGAGAGAAATCTCCCAGTGCTGCTGCACTTGCATGTTTGGCATGCTGGGCCATCGCGGGGCAGTGCTGTGCATGGTCAGGGTGGGTGACGGAAGGATATGGGGTCTGCAGTGACAGTTTCCAGAAGTGGTCTGAAATTTCAGGTGTGTGAATTGAATTTTTGGGAATGAGAGTTAGAGGCATTTCCTTCACCAGTCTGGGCACTATGGAATGAGATGAGAGCAAACTCTAACGGGTGCTTAGAAGGCCTGAGCATACATAGACTGGGTAGGACATGAAATTTGAAAGCAATGTAATATAAGGAATAGTTTGATGGTGGGATGTGTGAGATCTCCAGGCCGCATTCTTGGTTTTGTCACTGCCCCTGATGTCTACAGTAAGACACTTTGCTTCTCTGGTACGCTATTTTCTCCTGCCTAACAGAAATTTAATAGTAACTTTTTTCTTTAAAGATACCTGCTAATGAGCAAGACACTGTGAATTAAGTATCACTTATTTCACTGTACATAAATGTATTTTCAGTGTGAAGGCTTCTGCAGTGACTCGCAGTAATTTGGTTAAAACTGTATTGTTGCCTAATGGAAAGGTGTCAGTTTTGGTCACACAATAGATCATTGTTTGCTCTTTCCCAATGCCTTGGGTCATTACGTGATTACACTGAGTGGAAACTTAATTTACAAGAATTCATCTATACGGTGCAACCTTTGTTCACCTTGGCAGTGATTCCATCACACAAGTTATGGGGATAAGTGGTCAGCAAGGGAGGAGAGCTGAGAGCATTGACAACAGTAGGAATATTTGAAGACTTTTACTGTTTAACGCTAAGACCCTGGAGCTCAGATATACATATAACTGAACCATATTATGGATTCTGAATTATAAAGGTGGAATCTGGTTTTGTAGTTTCTCAGTAATGTTTTTTTTTTTATCCTAAGCTGTAAGAAAAAAGAATTTCTGGATTATATGAATTCCTTTCCCTTCCCTTTCCTTTCCCCTATAATAAGCCAACAGAATACGGTTCCCAGAACTGAAAAAGAACCAAACATTTCTTGACTACACAGTTTTGGTTGGTGTTTGTGTTTTTTGTGGGTTTTTTTATTTATTTAGGGGGGGTTTTGTTTGTTTTGGTTTTTTCTTTTGTTTTAACTAGAAAAGAGGCTGTAAAATATTTTCTCATGACAAGGTCAAAAAGAGAACAGCTTGAGGAGAGAGAAGTAGGAAGTTCATCTAAGGTGTAAATATGAGTTCAGTTGCATTTGCTATGGACCAAACATTTCCTACTCCAACAGTAAATGGGGAGGAGGTAACTTCTTCAGCATCAGAACAGGTGCTTACAATTCATAGGCATGTAAATAAGAAGAAAATCTCTCTCTTATAATATAGCATCTCTGGTCTTTTTTAGTTTAGGTACATGCCTTGTACAAATCTCACTGCTAATTTCTTCCCACATTAGGCATAGCCCCGGGGAAGTTGTTTTACAGGGAAGTTAAGGCTTCGACCTTTGATCACTGTAACCTGGTTTCTCACAACCCCAAAAACAAGTGTCTAAAAAAATGAAAAGTGAACAACATGCAACATCAATATCAGTTACTGCATTGTTATATGGTGAAATTTCCCCACAGGGAGTAAGCAGTTTACTTGACATATTTGGCAAAGGGTTTGATTATCCTCCCCACTCCCAGTGATGTGATGCTGACATCTCTGTACACTTCAGTGGGGTGCAGAGAGGAGTAAGGGAGAGCAGAGTCAGACCCAAAGCCACTGCAAGTGCAGAGAAAAGTGAGCTCTGTCAAGAGAGGTTTTATGCAGTTTGAACAGCAAGCTGCAATCTTTGAAGAAAAGACTTCAAAGAAAAAAGGAGAAAAGAAACAATGTCTAATCTTCATACAAATGTGCTCAGGGGTCTCTGAAACTCAGAAGCTTCCATGATTTAAGAATTAATTATCACTTGCCAGAAGCAAGCTTTATTCACAGGTAACAGTTACAGAAATTCAGGTCCTTTAGGTGTAAAATTCATGGAATTATACTGAACACGTTAAAGCTCAGTAAATCACCACATATTTCCCTTTGGTATACTGCACACTTTCCAAATGTTTGATGTTATCCTTCATTTTGTTTATGCAGGATGTATGACAGCAGCTTTTAAAATTTAATCTTTCAATGGAGATACACTTTGGAAATATTTTGGTACAAGAATTTTGACTTGCAGGTTCACATTAAAACATGCAACAAAGTGGTCCAGCTTCTCAATTCCTGCAGAGTAACGCAGCCCTGTTGGCTTCTATTTACTTCAGCAAAAGACAAGACTGTAAATCATTTGTCAGCTTCAGAGCTGTATAAATATCAAGGAGCACTGTGAATGACTAAAAGCAAAGCACTGCTATTGTGATTCCTCTTAGCACAATGGTGTGTGTAAAATATTCCTCAGGTCAGCTGAGGTATTCAGGATATCTCAACACCTCACAGGTTTTAATATACTTGTTTGTACAATACCTTTTTGAGTAGGCACTCCTTTTATATCCATTTTACACTTGACACCTAAGTTCTTGCTATGACCCATGGTTGCAGGGCAAGTTAGCAGCGATATAAAGAATTAGACATTTAAGTGTCTGGAGGACTCAGATATGTGATAGGGTTACTGTGCTCAAGAAAGTGAATGATTTATTGTGAATATCTGACCAGAGACATACTCAGGCCAAACATAGTAAGGTCTAGTTTAAATCCTTCATTTACTGCAAGCTGAAGGTAAGAGCCCAACTGGCTGATGTGGCTCAGCTGCTGCACAGAAACACTTTAAACCACAATAACTTGATTGTGCATCTGAGCCCTTCTATAAAGCACTATCTGCCTTCATCATTTAAGACTTCAGTGAAAACAGGTGCTGCAGAAGCTCATGAGAGAGCTGCACCACAGCAAAGAATCAGTTCTCTGACAGCAGCAAGAGTCTTCAGGCCCAGAGCAGATATATTTGATACACAATTAAAACAATTGCCTCTCTTAAAATTTCAGTGAGCCAAGGACCCTATACAGAAAAGAAGAAGAATGAAGGAGAGAGACCAGGTCAAATGCAGCCACTTTGAAAGAATGAATCTTGCTGGCAGGATTTCAATTGCTTCATTTTGTGTTTATAGCCATATGGCTCTTGAGCTTAGATGGAATTTGTCTTGATATTTGCCCACCAGCCGTCAGGAGGCATCTGTGACTGTGGTCTCCCCATACATATGAATAATCTGCATCCTGATCAGCACATTCAGCCACTGTGCACCACTAGCTTTGCTAAAAAGGTGCAAACGGATCTGCCTCAGCTTGGGAGTCACTGCCCATCTCAGGGGATCTAAATAGCACTGGGACTTTGCATTATCCTATGTTAGCACGCAGAAGGATGCAAAGGACAGAGTTTGACCCTGTACTGCATTACAGGCAGGGGTGTGGGTGTTCATTTTCAAAGGAAATTTTATTTTGCAAACGTTCAGAAAAATCACAGGCAGTCTCCTCTCACTGACTGTTGCAGCTCCCAAGACAACAAAACCAAAGGTAACTTGTGCTGCCTCTCCCTCCGTACAGGAAATGTTGATATTTGAAGTATTTGTTTAACTGCAGATAGTTGACACAGCTTGTGAGAAATTATTCTGGGAGGAAAGGAGCCTCCCTGACTGCTCTGATTGCTTTGCCCCTGGCTCCTCAGCTCCTGCTGGGTGCTCTGAATCACTCCACCAGGAATGTCCTTGCCCCCAGAGCAGGGTCCTCCACCCCTTCCCCAGAATTCATGTTTTTCAGCAGCCATTTCCTTCTGCCAGATCTGGGGACTGAAGGATATGCAGTGAGCAGACCCTCAGTTCATCTCTCCTGGCATCAGTGTGGCCAAGCTGCAACGTATCATGTCAGATGAGGGAAATTAGGTAGAACCTGGCCCTGAGTGACTTTGTACCAAAACAGGCAATCTGGTACAGAGCTATTTTTGCCCGAGAGGGATATTTGCTGTGTTTGTTGTAAGATTTTGGTGTCACTTACCACATGCCTGTTGTAATGTATTGCCTGAGGCATAATTAAATTCAAAGGGCATGTCTGCGTTGAAAGGGAGGGTTGCAATTTGTTGAAGTTAGGATTTTTTCATTAGAAACCAACCAATTTTTCTGACTGGCAGGAGCAATGGTTACAGAACAAAAATGTTATTAGAGAAAAGGAGGAAGAAAAGACTTTTCTCTCTTTTTTTTTAACAGCTACCTGCCTTACATTCCTACATTGACTTGGAATAAAGCCCAGCATTTAAAAATAGTGGGATTGTAACAGCCAGATGAGGCAAAGAGAAGAGTCTTGATGTTAAGAAAGCTCTTGCAGGTGATAGCTTGTATATATGTGTATATATATACATGTATCTCTATACACAGAAATATCTCTATGTGTGTGTGTGTGTATGTGTTTCATTTCCAGATGAGAAATTTGCCTTTGCTTATGGAAGTTTTCCTGAAAGCTCAGTTAATTAGTTCTCATAGTACTCATGGAGGCAGACATTAGTGTTATCCTTATCCACAGATGAGGAGATAGGAAATTCACAGAAAGAAGGAAGCATACAGAGATTAAGGGATTTCTACTGCAGTAAACTCAGATTCAATCCAGCAGACAAAATCCTAACCCTATTAAAAGCAATGGGAGACTAACTTAAGAGAAGCCTGGATTTGGCAATTTTTCTGCTTTTTCAAAACTATCTGATCTGTTCACAGTTACGAAAAATAGAATTACACCACCGATTATCTACAGCTCCTGGTCAAATCTCAGATTAATCTCAGAGCTTCAAAACAGGGGCTGAATCTTTCTTTGAGGGACCCTGTATCATACGTTTACATATATATCAAAAAATAGTCTGGAGTGATAAGCGAAGTAATTTAAGGTCTTCCTAAATTGAGTACTATATTCTCCCAGGCCACAGGGGTCACAAGAACTGAAATTTTAGATCGCTAGTTGCTACATTCCACAGCACAGTGCTATCAAGAAATGACTAGAGGGTTTCAGCTAAACAGATGAGCTACATTTAAAATAGATTGGGCAAAGCCAGCTCATTAAAGAAAAAAAGAAAAAATGTCCTCATTTTATAATGGCTTTCTTGCCTTCTTACTTATATACTTGTTCCGGGCAATATTTTCATGTTATTAGGGTGTTTTCAGCTCTTATTTTTATGCTCACTTCATTAATGTTAGAACACTTTGAAGTAGAGAATGTAAGAGCTAAGTGGTATCACTGACACACTTTCAAGGCAATGCTTTTTCCTTCCCAGAGTTCATGTGGAACAAATGTGTCACACCTGCAAATGTGCATAAATTGCTGCTGGCAGCAGAGGGCCAGATTTCCCTCAAAATTGTGGCAGCAGATGTACACTGTCTGTCAGTGCCTGGAAGAGGATTCCTCTTTTCAGCAAGGAGCTGGTCTGCTAAGCAGGGATCTGCCAGCTAGAAGTTGAGTCCCCAGCATTTCTATGAGGAGCCTGGCAGTGAAGCAGCTGTGGGGCAGGGGTCCACTATCTGCCACTTATCTTCTGGATAAAAGTTCCCATAAAGCATTTTGAAGTCACCCAATGACTCCTCCTGTGTTTGGCCCCAACTCTCCAAAGTTTCTTGTTTCTCCATAAAAGTGTAATTGTCTGAGGAATGCTGGGAGGAATGCAACACATACTGGGTTATGTGGGAGAGGAAGACTACTGGGGTGTGGGCACACAGGAGGGAGCCTGTCTATTGACTTCAGGATATGATTTAGACATACACACTGCTGCTTGCAGAGAGCAAAGTGGGGAGCTGTAGTGGTACTGCATGGAAGCCCTCCTTTTAAACAACAGCAACACAGCTACCCTGCTCATCCACAGCTCTGATTTATTGCCTTGTCATATTTCAAAAGCTAAAGCAGGTTGAGCTCGGTCAGTGCTTAGATGGAGAGGTCTCCAAGGAAAACACAAAAGCTAGAGGAAATGTTCCCTGAGTCAGAGATGGGGCAATAATCCAGCATAGTGTTAGAGATGTTGCTTTTGGACTGATTGTTAAATCAATGTATTGGACACTGGTGGTATGCAGGAAGGGAATGTAACACTTAACGTGACTGGACAATAGCTGCCAGATATTTCTTTCCCTATAAGGGTCAGCTCTACAGCTGCCATAAATTTCACGAACCAAAGATGATGAATTCTACTGATTGCTTTCAATGCTGCATCTCATTACATGGATTTAGAGGCTTGGATGTTTTTCTTTGTCCTCTTCTTTTGTATGGTATGTAATTCCTTAAATGTAATGGACGTACACAAAGTACAAGAACAGGGAAACATTTAGTGATTTTTTTTTTCTTTCTAGTAAATTTCCTAGTTTCTGGAAATCCAGAACTTAAGCACCCCCTTAAAGCTTCTTCTACTTAAGACTATTGGTTCTGTGGACTTGATTTTTCCATTGTCATTCCCACAGAACTATCTGAAAGCTCAGGCTATTGACCACTGTTAGCAGGGCTGGATCCAGTATATACCAGGTTCTTACATAGGGCAGCAGCTCTGTGCCTGACCCTCAAAGATAATCAGCCATTTCTGTTCCCATTAGCTCTTTAGATGTTGTGGTTCCAATCCTGGCTTCTGCCCGCCTGGAAGAGTGCATTTTTCCACAGTGAAGTGTGAGTGTTGATTATTCATTATGTAGTTTTATAGAAACAGTACCAGCTAAGGAACATAGAATTTTCCCTTCTCCAAAGTAAGTTACACACATGTAGTAAAAGACATGATCCCTTTTTCAATTGCAAAAAATATATTAGAACAGCACTGATCTGAAATTAAAGAGATAATGAAAATGAACAGTTTAATCCATGCATCAGTCTGGCCTCTCTGGGCTCTAAACCAATACCTTTTCTTCCTCTATCCTCCATTTGTAGCACAAAAGGAAACAGTTTTCTGTGGGATGGTGGAGTTCAGATTTGGAAGCTGTGTTTGCATCTCTTGTTTCTGTGTTTCTGTTTTAACAAACTGCAAATTTTGAGTAGGAAAGGTGATAAATCATCCCATACTAGAATCTGCAAAGCAACTGGAGCTTCTCTACCCACTCTGTTATTTTAGGTGGTCATTTCAAGAATGAACCAACCAGACACCTTTGAGGACGGCAGGGTGTTTAAGAACCATTGCTGCAAACACTCTGTGACCGTAGTAATTAACTGTGGCTCTCCGCTGGGAAAGCAAAGCCTTGATAAGCACATTAGAAAACCATTGTTGGGAGTACAAGTGCTTTGAAGAGAGCACTGAAAGGAATTTTGCTACAGAATATAAGGAAGTATGTAATGTGAGATTTCTCAAAGGAGAAGATTATGCTTTATTTGGGCTTTTCAATACAGGCTGGGAAGCAGAATGTGAGAATATTTCACAACTTATTTAGGAACACAGACGTTTGCAGGCTGGACTGCACCCAAGTCCCATCTAGTCCAGCATCTTGTGTCAGAGAGGCCAGAACCAGATACTGCAGGGGAATGCAGAAGATAATTTGTAGAGTTATGTTTTTACAAGTGGGAGAAACATCTTCCTAATTTCTAGTTAGTTTTGTTGCTACTATTATATGTAGATTTAATTTCTATCTACAGGACAAAGATTAAACAGAGAAGTACCTATTTCAGAATTTAGATATCATCCCAAGCTTAAAATGATTCCTCCTAGACATACCCTGAATGACTATAATCAAGCTAAAAAAACTGACTTCCACCTGTGCAGTTAGTTATTCCAGTGCATGTTTCCAGTAACAATCCCCATAATCTGCTTCAGCTTGCTGGCATAGAAATGACCACTCTTCCTTGGCCACACAGCAGTCAAGGCAAATGGGAATCTACCCTGTGGTTTCAAATGAGGTGCAGGACATTTTCTGACTGTCACACCAGCACATCAAAAACAAAGCTCCCCAGCCCAGTCAGAGGGGACACAAATGAGGTGTAGGCCAGGCTGGGACCCTGTTGATAGGGGTTCTTACTGATACTGACTGCCTATGGGCATGTCATTTCTCATATCTTGTGGTGCCTCTATAGAGCAGAGATACTGATATTTTGCAAAGCAGTGTGATTGATAGCTGTGGCCAAAAAATAAGATTGTTTTTTTAGGATTATCTGCTACACCACTGAAATTGCTTCAAACCACCCACAAATCTTTTCCTTAGACAGAGAGAAACAGATTCACTTCCATGGAAAGTATCTCCTTATGTTCCTTCTGCAGAACTAAGCTCAGCCTTTCTCTTTTATTTCTAGGAATTGACAGTTTTGTTATTCTTATTATTAAAACCCCACAAACTTAGCTATGGTCAGATCACTCGTTGAGCTGCAGTGGAGGAAGGGCAATTGCACTGGAGATTAATATGGCTGGCATGTCTGTCTTGGTTTTCATGTGGTCTTCCATTTTTATCCCAGCTTTCTTCTCTTTTGTATCTGCCTGCCTCTTTCCAGTTTCTTTCACAGTTGCTATTTTTGCTACAAGCTAAGGACTCAATCATGCTCTCACCCTCTCATGGACTCTGTGTACACTTGAGGTCAGCCTAGCAAACCTGACTCTGGAGCCAGATTTTTCATCCCTCCCTTGTCCTTTTCATACCCTCTGCTTCATCACAGTTTTGAGTCTCCTATTTCCCAGGTTTTCCCTTGTTTTGCCATGCTCCTGGAGGGCAGCAGCGCCTCATTGCTGATACATCAAGCTGGGACTAGCTTGGGTGTTGTCAGTGGCTCTGATGCAGAGCTCCTGATGGACAGTTACTCATCTCCCCTCTGACATATTTTATCCATTTCAACCAGATGATTTTTCAGGGAAAGGGACAGTCTGTAACTCTTTGTCATTACCCACTGTAGCACAGCACAGCTCCCCTGTGGTTTAAAGCACCATATGCTTCTTTATTATTCACAATCAGTTTGATGTGCCCTCACATTTCTCTGAACTGAGTTTGCCCTTCTGTCCCTCCTTCCTCCTCTCTCTAATGTTCTTTTAACATGGTCTTTCTTTTCAGCATTTAAGTCCTTCTTCCTTTCCCCCATGCTCCCCTTGCCCTATTCCAAGGCTGTGCTGCCAAGGCTTGGGCAGCTGTCTTGGGGTGGGGATGAGGCTGCGACCAGGGCCTCAGGGTCTTTCAGGAAGGGTCAAGTAACTTTGACACCTCTCCCTTCAGAGGGAGTGGGGAATTCTATACCTGATCCTAAGTAGGCAGGGAAATAAAGTGAAAGAAGAGTCAGAGTTGTCTAAGAAACTCAACACAAGTGACATGGCTTGTAGAAAAGGCCGTGTGAGCAACAGGAAGAGAACCTTGATGGAAGGAGTATTTGACATCTGGCTTGAAAATTATTTTTCCTTGGAAATCCACAGTCATTTTATCATTTTCCCTGGCTTCCATGTTCATATCAGCCCTGGTTTATGTCTTTTCTTGTTTATCTTTTTCTCCAGTTCTGTTCAATCCTTCATCCTACCATTCCCATCAATGTAGCCTAGGGGCTGCTTCACTCCAACCAATGTTCCTAAAATCCCTTGATTAGGGTGCTCCTATAAGGCAACAATTAATTCCTGTATCTGTAATTTGTTTATCTTCTTCTATAGAGAGTCTTACAACAAGCCTCAGGAGAGGGATATAAATGATGAATGCAGGTTAATAACACGGGAGTCTGTGGAAAATTGCATTAAGATGGCACAGTAATAACGGGTTTAAAAACAACTGAAGCATGTGGTGAAGCCCCTACTATATCACAATATTTCCACTGGTAATATACATTGTAGTTTGTGCTAAAACCCCTGAAATTTAAAACTGATAAAAAATTAATGCCTTCAAACTGCTCCTGAGAAGAAAGAAGGTTAGGCAAATTATTCCCAGTTGTTACAATAGGTGAAAAAAAAAAAAAAAACTAAAAAAGGTGAATTGAATCCTCTTTCATTTTAATCATCTAAAGGACTGGAGCCTAGCCGTGTATATCAACAGAGCTCTCTCTGTCATTAGTGAAGAGAGGCAGAGACCTCAAGGGAGACAGCTTCATCCCAACCCAGGACAAAAGCTTAAAAATGGGGGGACCTGAAGACCTTGTCTCTCCCTTGACTGGATAATTCTTATTCATCTAGTCTTACAAAGACAAGATGTCTCATCCTCCCAAAAGTTACTCTTGGGACCTTCCTCCTTCTCAAAGACATTTTTTAAAAAATGCCCTAAGGTCACTAATGGCATTACAAGAGTTAGCAGAACTAGTGGTGGTTTCTGATATCTTGAAAGAGGTGAGGCCAGTTTTGTCTGTTTAATAAGACAGACAGAAACCTTTAATAAGATTTCATTAGATGTGCTGGTACCTGACAGATGCGAGGTGTTGGAAACAGAGCTACACAGTTGTACCAGATGCTCAGGATGCTCAACAACCTATATATCATCTTTGTAAACATTTTGTGTACCTGTGTGAGCCTAAGGGGATGTTGAATGTGTGAGCTAATATCACAGAGGGGTTTGAGAACTGCTGCCACAAATCTTCAAGCAGCCAAACAAACTGGAGAAGCCTTGCACTCTGATGAACTCATTCTGCTTTAACAGGTTGAAAAAAGCAGGCAAAAAGTCATGCGGGAAGCAATCACACTGATATGAAAAGGGAAACCTTCTTCACTCTGTTCAGTAATGAACCAACTGAATGACAGCTGGACAGCATCTCTGGGGCATCAACTGGCCATTCGCATAGGACATCCCTCCTAGTGATTGCAAAGCAGAATACCTTATGTATCAGGACACAGGTATTGTGCAGATATAGCTTCCAGGCTGCCAGGAAAATTAGGAGAGCTACCTGCTGAACTAAGCAGGTAAGGTTTCTCATCCTGGTGAGATATGTTTCTACTAAAATATTTCAGCACAAATAGTGCCAATGTTGCTTTTTGAATTATAGCATAAAGATGAATTGGGTAAACCCTTGGGTTAGAGGTACATTCCTAGGGAGACAAAACTGCAAAATCCTGCTTCAATGGGGTATTGTATTGTGGAAAAGCAATTAGGTGAAGAAAAACTTAATGCATATATTTGTCGGTTCTTCCAAAGCTTTAGCCAGAAATCTGTCTGAAATAGTGTTTTTCAGTCTGTTAGCCCAGATACTGTATTTAAGGTAAGGATTTTATTGTGTTTCTTTTTTTTTTTTTTCCCTTTTTTCTTTTTTTTTGTGTGTGTGTGTGTGTGGTTGTTTGTTTTTAATAGTATGTCCCAATAACAGTATAATTGCAGTTTTCAGCCCGCAGTCTGTCACTGAATGTGTCTAATTTTCCAACATCCATTCTTTTCTCGTCTTTTGATAGAAGCAGAACTAATGACAATACACTTACAACAGAATCAGCATCCACAGGGGGAAATAGGAAAAATAAGGTTTTATCTTTGAGAAGAAGGGTGGAAACCACTGGTACAAAAGGAAAATTTTTGAACCCCACACAAGAAAATAGGGTTCAAGATTCCAGCAGCCTTTATATTTAGATGGAAACATCTTGATTAATGGAGGGGCACCTACCTTGTATCAAGAAAGACTGAAACACAAAGAAGCTAGATGGCAACTGTCACTGACACTGTCAATGATAATGACACTCTCATTGCCCAACGAAAGTGCTGAAGTCAGACTTGCTAAATTGATGACTGGGAACTGGAGATTTAGACAGTGGCCTAAATCTCCAACCTGGTATGCAAGTCATGGCCCTTTGCCCTGAGAAACAGAAGACCTGAAATCTTATCATCACCCTTGATGACAGCGGAAAGAAGCCAGGAAGCTAGAAAGAGGCAGTTAGGAAGGGCAGTTAGAAAGTGCTGATTGTCATCTTTATTACAACAATGTAAATGTAGCAGGGGCCTCTGCAAGTTGTTAGCTAGGTTTTTTTTAGAGGATCATGGCATCTATTTTATCATGATGTAAATTTTGGAGGTATTTTATTATACAGCTGGTTGACTAGTCTGTAGAAGAAATTCTTATTGGATTTGCCACAGCAATCTGCCAGACACAACATCACCAGCCAAGTGTTAAAATGAGCACATTAAAGGTATTGAGAATTCCAACTGATCCAGCGCTCTATGCAGATGAGCCTGCAAAGTGCAGTTCCTTTTACCTGACTTGAGAGTCAGCGGAATAACAGCCTGAGCTAAAAATAGGCTGTCAGCGGAGAACAACAGCCAGCTTTCTCCTCGCCATTGTCTGTACTCCTCACTTGCTGCATGTTGAGCTGCTGTTCGTTTCTGTGGCAGGTCTGTGCAAGGAATTTATGTTGAATATCCTGTGGAGATTATCAGGTGGTTTGGAGATCACAGGTTGTCTTTGTTTAATATCTGTGGCATTTCTCAACTCTCAAAACTGAATCAAACCAAAATGAAAGATCATCCAAGAAAAAGACTGCTAATTGGCCAGATAAAACCCATGATCTGCTGGAACAATTAGGCAAAATCCACATCTTTCAGTAAATCATGGAGGAGGGCATTAAAATCACAGAGCTCAGATGTGTGATACATGCTAGAGATAAAACATGAATTTATAAACTCTGAAATAATTTTAAGGATCTGTAACTTCTTGTTCATCTGTATTTGTGGAAAACATGGTCTTAACTCTTTCAGTTCGTTATACTCTTCCCTTTTTAAAAAGATCAGTAACATCTTTAATATTCTTCTAGGGTTGTTTTGCTTGAATATGACATATTTGTCAAAGACAGATGCCCAGTATTATGAAATGTCAAGCCTAATATCATGCTTTTTTTTTTTTTTAACATGACATGATGACATTAGAACTGAATAATTCTTAGACAGGAGTTCTGTACCTCTACTCATCCATTGACAGCTGTGATTTATTTTCAAAATATGTTAAGTCTGGACTGGAGCAATTTAAGAACAGTTTGCACCTAGTCATATATGAGCCATAAGGAGAGTTGTTTCCTAGTTCTGTAATTTTTTGACTGATGTAAGCAGTAATTACACAGCTTGATGAAACATAAGCAAAGGTTTATCTATGAAAGCAGTCTTCTTAGTCTATTTAGTTACATCTACAAGAAAGTTAGTGCTGGTGGATTTTTGAATTCAAATGCTACAATGAAAAGCTTGGTCTGCTTCCCTGATGTTTCTAGTGCTATAACTCAAAAGTTATTCAGTGAAAATCAGTGGAAATCCTTCAATTTCATGCTAAAGCCATATTTTCAGCTGTAAATACATTAACAAAAAATGACATTCCTGAAATCAGAAGGAATATGTTAATACTAAATTCTATTTTTTTTTTAATGCAGTCCTAGAGAAGGAAAACCAAATCTTCAAAACCATTAGTGTAACAGCATCATCCTGGCAGGTCAGTATTGGGGACCAGTACTAGCAGGGCAGGGCTATGTACAGTCTCTGGGTAGGTCCAGTGGCTTCCTGTATAGTAACATCATCTTGCACATTAGCAGATATTGTTAACAGATATTGATGGAAGGTGGGGGGTGGGGTTGGGGGGGGCAGAGTGGACCCTTGATATAATGATAGAACATAAAGCAGTGAAAAGAGGAAAACATAAAAAAACAAACAGGCTATAAGGACTGAGTGACACAGATGGTGTATCCCCTTGAGGTTCAGCTGGGAATATACTTGTAATTGTTGATATTACCTGGTTATGACACTCAAAGTCAGAAGGACCATCTTGAACTACTAAGTAGGACAATTGGAATACTTAAAGGAATGAACCAAAATCATTCCAGAAAACCTATTCTACCTCTGACTGCAGTGTAGATCCATCTAACAGATGATGGTTGTTACAACAGCCTTGTCCTGATCCTGTATTTTTGGGGTCTTAAAACCAGCTGTCTTAGTTAGAAAGGAGAAAATCAAGCAGGTGGGGAAATCTTTGCAAGATTACAGTACATGGGAATCTCCAGGAAGCTTTGACAGCCCCAGGAAAGACTTCCCCTAGCTCTAATTGAGCTAACCTCAAATGGAGAGACACTGCAAAGTGCATCAGGGGAGGAGGAATAAAAGGTAGCTTTGAGGAAGGGAAAGGAGTACATGAGGGAAATCATGAGAATCCACTCCTGGGGGCTGGAAGACTGAGATTCATGCTGTTTAATACAGCAGGGGCAAAGCCTATCCTTTTATCAGACAGCTTCAGATGCATGACAGCTTTTAACAGAAGACAGCAAAGTCTAAAGAAAGAAAAGAAAGAGCTCAACCTACCAGTCACTGAATTTAAACTAACTAAACTCTGGTGAACCCTGTTAGAGAATCTGTACTTAAAAAGGAAACCAGAGGACCCCAGGCCTCAGGAACTCTTGACTCAAGGAGGAGGAGCAGGTATTTATAATACTGCAACGCCTCTACATGAAAACTTTGAGTCTAGCAGAAGACACTTGCTGACAGCATCACTTGGAAGGAAGAGTATTTGCTTTAATTTGTGCAGCATAACCTCCTCCACACTCAAACCACAGAAGCTCTGAGCCTAATTCAGCTTTATGAACAGGAAGAAGTGTTTTACTTTAAGAATGTTAAGTTTTTGGCTAAGGAAATTGTTGGTTCAGTCTTCATTATAACCCAGATGAAAGATAGCACATATGCATAGTATGTAAACTGAGAAGAGTTTGCATATTTGAATACTTTGGGCAAGGCTGTTGACACTAAGAGATGATTGGAAGAATAACTTAATATTATCACAAAGGTCTGAAATGCAAACCTTTCAAATCAACAAGATCAAGATGAAGAGTGAACCTAGACTTGAATACTTGCCAGGTTTTCTAATAATATTTTTTTCTCACTTTAGCACAGTTTTAATTTGGCATCCCTGAAGATTATGAATAGTGAATTCACAGATCTACTGACTTGAAAGACATTTGGACCATAATGACTTTCCAGTTTAATCTCTCATATAAAGCAAGCAAAAGGACATCCCAGTATTAATTCACACTTCAAGTATAAGAACTTAGCACTAGAAACTACAGAACTTTTGGACTGTGTTAAAACAAAGGCCTCTGTAGTCCATGTCTGTCACTATTCAGTCTATGACAGAAGTCATTAGTGTACATTTAGGGAAGCACAGGTATAAAAATGCATATATAAAGTGATCATTTTGATAACATACTTTGAAGACAAGTGTCTTAAAAACTTAGCATCTCTTCAAGTTACAGATAGCAAAAAATTCCCTTGAACAGAACGATGTTGTTACTTTTGCATGTGCTAAAAAAGTTAAATCTCAGTGGAAAAGAAAACTATGAATTCTGGGAGAGAAAATTCTTTTAGAAAGATAAACCTATCTCCAAATAATAAAGAGAGTATCTTAGGGTCTCAGACGTATTTTGCCTTCCTCCTGCAGAAGATCTTGTGTTGCAAAGAGACTTCATTTTTGTAAGGGATGCAGAGCAGATTATAGTAGAAATAAATGAGGGAGGACAACCTGGCAAAGACTGGAGAAAAAGCAGCATCACCAAGTTTTCTTCTCTTGCTGACATGGCATTTTGTTTGAGGTCAGTCACAGAGAATGCTCTGACTAAAATTATGACTAAAATGTCAATCATACAAGAAACACAGATTAAACCAGGCCTAGTCTGCTAAAGTCCTAACCTAGACATTGAGATGAAATTCTTTTAACGAAACAGCCAGATTGTATGTTCTCACACGTGATCCAGTTATTCAAAGGTTCCTTTATAAAACTTTATAGAAAAAAATACCCAAAACATATTTTGGATATGATTTCTCTCTTCCTACAGTAGATGTCTAAAACAGGTCAGTTGAACCACTCCTTAAAAATGTAATTCTTGTTTTTATCATGAAATATGATTTTCAAAAAATGTAGACCTGCAAGATGTGGCCATATCTGTCTTCACTCTGAGATATCTCACCTTCACTGAGATATCCCACCCTCAAATGCATATATATATTAGTTGAATAAAGAATGAGGCTGTATAGTGAAATGACTGAAAGGAGTCCAGATTCCTGGGTAGTCACAGAAATGGTGAGGAGTGCAACATATCACTATTGATACTCCTTTCCACACCCCCACACCTCCAAATCCACAGGCTGCTTCTGACCTGATGAAAGGGAGATAATCTCATCAAAGGAGACACTTCTTCTTCCAGGCATGTAAGTGGGAGTCGAGGCAGTTTTGGTCTTTATGAGGGATGTGAGGCAAATCAAATATTACTTTCACTGTTGATGTTAATGACAATCTGAAAGATTCAATATAAATACATGTAGTTGTTTTGAAGTTGGAAATTACCTGGTTTTTCTTAGAAGAAGTTTTTATGTGATTTATGCCTGAAGTGTCTGAGATGAAATGCAACTATTTGGTTAACTGCAAGGAGCTTGCAGGGAGACTAAATTACACGAAGTTCAGACCTAAAGGCAAACAATTAGCATAGTTGTGCAGTCAACTGAGCCTTTACAGTTGCTCTCCACACACTCGGTTGGTCTGGAGTCACACATGACCCCGAGGTCTTGGGCCACAAGGTTCCCAGCACTATAGACAGCGGGAGGCTTGTGGGCAATAGTGAGGAGATATCTGCCTACGTGCCAGGCACAGATCCAGATCATGTTGTACTCTTTACAAGCCCAAAAGTCCCTGAGCACATTGTGGTTTTACTCCAGAAGAATGTGTCTGAGCTGAGAAAATAAGAAGGTTTGTAATTTCAGGTATTCTTCTGTCACTATGAAAAAGTCAGAACTGGTGTTAGAACCTAGAGAGAACCAGCTCCTGAAGAGAAAATACAAGAGGAAGAAAGGAATTTGGTAGACAATTTATCCATAGTCTGTAGGATCTTGTAAAATTTCAGAGAGGAAAGTGGCTTAGAAACATCTGAAGGATGTCATTAAGCTGTGTGCCTGGGCTCTTCAGCGAAACAGAATAAGACAAACAGAGGAAGAGCTTCAGGACCTACAGTATGGCTGACCATCACCAGTGAGGATAACAGACATGGAGAAGCCTGCACATATCTTTTTCCACCAGACAGTGCAAACACCCTTCCCTTTCTCTCAGCAGAAGGGAAGCAACGTGGCCCTGGCACCAACTGGAAGCTGAGCATAGGCCAGGAAAATACTGTAGTGAGTCTTCTCAGTGAAGCAATACCCACCAGCCTGAGATTTAGCCAAGGCTGCTGCCTCCAGGTAGATTTACTAGAGAAAACAAAGCCCTAGTGAAGTACAATGAACAAGGAGGATGAAATGTTTTAACGGTGTTTAAAAAATACTTACTGCATGGGCTGAAGTTTGTCACCTTGCTAAGGAGCATATAATTGTTCAGTGCTACAGTTTTGAAAGGAAACATTATCTCACTGATGTGATTGTACCAAAACCCAGAAATGCTTTCCTTTGGAACACCACACCAATTGCACAAACCGTCTAAAACTTGTCTTTGTTTCTATTTCTTATGCTAAAAGAAACATAATAGAAAGTCACTGTATTAGGTGACAAAGAAAATAGTATCTTAAGACTCTGGTTGTTCTACAGACATTACTTTGTGCCTTTCCAGTGGCAATGAATGTTTCATAGATTGTCAGCCAGTTCAGCAGAGTGGAAGCTGCCTGTGACTGAGAAGTAGGCCAGTTTCAGAAAACTAATTAAATCATTGACAGATTGTCCTGAGACTTACATTTTTCCAGATCCCATCATCAGTCTTAAGGTTCATCACAGATGTGGCCAGCTCAGATAGTAAGCAAAGCTGTATCAAGTTCAGGAGGTGAGAAATTAATTGGGACAAAAGGGGAACTTTGGCTGCAGTCATTAGCTAAAGTAAAAATTAACTTAAAACTTCAAAAATAAGCGTTTAGGCTAGATACTAGGGAAAATGTTCCAACCAGATAGATAATGAGGCATGGAGGCATGCTGCCTGGGAAAGATGTAGAGTCTCTGCCATCAGAAGTTTTCAAGATAAAAAATAATCTTTTTATTTTTTTCAAAAGTGACACAATAATCCTAACTCTGCTTTGGGGCAGGAGGTAGATGGAATCATGTCTTCTCCCCTTACTTGTGTAGCACAACTCCCACATGTCCCATATTCACAAGGTGTCTCTGTCCTTGGACCTTGAAAGAGTGCAGTTTTTAGACCAGCTGGGGGATTTGGTTAACATGTCCATGACTCATGTGCTCATGCCACTAACTCCTTGGCAGCTTTCCGCTGGTGACAACCAAGTTCAGAGTCAAGAGTGCACTATCCAGTCTCAGCCAGGCTACTGAGCATGCCTGAAGGTTGCAGTGCAAGGATTTTGCTGCAAAGTCCTCTCTACTGCTTGAGTAAGTGCATGGGAAGCGTGCAGGCTGACATTTGAAAACCTGAAACTGCAGATCTTATTGATCTCTTGAAGCTATTAAATGATTGAAGTGCAGTACCCCTGACAAATTGAACAACGTTGCCAGTTGTAACATGGAGCAGCTCTGTTGACTTTGTTGCTAATTTATCACAGGCTAGGATTTGACCCACTGAATCCTGAATTAAATTTTTATGTATTCATGAAGTATTTATACTCTATGAAATTTTTTATTGTTCACCTGATTTAGGATGGCTAAAAGGAATATTTTGGTATTTTCCAGGGTCAGTGCAGAGGGCTTTGGATGATGAAAGATGCAGTAGTTTTTGAATGGAATTAAAAATCAGGGTAAAAGGGAAAGAGTGTAATTTAGGCTAAATATATTTTCTATCAATAATATGAATAATGTTTTTTTTTTCCCCAAGCTCACGACAAAACATAATGCTGTTTTAGAAGATGATACAGCATTCTTTATCTCTAAGAAAGAGTTATTAATTTTGAAAAAATCTTCTTTCTGAATTTCTTTGCATTTTGTATGAGCCATAAAATCTCCAAGGAGTTATTTGAATTTCAATACTGTCTAAAACTTTTATTAAAATATACCGTAGCCCTGCTTCAGTAATAAACATGAAGATAGGGCCCTTTTTTCTAAAAACTGAAATATCTCATTTATTTCAGATTTTCCTTAAGTATACTTCTGATTAAATAATTACTGTATAACAGTATTAGCAATTTGTCTGTAATAGGGAAAATTTCCTACTCATGTTTCTGCAATTTATGCTTTTGCCTATGTGTTTTATGAGTATTTATTAAAGATGACACTTTGAGTTAATAGCATAAAATACCTACAAGTTTCATAATCATCACTGCAGTGCAGAAGGTATTAGAGAAGATCTGCACTGACAACGTCAACAGATTTACTGCATTCGTTTCCTTATGCAAATATTCCTGCAACATACATTATGTTATAATCTTAGATACTGTATTGCCTATATATGAGGGTATATATATGAGGGTATCAAAGCCTGTGAAGAGTAGACTTTAAAGTTGACAGTGGAAGTTGTGTGTTTCCTTCCTTTCTTGTTTCTCTGTTGTCCTAATATTAGAGCTCGCTTAATGCTGTTTTTTTGTAGACACATACACTTCTGCACAAGCCCTACCATAAGAGGTGGGACTGCTGATGGTCTTTACATCACAAACTACATTGCTATCTATATTGAAGATGATGCAGCAAGCTGCTGCTCCTAGAGCAAAGTAGGAGCTGAATAGACGCTCATAATGAGTCTGTGCATGAATTAAGCAGAGATTTGTCATGCGTTCTCTCCCTGCATACACACATGATCTGCCTCTGCATGGCAGAGATTACTTCTCTCCTGCAGGACAACTTTGTTTGCTCCTGAAATCTGTCAATTTTTCCCTCTCTTTCCCAAGAGAAACATGTTGCACTCTGCTCTTACAGCCTCTGCTTCATCTCACAAATGAAGCAGTGGAAGCTGTGTTTTGCTGGCAGATGTCTAGGATGCCTCTAGGGAGGTAGATATTTGCAGTGCAGAGGGCTATGTTGTAAGATCCAGGGGTAGGATCCCTGAGTGATGTTCATGTCACTTAGAGAAGAATGTTGTAAGGACCCTGAAAGATTTTGATATTCTTTGCTATTATCCAAATCAGGATCAGCTTCACTTGTGTCTTATCTAACTCCTGCCTTGGCTAGTTTGTTTTTAAATACCTTTGGTGATAGGATGTCAGAATAAACAGCAGATTATTCTGTTGCTTCACTCTCCTTACCACTGAAATTTTTTCCTGAGGTCTAGTCTACTGTGAGACAATTTCAACCTGTTACTTACCTGTGATAAAACTGTTTTTTTCACACCTCTAATTCTTCTTGTTGATATTATCTGAACTCTATCTCAGTGATTTATATATCTTCTTGAAACATAAGGCTCATAACTGGGTACCATACCCCAAATGTGTCCCTACTACTGTTCAGTAGGGAATAATATTTGCATTCTATATCTTGCAGATATGCCTATTTATTAATCCAAGCAGGTAAATTCCCTTTTTCACAATAATATGATACCATGGTGCTGACTCGTGCTCTACTTCTGACTTTCTGTAGCCTTAGAACTTATACCTGATCTGTTGCTCATATTCCCATATTTGTGGTAATACCTATGTGAATAATTTTATGGTGAAACTGCTTTCTTTCAAGGGTTATTTTGGGATCCAGAACCTGACAATATTAAAGTAGCTGATCTAAGAAAAAATTAGCTTTCTGGAACTTAGAAGACAAGATAATCAAGCTATCAATAAGTCTCTGTCCTCTTTGGCAAACAGATAGGGAATTGCACATCAAATAATATAAAAAATAATACATAATAGTGGCCAGCAATCAACAATCAATTTTAGAACAATTCCTTTGGGTCAGGTACAATCAGGACAACTTTCATAGGACATTTCATATGACTGCATAATTTTGCAGAATAATATGTCTTAATTAAACATGGAGGGTATCTGGAATCGATACAGATGGAGCAAGCATTCACATTAATCTTATTGAAAGAGTTTAAATTTTATTTTAGGAAAAGTGCAGTACAGAGAGTTCCAGTCACATCTTGAAGTCCTCCTGCTACTGCTGTCATGGAAGTTTTGCTTGAGAAAGGACTATGGGATTCAAGACTTGCATTTCAAGTGACTTCTTTTATTAATAAATAAACGTACGTGAATTAATACATGCAAAAGACTTTTGTCTGGGATAATAATGGAAACAAATAGAAAAAATATTGAATGGATTAGCACACTTAATCAGTCTTAGGTTGCCTAATGTACAATTAGCCTAGTGTTTAATCCCCCTCTATCCATTTGTTTTTACAACTCTTATTCTCTAAAGATAAACACAGATGATTCCAAATGTATTTTTTTGTTTTTGAAACTACTTATATTAGTATCACATTGTAATCATTGGCATGGAAACCATGTTACAAATGAGAACAGACAAAAATAGGACACGCTAGAGCACCTATTACTTGGTCCTTTAAAAAATGCTGCAAAAACCTTGAAGCACTCTAAAAGAAGACTGTGATGACTCCTGATGATTAAATATAGATGACTCTACATGGAAGCTGTTTGTTAAGGCCTTGGGAACACACTGTTGACCATCCAATAAGTGGCAGTACAATGCTAGTATCTGCTGACTGTAATCAGAAAGAGCATTTTGGGTACTTAACTTAGCATGATCTAAGTTCAAGGGAAACCATACTAGAGAAGTATCTGGGACCGCTAAATACTGAATGTGTGTATTACCAGTGGCAGGAAAAAACATCAGACTGCATCCCAGTGGTTGCCTAAATGTGCCTCTCTGTGTCTTTCTATCCCTTTGTAAAAAAGTTCTGTCTCACAAGGAGACCAACCTTCCCCTTTACTCAGTACATACAAGTAGTGTTTACTTAGCAGTCCCGGTGTGACTAAGTTAGACAGAAGGTGGAAAGGGATTACTCTCATGCATAGTGATGACTTGTACTCTTGGTAGTCATGTCAGTTAAATCTTCAAAGCAGCTGCTTACCTGTTGTGTGGGAATTGAAGGCTTGGAACTTAATGGCCAGGAACTAATGAGCTGGACTAGATGTGTTTTAATTTATTGAGATAAATTAAAACAAGTTGATTAGTTAGGCTAGAGTAGACTTTTTTTGTTGTGATGTTAAGATGCTCAATGAATTGCTACAGATGCCTGACTGAATGTTTTGGGTTTTTTTCTGCCTTTCTAAGGATTTATTTTTATAGTGATGACTACTACTTTCATATGCATGAACCTAACAGCTCCAAAGGGTTCTCTAAGGAACCCTTTGGGCAAGTATAGCTGTGGCAGTTCCATTAGGACCCCTCTGACATTACCCATGTCCTAACCAGTTTGGGATATGTTCTAGACTTGCCAGGGAAAATTTTGAGTCTTAATAAAGAGGAGAAATTAAACAGGAGAGGCAGAAACTGTGCCTAGGGGGCATGAAGTTCTGGATTCTTGCCTTATGCCACATTCATCAGTCTTAATGTAGATGAACTCTGTGTGGGTTTGCCAGCAGCAAAGTCAAACTTCTCATTTGAGACTTCCTGATGCATTGCTCTGCAGTTATGATCCTGAAAACATGAGCAGTTTCTGTCTTTTCACAGGTCTGTAACTGGAATACTGAAACAAATACCAATCCCATAAGTGTATCCATCACTCTTGTCTGCAACATTCATTGGTGTATTTTTTGCTTGAAGTTGATCTGAAGGCTTTCATTCCACAAACACTCCCAGGGATCTTTTCTCTGACTTGTAGATAATCAGGCTGCTAGCTGAAGTTAGTGATCATGATAGTCACTTCATACTACATGTGCTAAATGTGTCATGCTAAACACGATACATGTTAGATAATGCAGATAGATGAACCATCCCTTTGCTCAGTAATGATTGAACCAACCAAAACCATCACCCATGCAGATCCCTCTGGTAAAGGCAAAGCAACATGTTGTTCAAACTACCTAAGAGATTTTCTTCTGCAATGTCAATGTGGATGTGAGAAGTGACAATTGGTTTGTTGGAGCTGTATGTATTTGCAAACTAGAAATAACCAGAAGAAGTCAAGAAAAAATGTAGCAAATTAGAAGATGATGGGACAAGGACATCACTATGGTTCTCTGAGGGCTCTTTGGGCAAAATGCTAACTGGAGTGAGGCTTAGAGCACAGAACAAAGAAATAGCACAAAGGATTTCTTTAAGGAATGTTGTATTCAAGATGAGTGAAGTCAAGCCATTCATCAGCTGAGTTCATCTTTTGGGTATACATCCAAATGGACAACTGGAGAAGGTCCAAAGGAAAACATTAAGAATAACAAGACTTTAAAAAAAAAGCACATGCCTATAAGAAAAGGACTTATTTAATTGAGTCAGGAGTAGAAGACTGAGGGGAACATTACATAAATGAACGTTAAAAAAGCCAAAATCTAATCCCTTTGCTATATAAAAGTCTACAATGGAAAGCACTAAATTGCTTCAAATTTCTATAGCAGAAAGGACAAGTGAGATACGCTTGGTTGCAAAAGATGGTATTTAGTTGAACTTCTGGAGACTTTCTGTCCATAAGAACAGGGAAGAACAGGCATGTGCTGTCACAGGAAGTTGTGAAATCTCTGTTGTTGCAGTTTTTAAGGAAATAATTCAGTAAGTATTTGTTAATAAAAACTTAGACATTGTTTATGCCATCTTTCGAGGGGGAGATGGATAGGATGAAATCCTTACTGGTGTCATTATCTATGGAACTATGAATGCCACATTCAGGAAAATGGAACGTTGTGTACAATCTCCGAAAATGAAGAAGCTTACATAAAAAAAGGCCTCTTTCTATCCATTTCTACCCTAATGGATACTGCATCCTTTCAGGGTAAGTTCTAATTGGGACCTTGTGCCCTTTCCAGGAAATCACAGGAACTAAGAGACTCTATTATTCTCTGCAGCCGCTCCCTGGACATTGATTTAAGGTATCTAGGTCTAAATGGAGCTATTTGCTTCCTTCCTTAAAACTGGTGAATGTGGAATAGACAAGCATATTGAAAAGAATATGCAGAGACTTGACTACACCTTCTTACCTACTGGCCAAAATACCTATTTCAGTGACATTTTAGGGATCCAGAACATCTCCCACAGATAAGCAGATAACAGCATTACAGGGTCTCCTCACCCCTTGATGGTGCAACTGGAAGTTCCAATTACATTTTATGCTTTGGCCAAGAAACCTGGTCTTCAAGTCATCTCCCAGATCCCTGGAGATGGTGTTGCTTCCAGACTAGATTCTTCCTTTCTTCATACTGATTACTGCTAATAGGAGTATGTTTATCTGAGACTGATGCTCAATGTATTGTCATAAATCTCTAAGCTTTGTCCTAGATATCTGCTTCTGCTAAAAATCTTGGTCAGGTCAACTAATATAATTGAGAAATTCACAGTCCTAAGAAATCTCAAAAATGTCAATGAAACAATAGAAAGAGATAAAATCTTTCCTTATTATTCAGAGGGCTCTAATGCTGAAGTGCCTGATATTTTCATCCGTCTTTCAAATGCTCTCTGAAACTGTTAAAATAAAGACACCTTTCCCACAATTTCCTTCTCTGCCTTTCACAAATGATGGCTCATTTAACCTCCTCCCCTCTTTGTTTGCTTAGAGGATCAAAGCTTTTTTTATTTATTTCTTTTTCCTCTCAGTTTCTGGAGTGTTAAAAAGCACCATCAGTATACTGAGTTTACATTACAAACAAGTTAAAATTCCCAGTCTGTCAGAGCTTTTCTCCTAGGATACCAAGGAAAGCAAAGTTCAGCTAAACTGCACAATTAATTGGAGATCACTTCTGAGTGAAGAAGAAAAGGTTGTTTTTAAGAGGAACTATTCTCTTCTTGGAGATTTAAAGACCACTTCACAAAGCAAAATTATTATTCTCTGAAAGTTATCTGACTTTATTTGTATTCCTAGAGCTACCCCATTAGGTCATCTTCCCTTTTCACCCATAAAATCATCTTAATGAATCAACTGTGGGATTAGCCATATGTAAATACATCCTTATTGACAGCCACATTGACAAGTGAAAGGATGAAAAAGGGCATGGACTGCATGTTGCTTTTGCTAGAACAGCAGTCGTTTTTGTTCTGCTTTCAAGACCCTGAGGCAGACAGCTGATTTCTTGGTTATGAAGAAAATGCTCTTTTTCAAGGTAAACATATCCTTCAATAATAAGATAAAGAAGTACATGCTGGATGGTTTAAGAGTATTTGGCTGAAACAGACTTCAGTGTTGATTTACCATTCTCACACAGACAACTGCCACCTTTTCCTCAAATTCTGAGAGCAAATACTAGCCCGATAGTTCAACCTAGAGCATCAGTTCCATGTAAGCTTGCAGCTTTATAAGAAAATGCACTGTCTGTTGATCTGTGTCTGTTATTGTCAGGGCTCTTCTGAAGCCCTGATGGTTGCAAAGAAGAAAGTGAGCAAACACAATTAAGAAAGCCCAAAGGACTACACTGAGAACAGCTGCACGGTAGATTTGACAAGTGTACTTTAGTGTGTTCTTAAAGTGTTTTGAAAAAAATGTTAAGATTTCTATAAGCCTTGTAAATTTTCTACTAAAATGTCATTCTGTGGTAGCACTTTGTGGACAACTATTTCCTAATGAGGAAAAGCAGACCATTATTACTGTCTACAACATTGTAAGGTATCTTTTTCAAACAGTTTTGCTAAAGTGTAATTCAATATTACCACATTGATGTTCCACGAGGGTGGTTTTTTTCCCCCTGCTTTTTACATGGCAGAGTCAAATGCTGGTTAAATCCACCTGTTATAAGGTAAAATCAAGATCTTTCATCTGTTTTACATTGAAACATCTGGAATCTTTTACAACATCATCAAATTAACTGTGAGCTGACATGATGTCAGCTCATGATGAGATGTCATTTCTGAATGAATGAACATTAGTAAAAGTGCTATTACAAATCTGTGATGAAAACCGAAAAAGTCTATGGTCATATTCTCAACTGGTGACACTTGACATGTGAATACATAAATAATCTCACCAGAAATTATAATGAATTTTTTTAAAATTTCCTCATCATGGCAAAATCAATTATATCTTTGCATAAAATATCAAATTTTAAGTGTACTTGTAGATAATTTAAAAAAATTTCTTAACTGTATCAGCTGATGAAAGCAATCAAACTGTTTCAACACCTCAGAATTGAATTCCACCTGTCTTACTGCACATCATCTTTCTCTTTGTCTTCATCCCTTTGCTGTTTATCTGTTTTCTCACAAAAATACACAGAAGTAAGGAAAAAAAAAAATTATGTGTTCTGGAAACATGCCTTGAATTTGTTTCTTGAGTTTTATCAGATTTCTGGCTATGTTATTCTAAAAGCAGGGCAGACAATTTGTAATTTGGCATCACAAATGTAATATTTTCAAACACTAGCAGAACAATGTATTCTCATGCTTTCCTATTTATTTCTTCACTGGATAGTGTAATCACTGTGAAAAATTATTAATAACAATATAAAAATATAATCATTCTAAAACAATACAGAAATTGCTAGACAGTAAGTATCGGATCAAAGCACGGCTCAGACAAAGATAAAACATGTATGTAGAAGTGTTGCTTCCAAAGCACAGTGGCAAGTCTCCCATCAGGAAGGCATGGCCCATGCAAACTGAAGCCTGTATGGGATCTAAGGAGCCTTAATCACTGATACATTATATAAAAAAGACAACTGGACAACTGTCCTGATGCTGAGAGCTGTACACTAAAATGATCAAGAACCCTACATAAGATAGCCAAGTTTAACAAGGTGAGTAATGGTCTGGGAGCCTCCCAGAGAGCCCACCAGCCTTCTGTAAGGCTCCTTTCCTTGACAGGAGTATATCTAGCCCTTTATTCCCATAGCAGAGGACTGAGGTTGCCTCACAGCTCCTGCATCATCTGAGCCCTGATACTACATGTCAGTGGAGCAGAAACCCACACCACTGATGAAACAACATTCGGGGATTTTTAGGGATGAAAAATGTTAGGAAAAATTTAGGGGTAAATTTTAAGAATTTGGGTATGAAACAGTATTTTGTAAGATTTTCAAACACTTTTCAAATGGTGCCAGATCTCAGACTCAGTAAATTGCCTGCAGCATCCACCTTTGCAGAATGCAAGGTAATATCTCAGTCACCCTAACAGCATGTGCATTTGAAGACCAGCCACCACAAACCAGTGAGGCTGAGGCTTTGCAGAGCTGTAGATTATGCAGTTATGAACTTATTTTAATCTCTCCAGATGCAGCATTTAGGTAACACAAAAATTGTCCCTGATTTGAATATGGACTCATTAGTGGAGCTTTCCATGGGAATGGAGGATAGTGCATGAGTCTTACTTTGTTTCTCAGCTGAGGTTGCATTCAGTTGCTACATTCTGCAGACTTTCTTTTTGCTCTGTTTTCCACCAGCATGTTATCTTCTAGACAAAATTTTTTCACAGTTTTCTGGTTCCCTTCAGCTCCTTCCTCCTGGCTGGCCCTGGCCCTGCCTTCTCTGTACCAGTGGGAGGTGGTGTCCCCATACTACCCACCCCCTTTGCTCCTGTTTCCTTGTTTTAGTAGTGCCCGCTTTCAGCCTTTGCCCGTGCCTTTCCACTGAGTTCATCTCAGTCCCAACACTTTAATTTTATTTCCTTATTTTATTCTTCCCTATGTCTTCTCCTCAAGCACCTCTCATTTTCTCAAAAGCAGTCCTGCATATTCTACCTTCCCTTCTCAGCATCCCTGCTCTCAGGCACCTTGCTCCTTAAGAAGAAATCTAAGCTAACACATTCATACTTCTTCCCAAGAATACCTTCCTTATAACACACTAATTCTATTAATATAGTTCTGACCTATTAATTTGCTGACTTTGTGGTCACCCACTGAGCTTATGACTTCATTCTCCCTTGGGTGCACTTGTTTGGTTTTCCCTTGGAATCTTATTATCTCTCTATTGACTTCCTAAGAGATCCCATCAATTTGCTTCTGCCTCCTTTGTTTATACTGTACTATCTCTGGATGTTTCCCAAAGCCCATGCACAACATGTTTTCTCTCCCTTCTTTTCTCAAGTATATAAATAATTTGTTGATATCTGCTCACTGCATGCTGATACCTTGTAAGACTTCTGGGACACCAGAATAATGTAATTCTCTTACATTTCACCTCTCCACCTAGTTTCTTTACCTTTCTTATTACTTCAAATTACAATGGAAAAAATAATCTCTATTACATTTCTTCTGCTAGGTCACTCTTTACTACACCTCTGATGCTGTTCCCTTCCTTAGTCAGTTAGGATTCCTGAATGCAGTCCTCTGCCTGGATAAATTTTGCAATTACCAATTCCATAATATGCAATATTTTTGCCCTGCTAGTTGGATCACATGATAATTTCTAATCTCTTTGGTGAGAGTGTCTTCTTCACCACCTTCACCTGCTTTACAGTCTCTTCTTTCCACAACTGACCTACCATTCCATTTACTTTTCTTCCAGCTTGACTACTCATCAGAGTGTCTTTACTGTTCTTTCTTTCCTTTTCTATCCTATCAAGCTATATTCTTCTCTTTATATTTTACATTTTATATCCTACAGATCTATTTTCCTCAACTTTTTTTTTTTTTTGTCTTCACAACATTTTTTCTTCACTACTCACTTTTGTAATGGAGAATTTCAAGGTCTCATTGCACTGATCAGAAGTCTGCTCCAAATTCCCGTTTCATCCATGAAATGTTCAACAATCACTCCCTCTACACATACATTGCTTGATGAATATTTGGTTCAGTTTTTACACTTGGCCAGTGTCCTGTACCCCTTTCTATGTACTGGGAAAGGGAATTTCAATGTCAAGGTCATCAATACTATCAAGGTCAAGTCACTTACTAGATTTTAAAATGATCTGAAAGAAGACTGCCTCAGTAATTTGGGTTAAGATTCCTTTGCATGCAGGTAAGTCAGGTCTTAGAAGGTTTGGAAAAGCTGCTACACTGTTGCTAAGGCTTTCTAGACAGACTGAGGAGCCCATATGTTCCAATATGAGCAGTACAATTGCTAACTACATAAATGCTTCCATAATCTCATCATAGCTATGAACAATAGCATGATAATAGTTCCAACTTCATCATTTTATATTTGAGAGGGTCGATATAAGATAAAAGAAATATACTCCCATAACATTTGTGTGTGTGTGTGTGTAGTGTGTGTAGTTTGCTATAGCTCTAGTAAATTCTCTTCTTTTTTACTTTAATAGGTTCATAGTATTTTACCCTCTATGAAAATTTGCTGCATTGCTTTTGAAAGCCAGCTAGAAACAAGACCATATATTCCTTGGGTATTTTTGAAATACTGAACATCCCTGGAATAAGATGTCCTAAAACCTCATAAGACAATAGATAAACCAGCAAATGCATTTAGGTCACACGTTGGATTGTGGTCTTACTAGAAAAAAAAAGAACCTATTGCACTACTCTGTAAGTGCAACTTCTAACAAAGAACTGTGTTTTTGTCTCAGTGGAAATATCTGACAGTAGCACTGAGCCTGTTCCCAGACATCACTGTGCCCAGGAGGAATTCCTATTTTTTGTCATTTTACTCCTACTACTAAAATAAACTTATGATTTTCAAGCCAATCTGTATTTTCCTAAAATGAAATGTGTCACAGATTTTTCTGCCAGTTTAGGGCTAGATTATCACAATGAGAGATTTAGGAAGATGGTAGCAGCTGAAGACTATGGTCCTTCCCTGACATCTTTGGAGCTCAGGTCCATCACTGCCATGCTCTGGACATTCAGCACTGGGTGCAGGGCAGGCTAATCATCCTTTTGGTCACCCCTTCTCTGGATACTCCTCCACTGTAACGCTGCCAGGGATTAAAGCACAACCTTATTCTCCACACTAGTAGAGAGCAAGAAGACAATCTTCTCTTTAACTCTCTGACCCAGATTACGTTCTTGAATAAACTTTAAACGAGCTGTCAGTTTTATATCAACAAGCAGGAAAAAAATAAAAAAAAACAAGAGTCAATATTACATGATCTTCTTTGCAAGAGTAGCTTACTGTAGTTATACATATTCACACACAAACTCTAAGGCTGTCTGATGCTGGAGTGTGCCAAACACCTCTGTGTTATGTAGCATCCTGAGAGTGATAATAAGCCACACATTTTATCAACCAGAAAAATTCATAGTAACTGATCAGTAGCTATAGCACAACAAGTTGGAAGAAATAAGGTGCAGAAACCCTGACAAACATTTTATAGGGCTTTGGAAACAGCTTTCAAAAACTGAACAGAGTCAAGGACCTTCTGCAGGGTTGGCTAGTTCAACAGCCTCATAGAAATGATCTCACACTCTGTAAAAGCTTTTGGCTGGATTCTCAAATCACAGTGCTAAACCAGACTCTTGGTGGATACACACTTCATGAGAACCTACTGAATTATTGTAGACCGATAGAGAATTTAATCCACCAGGTTTAAAGGTAAAATTGCAATTTGACCTGCACCTAAGTGACATTAGAACCATCTCATTTAGATCTTACAGTATTCTATATGGGACTCTGCGAGCTTCAGAATGATTCATGTTCTGTGAGACACTTCAATGTGAGAGTTGTGTTTGCACAAAACATCCAGATAGCTCTTTCTTTGAATGTCAGTACATCTTCTTACACTTTCTTCATTTCCAAGTTCAGCTCTACTTATGTAATAGAGGCCACTGAACTGAATGAAACCACTATTTGTAATATATCTCTTTTCTTTTGGCTTGCCAGTCAGATTTAGTACTTTGTTTCATTACAGTTTAATTAAGTATGAAAACATGAAGTGAATCCAGACATAATGTTTAGCCCTGCACCTTTCTTTAAATTCAGACTTTCAGTGATAAAATTAGAATTTTACTTCAAGACAAGTTGTCAACATTTGCCTATAAAACTTTATTTGCAGAAGCTTATAAGTAGGTCATCAGTGCAAGTAACCCAGGCAAGCATCAACAGTGATTAGAAAAGCATCCTGGCTCTGGGACAGAAGTATTTTTTAATGTACATGGTACCAATGCCATTTTGCTTGGGTTTAATTTGCAGAACAGTAAAGGAATTGGTAGATTTTCTAATTTGAAGTGTGTTTTATGTTTTATATATAATACAGGAATCCAGAAATATTAAGAATAGCAGTGCATGGCATCATTCTTTAAATAAAAAGCAACAAGCAAAAAAGTCACAGAAATCAAAAACATTAGATATTCTAGCAGAGGATAAATTAGCTTGCATTAGCCTTCAAGTAATCAGGTTGTCAAGAAGGATTGGCATGAATTATTACTGATTTCACTCAGAGAGAACATTAGAAAAGTACAGTTTTTCTATTACCCTAATTGTGAATTAAAGTAGCTTCAAGTGCAACTCTCCTGAATACAATTGAGAAAGTTACATTTTCTGGTAATACTTGCATTTATCAACATAAACAACAACAGAAGAAATCATAATGATTTAGGTGTATTTGAAGGAAATGAATAAAGTCATTTTCCTAAGATACGTATTTAATCAGGTGGGTTGTGTGCTTTTCAAATGATTTTCATGCATATTTAATCAACATGAGACATATGCAAGCTGAAATAGGTACCAGTCTGTGTCCCAGGCTGTTCTGTTTCACAGTCTTCTGATGGAGATTTTTAAAGCTGAAGTAATTATTTTTAAAATGAACTAAAATAATCTTCAGCAGGTGGCATAAACCAAGAAAAAGCCAAAGAATTCACAAACTACCAGCAAATCTGGAGTTCAGTTCAATGCAGTATTGTTAAGATGCTTAATTCTTCAAAAATTGCTTGTTTTTTATCAAGATTGCTGATGTGCAGGGATGGATGCGTAAAATGACATAGAAACACTGTGATCACCTAGAGGGGGGAAAGCCCCCAAAATCCAACACCACCCCCAGATCCTTCCTACACACTGTCACAGGGATACACTTTCTCACACCTACATGTGTATCTCAGCAGATACGTGTGCCTGACACACACAAAGGAAAGATTTGTACCCACACACCTTTAGGTCTAGACAGAGTTAGATAAACACTGTCTAGGAATAAAATCACATTCCTATGAAGCTCTACATATAAGAATATATCTTATGCATCCAAGTAAACACAAGCATAAACATACACACATATACACCCAGAGACACAGGAACATGGCAAGGCACATACATAGGCACAAACAACTCTAGAAGCACACTCATATACCTATACGCTGGATGCATACTCACATGGACAGAAAGATATACAGGCTATATGAGGGAAAGTTTACATTGACTCTAATATCCCTGCTAATTTCTTCTTTCTTTTTGAAGCCTTTCAATTTTAGGATCCTGGAGTGAGATAGGTCCCTACAGGGGAGATACCTCAGGAGGAGCAAAGCACTTCCAGTTTCTTTAAGGTTTCCACCTCTCTCCCCCTCTCTCCTAGAAGTAGATCCAGTGAGATGAGCTGTGTACACAGCACGGCTTTCTCAGCTGCTGCCTTGGCACTTTCCACCCCAGCTTAAGGAAGGGTATAGGACGGTAAGCTTAAAATCTCCTCCCTTCACCCCCAAAGCCTGCCTCTGCAGAAGCAGCAACCTCTGGGCAACATCTGGACATAGCTGCTTTACCCTGGGTGAGCCAGCCACTTTCTGTCCATCTCCCCTCTTCCAGCTGTGGACTAGAAGGGAGCCCTGCACCCTACCTGTCTTCTGAAGGACGGAAAGCCTTTGTCCTCCCCCTCCCCACCCTGTACATCCCCCTGTTTCTCCAGGCACCTGAGTCTCATCAGGAAACCTCCTTGCAAATCTCCACTCTAAACTTTTTCCCCTGGCTGCACAACCTGCAGTCCCTTGGGAAGCGGCTGCGTCTCGTCAGGAGGGCGGGATGGGGGGTGCGGGTTGCAGGGACCCGGGATGCAGGGATCAAGGCTGCAGGATGTGGGATGCGAGGACTGGGATGAGCGGACTGGGATGTCGGGTGCAGGGGTGTGAGGATCGGGGATGCATGGATCCGAGACGCAGG